>CM030937.1:1158352-1615309 GCA_018136815.1 Isochrysis galbana
TGCCCACTCGCCCTTTCACGGCGATGGAGCTAGAAGACGCCGAGATCGCACTCGCGCTGGCGATCGTGGCCGACGAGGAGCGGGAGTGGGACGAGCTGCTGGAGGTGGGGGCCGACCACAGTGATGGTGAAGAGGAAATCCTCCTCACCATGGCCACCGAACCTCTTTGCCGGTCGCTGCATACGCGCATTGGACCCGAGCGGCTCTCGGTGGCCAGGCTTGAGAGAGAGGCTGCAGATGCCGGTGCAGTCGGCGACACAATGGCGCGCGATGTGTATCTGCGCTTCGGGGTGCGGCTCGGCGACCTGCGCCGCTTCGTTCAAGCGCTGGAGCTCCCTGCAGGTTGGCGTCTGCATGGCGGCCACGTCATGCGTGGTGAAGAAGCTGTGCTCATCACGCTCCGGCGCTTCCGGACCGCAGGTGAGTGGTGAGTGATGCACGCCCGTGATGATCCAGGAGGCTGGTCATCCATTAAAAAAAAACATCTGAAGATTCTGGGCTACACACCTACTAACCTAGGGTACTTCCCCATCCCTGATACCACCGCCCTTAATTTCCCTTTCCTCCACCTCCTCCCCTTCTCCCCTTCATTCCTTTGTCTTCGGTATCCGGGGTTCGGCTCGGGTGCGCTACCACGAGCCTGGTTCAGAGCGCGGGTTCCGGGCAGGCCTGTTATTGGTTAGTTGTCGTTGTGTGTCTGTTGGGTCGCGGGCGTGCTCGTCTCTTTCTCGCCCTTGCTGGCCGCTATCGCGTTTCGGTGGATTTATGTCCCGTCGAGGTGTATCTCGTCTCAGTCTTGTTCTGGTTCGGGTCTCTCGGCAGTTATATATGCCACCCCCAACGTGGTGGTCAGGGCTTGTAACTCTAGACTTGGTTCTAGCTTACCTCTTGCACCTAGTGTGAATATAGGGTATACATCGTTCATGTCGATCCTTTTCTTCGGCTGTCTGCCCATGCCTGCTTGGGCGGTCCTAGCCGAGTCTGTTGTACTCGCAAAAAGTAGTGCCTTGCTTAGCGTCGTGTACCTATCTATCGTTCTTATCAACACTGATTCCTCCGAGAATTCAATGCCATCGTAGTGTATCCTGTAAAAGTCTGTCAAAATATATCTCCACGCTAGAGTGTAGAGTATGGTGAGCGATCGCGGTGTTTCCCCCCCGGGGTGCATGAAAAGGTTATCTATGATTACCTCTTCCCTGCTTCTACCACTTCGGGGAGTGTACCTTGCCAGTTTGTCGAGCGTTTCGAAAATCTTGACTACCCTCGGGCATTCTCCCAAGTGGGTGGAAGATTCGTTAGACGCTTTGCACATGCGGCAGGTTTTGTCCCTATCCGCGAACCGGTTGTATGTGCCTATCCTTCTGTGGGTTAGGTGCTTGAAGTGGAGGTGTGTAACTCTCGCCGTCATCATCGGGGATGTATATATTGTGGCTAGGTGCTCCCACGTGTTGTCGGGTGTCGGTAGCCGCCGTTTCCAATTCTCGGGCCCCGTTAGGCGTCTACGCTTTCCGTCCGTCTTCTGCATTGCTCGTGTAAGTTGTTCCACTCCCATTTTGTCCAGAGGGGTGTCTCCGTCTAGGGTATACTCGTCCGCTAGGGGGTATTCCAATCTCTTGTTTGATTTAAAGCCATCCCCCCATTTTGCCGGTGGGGAGGGATCTAGCTGTTCGGGGGCTTTGTCGAGTCTTGCGCCGATTATGGGCGTACCTAGGTACGAGAGCTCCGCTTCATACCATTCGCCTTTGAGCTCGGCGAAGTAGCTGCCGTCTTGGGCTATGTGTAGTTTCGGGGTATGCTCTTCCGAGCCGCGATGTTCGCTGGTTTCCCGCCTCGTCGCCGAGGTCTCTGCATCCGTTGGGGCCGCCCGTGACGTCAACATCGTCTCGGCGTGATCTACAATGGCGCTCCATGATGCCAAGAATTTGTCTCTCGGGATATATTCTCCCTGGAAGTGAATGTAAGTGTCATTGTTTCTAAGATATTGTTCACAATCCTCGCTACGGTAGGGCGATGTTGCGCCGAAGTCTGTAAATACGTTATGTATGGTGTTGCAATCCAGCTTGTTCCATAGCTTCGCCCACGAGGGGTTCATTTTGGGCCCCGGGTGCGTCGGGCTGCCCCATATGGGTTGCGATAGTAAGCCTTCTCTACTCGTTTCTAGGGATGTTAGCTTGAGTGTGCGAATATTATTCAGCGCTCTCTTCCAGAACTCCGGGAGTTTGCTTGGGCCCGTTATCCCCTCGGTTAGCTTGCTCGTGTGTATCGTCGAGAGCACTGCTGCCCTCCCTATGTTTGTGCGGCAGAACCATGCGTCGAGCACTTGCTTCCATTGCGCCTGGCGGGCGTCCAGGTAGTTTAGGATCCATTTGGATTGTAGCGCTTTGACGTGGTTGTCCCAGTCCAGGAGGCCCAGCCCCAGTTGGGGGTCTTTCTCTGAGGCGCCTTTTAGCGGGATGTCGGGGTATTTAATCCACTGTAGTCTGCGCCCGGTGCGCGCGTTCGTCCATAGTATTCTGTCTACTGATCTCTTGACCGCCGCGTGGAATGACCTCGGGGCTGCCAGCGTTTGCAGCCAGTATCTCGGGATAGAGTATATGAGGAAATTGACTACCTTTGTTTTGCCATGTATAGATAGGTTGCTTGTGATCGGCTCGTATATGCTGGTTTTTCTTTCTATTTTCTATTTTGTCAGCTAGTTTCCGCCAGAATCCTTTTATGGCCTGAGGCCCTCCTAGCGGAACCCCTAATATGGTCGCATACTCGCTTCTTTTTAGCCACTTGTATCTTTGGAATCTAGTGGGCGGCCGCTTTCTCTTCATGGATCCCATTCTTAGTCCTTCGAATTTTTGGTCATTAGGTTTGCCGCATGAGGCCGAATGTTCAGGTTTTTGATATCCCCGCCTGCTACACGGGCGGCGCGCCGGCACGCCCGCGCACGATGGGACCGTGCTACTCCTTGTGCACGTGGGCCGCCTACGGCGTGGGGAGGCGGCGGCGGCGGGCGGAGGTGCGCCGGCGGTGCCCGCCGCCGCCTTCGCGGCCGTGGACCGGCTTTTCGCCGCACGCTCGCTGCGCGCGACCGGCCGACGCTCGCGTTGCGCGCTACGCGTCGCCTGCGCGTTCCACCTGCGCGGGGCCGCGCGCGTCCCGATAGGCATTTTGTCATTTAATCGCGCATTCCCTCGCGCGCGCTGCCGCGCTGCCCGCTAAAGCGCAAGCAGAACCAGCAACCAGTAACTGCAGCACTGAGCACTGACAAGTGCAAGTGCGTCAACACCGTGTCAACACCTGTTGTGCCCTGCGTCAACACTTGTAAGAGGCCAGATGGGTTAACACCTTGCCCAAGCTACTGTAATGAGCCCTCAAGGGCGTGTCAACGTGAACCCATACGCCCTGACTGGAGGGGGGACAAACATCGAGGGGGGGGGGGGCAGTGCCCCCTCCCGCCGGTAGCACTCGGACACCTGGCTCGTCAGGCATGGCGGGATTCCGGGACGGAAAAGTTGTGTCCAATTAGATAGTGGGGTTGGCTAGGATGTAACATGCATTATTTTATTTTATCAAAAGACATCGATGACAACACACGCCTCACTCAAAATTCAAATTCATGGTTGAAAGTTTAACGCCGACTCGCCGAAGAGCGATACGGCCGGGTGTGGGCAATCGCGTGCGCCGAATGATATTTTTCGTGAACGGGAGATCCCTTGTGGTGGACACAATCGTGCCCATATTCGTCGCCCTCAGTGCTCCGAGAGCCCTCACTCGAGCGTAAGGAGTCCGAACGATACTTGGCCATTTGGAAGATTGTTTCCGGTTGCAGGGCCTCGTCGCGTGTGGGCTGTGCAAAATGCGACACGTGCGCGTCACTTATTGAGTTTGGCGATGGCTTCTGGGCATTTTCAAGTCGGGTCTTCGTGAGCAAGTCCCGCACGATCTCATTAAAGGGCAACACATCTCCGTAGGATGCCTCGATGATCGAGATGAACCGGTCGTGGTCGACTGAGCAGAAGCATTGGGCCTGGGTCACATCAAAAGTTCCGAAGCTTGGGTGGTCCTTCGCGGTGATCATGGGTTCCTTGTGAATGTCGAGGACCACGATGTCTTCCGCCTTGCCTCCCATGGTGAAGAAGCAAAAGATTTCCATCATGCACCAAAGCCGACTACAGTAGTTCGGACCAGCAACAATCACAAGCTGCTTGCATCCACTTACCTGCAGAGGTAGAGCGGGGTTAGGGTCAAGGTTCTGCAAGCCCACAATTAAATAATGTGGGTGGGCAGTGGCGAAAGGGATTGTGTGGTGGTGGAACGTAGCGCACATAGATGGGAAGACCAATAAGCGAGACCTCGATGTTATTTTGGTCGATACACGCTTTGTCAAACCAGATCATTGGTTCGCGGCCGTGGCGCTCCTCGAAGGCAGATGCCCACTCACGTAGCACGTTGTACTTAGCAACACCGTCGTCCGCCCAAGAGTGGCTGATGAAGGCATCAACTTCGCCAAGCGCGGCTTTCCTCGCTGCCGCAACAAACCTTTGCTCATCCTCTACGGTGGCTTTAGATGAGGACAATGCCTTTGCGCTTAGAGCGGAAAACGGCAGCATCTGAAAACGGTCGGTAGCGGCCAGAGCTCGTGGTAGCCAGCCATACCGGCCACCTCCTATCATCTGGGCCACCGCCGCTAGACCTCGAGTTTCATTGGAGCAATAGCTAAATCTTCCCGTCAAACGGTTGATCTCGCGGCGATTGTTGCGCGTCATCAGTAGGCAAAACACCAGAGAAGACAACGATCCGACCCAGATCTTGTACCTGAATCCAGACATGGGGACGTACGGCGACGTGTCGCCGTCCAAGTAGATGATGATGGAATCTAGACCCACATTGACGGTGAGGAGGCCAACCATTGTTGGCCAAAATTGACGCCATGCATCCCAGAGGACAAGCACTGTCTTCCTGGTCGACTGGCGCAGACCAATACAGAGGCACTGGAAGACGCAAATCAAGGCAGAGCCGATCGCTGCGATAGTGATGGCGACTTGCGCAAAGCGCCAGGGCCCAGAAGCCTGGCTCCTCCCAGCCATTGATAGTGGAATGAGGACTGTCACAGTCTGTTGCGATAGCTGTGAGACGTGCGAGAAGGGCATCGGACAGTGATCAGTCGAGGAGGGCGATCAGCCAACACGGCACAAGAAAAGCGACCGATACTATAGGCAGGCACCCAAAATGACTTACCTGGAATGCTATAATTGAGACGTACAGAGAAAGGAAACCACAGGCCAAGTAGCTGGAGATTCGGTCGGTGGAACGCAGCGCAAACATTGCACAGAGGGGGCCGAGATCGCGGAAGGTACGCATCGTTGTGATGAAGCTGGAGAGCCAGCGTAGGAGAGAGGCTGCAAGTGGTGCCGGAAGATGGTCCTCGAGGTGCGGCGGCAGAAGCCAATCCGGGATGTGCAGCTTCTCCTCCATGTACAACTTTACTGATTCCACCAACAGGACGCCGCGGCCTAGGCAGACGAAGGTCCACCCGAGGCAGAAGAAGAAGAGCTTGAGCCGGATGTTCACCGTCTCCTCTGCGCGTACAGCTCGGTGAAGCCGATGAAGGATAGGCAGGCCGGCTGGGTCAACCCTGGTGTGCTTGGGCAGCTCGAGCGCTCCCTCACCCAGAGCCAACTTCCTAGCGTGAAGACCGAGGAGCACGGTGGAGGAAAGGAGAGTGGGCGCGAGCGCGAGGAGGAGAAGGATGTAGTAGTCGGCCAGCTCCGCCTGGCCCATCGCCGCGCTGCTCATCCCGCCCACAATTCGACTCCGCAGAGGCCCGCCCACAATTCGACTCCGCAGAGGCCAAGCCGATTGAGTCCTGGCCAGAGCTCTGCTCGTCCGTCTCTCTCGCTCGCCGCGAAGCCGCCTTCTCCAGGCTTCTCTGTTACATCTGCCTCTTCCATTCTTGTGACCCGCTTCCCATAGTACCCCCCCCCCCCCCCCCTCCCCCCCCCCCCCCCCCCCCCCCCCCGGCAGCTAGAGAAACGAAAGAACCTCGGGAAGCTACGACGGGGCCCTCGCGATGGATGCCCCCCCCCCCCCCCGGCAAGGCGAGAATTTTAAAAAGGTTTTTTTGTCGCACCGCGACGCATAAATAGTTCTTACAAATAAAAATACATGATTTGTACACATGCGCTATGAAGCATGATGCGTGGCGTGTATGAGTAAGTGTGTTGCGTGTGTTGTGTGTTCTACATGCGCTTTGTGCTGTGTGTCGGAGATGGTAGGCACTTTACTTTATGAGCCGTGTCCAATAAGTTACATCTCGAGGCCTTGTTGTTGGATAATGAAAGAAGAAAGAAACGCACCCAAGGCATCCAAGTGCTGATCGCTCTTTCGTGCAACGGGTTACATCTCGAGGCCTTGTTGTTGAATAATGATGGAAGAAAGAAACGCACCCCAGGCATCCAAGTGCTGATCGCTCCTTCGTGCAACGGTCGCTTAGTGAGGGCTTAGCCATCTTGGTCGCCTCTGTCGGAATAAAAGCGAGCTGTACCGTCGAGGCCCGTAGTAGCAAGTTGAGGATAGAACGGATTGAAAGCGACTGCCGTAACCGCGTCGGAATGCCCGCTCACCCGTTCGAGGAGCCGGGCGGTGCCAACATCGTAAAGATATCCCTGTCTATCCTCAGAGCCGCAGGCGACATAGCGGAGACACGGCGAAAGCGCAGGTTGTAAGGGGTGCACCCGATTGGTGTGTGCAGCGAAAGTTCGCACCGGACCGCCGGCGGCAGCCCGAAGGTCCCATAAATGAAGGTAACCGTCTAGAGCCGAGGATAGGAAAAGATGGCGTGCGGCTAGGGGCGCATCAGAATGAGCGGAGCCCTCAAAAAGTGAAAGCGATAGGACTTTGGTGTCGTGGGCGTCCTCAACGCGGAGAACCTGGTGAGGGGGCGGTGGCAAGTGGGTATGGATGACGCCTGGCATGGTATAGATGTATGGGAGCAGCGTGAAACACATTTCGGCTACGGCAAACATGGATGACTAGCTCGAGAACCGAGTAGTATAGAATGGCGGTGGTTTCGCGTCAGCATTTCTAGGATGTGTCCGCAGAGCCGTGTATGGCTTGTCGGAACATTGTGAGGTTTGAAACGTGACATCATCCGCGAACTGGGCGACGATACCAGGTTACCACAATCACGTACATAATCATCGCTTGGCCGGCATAGGTACGTGGTGGTGTGGCGAAAAGAGACGCAGCAATGGTATCAATGCAACATGAACACCACCTCTTCCATGGGGTTTTGGTTGCTTTGGGGCAGGCTGCGAGGTAGTCACAAATCCGGATGAGGACAACACGGTGGACGCGGTGCGAGGATGGGCGATCCGACCTGCTTGCCGGTGCCGAAGTCGAGTACGGATAGAGACCGGTCAGACCCGGCAACAATCACCATGGGTGAGAGGAAGGATGCGGCGCATGCAAAACAAGTGAGATGCTGGGGCCCGGGTACGTTCCAAGTGTGGCGGAGCGCATATCGGTGCCGAAGTTCAGCCGCGCGTCGCGCGTCGTGCTCAGGCGGGCCCTGTTGGAGGGAAAAGGAGTAGAGGCGGAGAGATGGCCCGTTGGCGAGTAGAATGAATCGATCAAGATAGAAGAATGATGCCTGAGCACCGAACACAGAGCAAGCGGGGTCGACCTTGGTACTCGAGCGACACGACCGGATGCCTGTGCTCGCTAGCATTATGCACCCATTTGGCTCGCATTACCTGCCACATGTCACCGCGAAAGGGCGCATTCCCATCAGAACTGCCCCCTACACTATTCGTTCCAGCCACACTTGTTGAACCAGGGCCCACGCTACCATTTCCTCCTCGGAGCATCGGTGGAGGCTTGTGGGTATGAGTCATGCGGATGAGGGGAGTTGCAGGAGGCTTGTTGGCTTCGACATCCCATAAGCAGGCGCTTCCGTCGGCAGAGGCAGAGAGCAGCAGTTTGCCCGAGTGCGACCAGGCAACAGAGCGAATAGGAACGCGCTCGTGTGCGCATAGTGTGGGTGGAGGAGCCCGATGAGTTGGATGTCGTCGGGCTGGCAGCCGCAACAATGTCACCGAGCCATCGGCACCGCCGAGCGCGAGCCGTGAAGCGTCGGGTGCGTACGCTGATCGTAGCTGTGGAGTCCCAAGATGCGCGACCGCAGCAGTATTTTCCGCTTGAAGTGTGACGGGCGGTACGTCGCCTCCTGAATATACACGAACGAGTGCGGCACCCGCATTTCGACCAAATGGTGTGCCTGATGCTGCCTTGGCGCGCGCTCGTGCTGCCTGGGTCGCCGGGCCTCCTGAGTGCAGCTTGGTCACCGCGGGCGCGGTGCCATATCCGGATGAGCTCACCTTGGCGCGGAAGGTGACAGGCTTGTCTGCAGGTAGACCAGCGCCTCGTGTTGACCCACTGCGCGAACTACTGCGCCCACCGTTCCGCGCACGTCCAGCTCCACGCCCTGACGCTGCCGTGGCACCATCACGTGCGAGAGCGCGTTCCAACGGTGAGCCAGCAACCGGTGCCCGTGTAACAAGCATCGAGAGATCTGACTCTGGCTCCAAGCCTTCACCTTGCTCTTCCCCCTCCTGACAATTTTCAACCCCAAGAAATGAAGGCTCGGAGAAGCCACCATCGCAACCACTGTGCATGCACGGTGCGCGCTTGGGCGCATCCACAGGTTGTGGAACTCTAGTCTCGCCGGGTGTGCCGTCTCTGCGGCGCCGCCCATTACAATCCTCCACTCTTGCAGGCCCTGACGACGACGGCTGGTCCATATCAAAGCGGACAAAACGTGACGGCTGAGCTTTCCCGTTAGCACTGTGAGACGGAGCTGCCTCGAGGCCGCTACCATCGCAAGCAGCCAATGGATGGATGCTAGTGTCGAATTGGCTGGACATGCTACTGTCGCCTCCTTCACGCCCACCACAAGCGAGTGCGGAGGACGGTCGCCCTTCACAATCAGATCCGACCCTAATCGCCGTCGGTTCCGCTTTCAAGCAACCCGCGTCCCCCGATTCTCCTTCCCCTGCGGCGGAGCGCACATTGCCCACACTTCCATGAGTACCACCTCCATCACCACTGGCGCTGCCATTGATCTCAGCAGCAAAAATGCGCGGGTCTTCCAGCTCATCGAGCACCATCAGCAATTGGGCCGTAGATGGCCGCTCATCGGCGAGAGGTGCTAGACACGCTGCTAAAGTTGAGAGCAAAAGCCGCGAGTATCCGCCTTCCATGGGTGGCGGCGGGTATTCTGCTCTCAAGATGGCCACCACGAGTGCTGCTTGATTTGCGGCGGTGAAGGGCAGTCTTCCCGCGGTAAGAAGCTCATAGAGCACGACACCGAGCGACCACACATCGGCCTTAGCATTGTATGGCTCGCCGTTGCAGAGCTCGGGCGACAGGTAGTACGGTGTGCCAATGATGGTACAGGCATGTGTTGTCGCTCCAGAAAGCTGCCTCGCCACACCGAGATCTCCGAGTCGGAGCGAGCCATCGGCCGCAAGGAATAGATTCATCGACTTGATGTCGCGGTGAAGAATATTGAGCGAATGCAGGTGCTCCAGCCCACGCAAACTCTCACCGTAATAGCGCCAGACATCGGCTTCCGTCAGCAGCTCTCCGTTGCGCCTACGGAGCATCCCGTGCAGGTCGCCACCTTCGCACAGCTCCATCACGATGTGGAGCTTGCCATCCTCGATGAAACTCTCGATGTAAGAGACAACGTGTGGGTGATCGACCGCGGCGAGGAGCTTCACCTCGCGCAGCACCGCAGACTGTGCCGGCGGCTCGAGCTCGTCGAAGCCCTCCACTTGCTTGAGCGCAAACCGGCAGCCGTCGGCGGTGCGGCGCACGGCAAAGACGGAGCCGTTGGCGCCGGCACCTAGCTTGCGTTCGAAAACGAAGTCGGCGCGCACCGACATGCGTGCCGGCGCGCCAGGCCGTCCCCGCCCCCGGCGGACGACACGCCGCACGCGCCGCGCGAGGTTCCCCCTGCACAGGGGCTCTCACTTCCGCGCTGTCCCGCACCACCACGCTTCCTCTCTTCCTCCGTCCCCTCTTATTCTTATATTAGTCTAGTATGTGCTCTACTCTACTCTACTCTAGAGTACGCTACTCTACATACTCTACTCTACTCTACTCTACTCTACTCTACTCTACTACTCTACTCTATAAAGTGACTCGCATGGAACGTAAACAAGAAAGTATTGTAGTCGCGGTGGGGTTTTGTTGGGGGGGGGGGGTAACATTGGGGTAGGTATAAACAAATTTACAATATTCTTACCCCACATTCGGCCATGGACCCACTACTTTCACACAGTATAAGCAAAACGTAAACGTGAAAACGTTATTCTACACCCCCACTCCCACTCTCCCACTCTCCCACTCCCCACTCCCCGGCCTCCCCCCCCCGCCATCAGGCGACTCCCCCTGTGCACTACTAGGGGGGATAGAGGTGAAGTGAAGGGCTTAGATATGGTCCGGTGGCCCGCCCCCCCGCCCGAGCCCCCCCCCCCCCCTCCCCAATTCATCCCCCCTAGTGATCCGTTTCAAAAGGCCTGTCCGGAACATGCATCCGACACCGGGCCCGTGCAAGGAGGAGGGAATCGGGGCGCGGCGATGGAGAGGGAGTCGCGCGGGAAGACCTAACTGGGAGCATACGAAAGGGAAAGGGAAGTGTACAAGGCCCCCTTTATTTACCCGCAACACGCAACACAACCCATGCCAGTCCCAGTCCCAAACCCTTGGCCCCTAAGTAGAGCACGAGGGGACGAGCCGCAAGGTAGGAGGAGGGAGTGGCAAAGTAAGCGGGCGTGGCTGCGAGATACCGGTTCAGAGCCGCGCGTGTGGCGTGTGGTGAGGATATTAAGAGAAGTTTTTATTTAATATGCCAAAAATGGCAGAGCATGGGGATGACCGACAGGCCCTCGGAGGGGAATTGGAGCCTGCGAGGGAGGGCACAAGTCCCCCCCCCCCCCCCCATGCTGAACTAAGTATAAACTTAGTTGCATATAGTATCACAAAGTGAGTGACCAAAAAGCACATTCATTTTCATTTTGTGTACAACCCACATAGTGCACAGTGGGGATGATAGGATAATTCAGCATTTTGTACCTCACGCATGTGTACTGCAGCGAATCTCATCGCACGCTTGATTCCAGCTTCTCTAATCGTCTGAGCACCCTCTCGGGTGGATAAAAGGAGAACTGTGTGTACTTCCACCAGCGGGTGATAGAAGACCGAGGATAGATTGCGTGCAAGTGTAGCCACGGCACTGAGTACCAAGGTGGCCAGTGGAATCCGAGGGCCAACTCGCTCTCGTCAAAGTTATCCCCCACAGTGTCACGCACAAGCTGGCGAGCCTTCGCCTCCATGTCCCGCACCAGCTGTGCATCTGCTGGCCTAAGATCTGAGGCATCCCGGATGAATCGACGTGGGATGACCAGATAGTGCAACGTTGAGGCTGGGTTCTTGTCAACGAAAGAAAACAGCTCACCGCTGTCATCTAACACTACGGCTGGTGCCTCCCCACGCAGAATTTGTGCGAAAATATTCTCAGAAGTCTTCCACGTCGTCAAAGGATCAGATTCCTCTGCAACGGCTGTCCAAGGAAAGACTCTGGTGTTCAAGCAACCAGCCACAGTCACAGCCGCCTTCCTCGCGAATGCGCGCCGATTGGGCAGTCTAGGCGAGGTTGGGAATGCCAGTGCGCACGCGCGAAGAGTGAGGAGCATGACCCACCGTCGAGGCATGCGATGAGCTCGAGCCCTCGCACCAATGCCTGGTGTGCCCGGCGCTACGGCGACCTCCCCTCTCCGCCTCTCAACATCTTCTCGTACTCTACTTAAAACTAAGTAAACACCAAAGCTACCTTGGGGGAGCGACGGCGCGACGGCCGAAGGGTAAGTAAGGTGATGGTGGCGCAGGGGGAGGCCCCCCACCGGTATCACTGTTTTGGGCTGTTTTTGGCTGTGTTTCTACGAAAGCCAAAAACAGCCTGTTTTTGCTGTGTTTGGAAACCTTCTGGCTGTGTTTCCCACCTAGGGTAGAGATTGAGGTGAACTCTGAACTCTCGGCGGGGGTACCACTTTGAGATTAGTAGTAGTATAGAAAGGGACTCGGATATCTATAAACCAGAAGCTTGAGCCTCCATCAGCCTTCAGATATCGGCTGTGGTACGCTCCGTAGGAGTACGTAGTAAACTTTAGCACGTAAAAAAAAAACATCTGAAGATTCAGGGCTATACACCTACTGTCGACTGGACTCTCCAGCTCTATTCCCATCGCCCTTATCTCCCCTCCCTCCACCTCCTCCCCTGCCCCCCTTCTTTCCTTTTTCTTTGGTTTCCGGGGTCCGACCTCGGTGCGCTACCTGAGGTCTGGTTTGGAGTGTGGGGTCCGGGCAGGCCTTTTGGTCTTTCTTATGCGTATGTCGCGTCCTCTCGGCCGTGTTTCGGTGGTTGGTTCCCGTCTAGATCGCATTGCCTCTATCGGTGCCCTCCCTTGCTGGTACGTTGTAACAGTGTTTCATTCGACCTCTTCGCCTCGCTCCTCGGTTTCTTGGACAGCGTGCACGATCCTCGCCGCCCTCGACGCGACCCAAACCGCTCAAAGAGAGTCCGTACGCTCTAAGATCATATGAGATCAGTCTTAAACGACGTTGCTACGTTCTACCTGGACCCTAGATGGCGTATGCGTATATTGTGTATAATACACAGAGCCGTATACACGCGTATAATACACACTATACACCCTGTATAAACAGTATACGCACAGTATACACAAGGCGCGCGCAGCGCGCCTCGTCATAGGCGCAGCAGCACGGCGGGCGGGGGCACACCCACCGAAACCAGAAACACCACACAGCCATTGCCAGCCCCTATAGTTATCTAGATCTGGATCATCATGTGTGTGTAGGCCAACATGTTACATGCTCTCACATGTTGTAACTACAAACATAAAAATGACATTAATAGCAGCTAACAATCAATAGCCCGCTCGTCCGCTCGTGCACACACACACAGTACACACACACACACTACACACTGTCAAAGAGTCAAAGTCAAGCCAATAGTGCCAGGATGCCAGGATACTGGCCTCACTAGACACATCATGTGTGTTATTACTATATACTATATCTACACATGAGAGGATGGCAGATGGCAGTAAAATACACCATTCAGGATTCAGGAAGGCGGGTGATGATGTGGGCGATGGGCTGACGATGGGTCCCTATGTCCCTATAGATACATACAAAAATAGTCTATAGTGCTATATGTGTATATATGTAAGTATAGATATATAGCCTCCCCCCCCCTACCCCGTATGTGTATACAGCTGTGTATACAGTGTGTATACATGCCAGACCCGTATACACGCGTATAATACGTATACGCGGGCCTGTCGGTGTGTATACGCCATCTAGGACCCGGACTACACATCTACATTTCTACCCGATTCCCGCTATCTCTACTCACAGACGTGTGGAATGGCTTGAGCGTCGCTTCCTCCTTTCCGGCTGCCATCCTGTGCGGCGGCGGAGCGCGGCGACGTCGCGCGGGCGGGTGGATCCCCGGGGCGCGCCGAAGCGAGAGAAGCGGAAGCGCACGTCGAAGCGAGAGTCCACACGAGGTAGTCCCGCCAGGTGCCCTCGATGGCGCCCTCGGCCATGGCGCGCGTCCACACCTCCTGGCCTGCATACTCGTCCTGCCTTCCGCTGAGCGGTTCTCGGTCGCCGTCGAAGGACTGGCCGATCAGCCCGTGCGGCCATGCGCTGAGCTCGGCTTCGGGCTCCGTGCTAGCCAATCAGTCATCAGATCTGCAGGTACCACTACGACACGTGTATTCACCACAGCACTCCGAGTTACTTTGGCACACCGACCCTGGCTCGCGGCATGGCGTCTCACACACTCCATCGTCATGTGGTGCCTTTTTCGCACTGGAGCGACGATATCCCACCGTCCTACTCGCGCCCCGCGAAGGGAGCGTTCGCGGTCGCTTCGACGAAGGGCTTGGTGCGCGTGAACCCGCTGTCGGGTGGGGCGAAAGCAGCGGAGGGGCGAAAGCAGCGGAGGGGCGAAAGCAGCGGAGGGGCGAAAGCAGCGGAGGGGCGAAAGCAGCGGAGGGGCGAAAGCAGCGGAGGGGCGAAAGCAGCGGAGGGGCGAAAGCAGCGGAGGGGCGAAAGCAGCGGAGGGGCGAAAGCAGCGGAGGGGCGAAAGCAGCGGAGGGGCGAAAGCAGCGGAGGGGCGAAAGCAGCGGAGGGGCGAAAGCAGCGGAGGGGCGAAAGCAGCGGAGGGGCGAAAGCAGCGGAGGGGCGAAAGCAGCGGAGGGGCGAAAGCAGCGGAGGGGCGAAAGCAGCGGAGGGGCGAAAGCAGCGGAGGGGCGAAAGCAGCGGAGGGGCGAAAGCAGCGGAGGGGCGAAAGCAGCGGAGGGGCGAAAGCAGCGGAGGGGCGAAAGCAGCGGAGGGGCGAAGCAGCGGAGGGGCGAAAGCAGCGGAGGGGCGAAAGCAGCGGAGGGGCGAAAGCAGCGGAGGGGCGAAAGCAGCGGAGGGGCGAAAGCAGCGGAGGGGCGAAAGCAGCGGAGGGGCGAAAGCAGCGGAGGGGCGAAAGCAGCGGAGGGGCGAAAGCAGCGGAGGGGGGAAGCGCTCGCGGGGAAATCGAACAATCCCTCAACCGACCTTTTTAGATTTGGGGCGAAAGCAGCGGAGGGGGGAAGCGCTCGCGGGAAAATCGAGCAATCCCTCAACCAACCTTTTTAGATTTGGGACGGTGGCGTATACAACAAAACTCATAAGGAGGGCAATTCGACGCCCCCTCCCCTCTCTCGTGCGCGTGGGCGTCTACCAGGCCCTCTCGGGGCGCGCCCTCATGCCGAGCCAAGGCGACGCTGTTCTCGTCGCGTACGTGGTGCTCCTGGGCCTCTCCTTCGGGGGTGCTCGCGGGGGGGGCTCATGGCTCATGGTAGGGTGAGAGTGAGGGAAAGGAGACCAAATGAAGGCAAGCCGCCTGTCAGCAGAGGAAAGCGGGCAGGCGGGCTTGGACGAGGGCGAGGACGGCGGCGAGAACGACATCGAGCGAACAGCAAGAGGCGAGGGTGAGTGAGAGGAGGGCTGTGATGGCAGGGGCTGGCGAGGCGAGGCGAGTTTGTAGGGTATGAGTGTTACGAGAGCGAGAGCGACGAGAGCGAGAGCGACGACGGATGACGACTGACGACAGGACGACGGACAGAGACACCCAGGAAAACACCCCGACTCTCGCCCCACGACTTTCTCACATAACTCGACTGAAATCAAACCCAAACACTCCGATCAAACAACAACGGACGACGATCAAAGGGCGATCTGTCGGCGATCTTGTCTGGAACGGGAATCGCACCATACCGGAAACGAGGGGCAATCCTGCCGCACAGGATTCCAAGAGACCTACCAAATAAGACGAAAGGAGTGCGATGTGCCTAAGGGGGAGATACGAAGAGGTCGTAAATTAAACCTGATTGCCCCCAGAAGCAGATAAAGAACCGCTGTGGAGATAGCAAATTAAACCTATTCGCGAGGCGCCTGGGAGGAAGAAAGGTGGGGAAACTTCCCTTCTCTTTCGAGAGAAAGAGAGAGGGCGCTCCACAACCCACGATCCCATGCATCCAAGCGAAGCTTTTGACCGAGAACCAGAGGAAGCAGAGAATTATATCGATAAATGCCGAACGACGAAGAGAAGCCTAACGAGTGTCGATTCGCGAATGCGACATGTAGTCATCGCGTGTTCGACATTTTTGTTACCGCTCTGGCTGCTCCCTGGCAGCCAGCGCGATAGGTAGACTAAACGGTAGCGTTAGCGGTAGGGCTCTCCCAGGGTCGGGGTGGTGGGGCGGGGGAGTTTTGAGTTTTGGTCTCCCCCGCTCCCGGCTCTCCGCTCCCCTACCCTAGCGGGCTAGCGGCTAGCGGGAGCTCCCGAGCTCCCGATGTGGCTTGTAGCCCATGGCGAGTGATGGTCCCCCAGTAGCCAGTAGGTCTTAGGGCGCCCTAGCAGCTCCCAAGCTCGCGGTTGGCGGTTGGCCTATGGCCTATGGAGATATTTATATACCTCTGTGGATGATAGTAAGTAGAGTATGTGGATGCGTGATGTGTACTCTAGGCGAACACGAGTCGCAAAATAAAACTTCGTCGGGGAGAGGGAGCAGGAGCGGGAGCCAAGCCGACGAGAGCCGCGGCGCCTCTCGCCTCGCTGAAGAGGGAGAGGGAAGGAGGCACCGCGAGGGGGGGGAGGGGGGGGGGAGACAGACAGACAGACAGACAAACAGAGAAAGAGAGAGATCAGTTCAATGTCCTCGGCTCGTCCTTCTTCAGTCGACGTGCTCGTGGTCGGCGCGGGCCTCTCAGGCCTTGTCACCGCCAGCTCGATCCTAAGCGCGCGGCCCGCGAGTACTGTTGTCGTCGCTGAGGCGCGCACTCGCGTGGGCGGCCGCCTGCTCGCAACAGCTGAAGGCGCCGATCTAGGCGGCAGCTGGGTGTGGCCGACAGATCACGCCCTTCAGCGGCTCGCCTCGCGACTCGGTGTCGAAGCTGTACCACAGCGTCTGGAAGGGCAGGCTTACGCGCCACTGCGCAGTGGCAACGGACTCGTGCAGGCAGGTAACATCGGTTCTCAGATTGCGCCGTGTGGCCCTGGCGCCTCGCGTTGGCAGCGTGGCGCCGCACGCCTTCCAAAGGCCTTGGCTGGCGAGCTGCCTGCTGGAGCTTTGTGGATTGGCTGCAAGGTCACGTCTGTCGAGCACGAACAAGCCACTGATAGGGTTCGAGTCAGCATGTCTTGCGCTAGTCAGGAGAACCCAACGAGCCTGCTAGCTAGAAGGGTCGTGCTAGCTATTCCGCCCGAGCACGTGGCTAAAATGAGCTTCTCTCCAGCACTCCCTGCCGCTCGACGCAAACGCATGGCCCAGACTGGCACGTGGGCCTCGGATTGGAGCAAAGTGGTGGCGACTTTCAAGTCTGCGTTTTGGCGTGTTCGTGGAGAATCGGGGGCTCTGCTTTCAGCTCCGGGCTCGCTTATGTCCGTTTGGTGGGAGTCAGGGGGTGGTGACGAGCTTGATGAGGATGCGTCGCTCGCCGGCGTCGGGTTTGGCCGTCAAAGCACCCAGCTGGCAAATCTCTTGGGGGGCCATGGGGAGGAAGAAGAAGCATTGACGTCGAGCTCAACGCTGCGTGCCATGGTAGTGGAAAGTCTCGGGCCGGCTTTCGGCGCAGACCTCGTCGAGTCGGAGCTAATGGGCGTCAGCTATAAATCGTGGATTGCAGACCCGCTAACGCACGTGGGTAGCGCCGATGCGAGTGGTGGTGATCCGCGCAGCATGTATGGACATCCTGGGCTCAAGGAGCCGACTGGCTGGGGTGTCCATTTCGCAGGGACCGAGACTGAGGCTGAAGCCGGACACATGCAAGGCGCAGTCATAGCTGGGGAGCGAGCTGCAACGGAAGTGCTCGAGGCTCTAGAGTCGGCCTGCACGGCATGACGCCACCGCCAGTGGAACACCCCTTTCGCTGCCCCACCTGGGGCGAGAGGGCAAGTGCGCTCGACCTCGCGCAACCACACTATGTGCACTTCTGCCTCTCATGAGGCTTGCTTGACAATCAGTCAAAATATACACAAAATCCGCCGAATTGAGCGGTCGCTCAAAATCAAATGAGAGGAATATTACCACTAGCCACTAGCTAGCTGATCACGTTTCATGCATGTCAAAAATATTGTTATAATTTGAGCTATGGAGCGTACCACAACTAAGTTTATACTTGGTTCGCCCATAGGGGGCACGAGCCCCCCCCTATCTCCACTCCTCCCCTGCCGTGGGGCAGGAACTACCCACCCTCCTGGCACGCCTTATGGCTTGCCAAGGGCACAACACTGCCCTGCTGGCCTACTCTCCTGCCCCCACAGGCGCCGCCTGAATCGCGCAACCTGGCCCGGCGCCCTGCGTGGCAAGCCCATCGCTCCATCCCCTCCTCCCCCCCTGGTTGACAGGCAGACAGGTGCAGCAAGGGGGGCCCAGAGGCGCAGTAGCGCCAGCGAGGGAGAGGTAGGGGATAGGGCTGCAATTCATCGTTGCAGCAATCGAATGCCAGCGCCGGAGGTGCGCTTTCAATCATGTGGCATCGGATGGCTCATGGATGCTATTCTCCTAGCCGTGATTTGCAATCTTCTCGGCAACTGTCCATTTCCGTTGTGTCGCTTAGGCCTCAGCTGGTGTACTGGACCGGGCAAGCGTCAAAAGTGAGCGTATTGAGCATCGGCCTTCTAGCAACGGGAGAGCATCGCGAACATCTTCCGACAACTGGGCATAGAAGTAGTGGAGAAGAAGCCGGCCTGGGCGTGAAGGGTGAAGCCGGCCTGGGCATGAAGGGTTCGTTTGTGATGCGCAATAGACCGTGTAGCAGATGAACCCCGTGGTCAATAATGTGACTGGAACAATAGTAGGGCCTGGCAGATATTTCTTGAAATATCAACTTGAAATTTGGGCATATCGGCAGGTGTGCCAACGCCTGCGTCGAGCTGCAGTGGCAGCGGGACGAGTGCACGTGCTCCGATAATCTCAAACCTTATGAGCAGCGAGCGTCGGCGCAAAAGGAAGGCCATAGATGCTTCGGTAACTTGGCTTGCAGCCCGGTCTGCTCTTGTCTCGTGCCAGCTTGTTGCTCTCCAAAGCCCGCCGCCGTCCGCTGACGTGTCTGCTGCACCTTCACAAGACTGCTTTGCAGAGTGCTCACCCTGCGAATCAGAGCAGGAAGTGGGCATGGGAGAAGGGGATGAAGTCTGGGCTGCGAGGTCAACCGTTCCCCCCCTTCTTCAAGACGTTTCTCGTCTCACCCCTTGTCCGGATAGTCGGAAAGTGCATCTGCACAGTTCGCGCCGAATCGTCACGAAGGAGTCGTGGCGTGCACTGCGCAGGTGGCAGTCAAACTCGTCTAGTCTATGGTCTGCGGAGTTTGCCTTTCCTGGGCAGGGCTCTTCCACACAACTCAAGGATAACACGGCGTCGTCGTCGATCGAAGCTGCCCTGACCTATCTGTGCCCGTCCAGCTGCAGCAATGGCGACTGCTTGGCAGGCTTGTCGGTCCTCAACGTGCTGAGCTGCAGGCATCACTTCAACATGCAGATGCTCAAGATGGGCGGCAGCCCGACACGGGTCCTCGAAAGCATTCTGCGGCCTGCTTATGACCGCTCTAAGAACGGGTTCACCGAAGTCATCAGACCAAAAGCGTTCAATTATCCCCATCCCTGCTGACACCTTTCATTGTCACCTGGAGGTTACTTGAGTCAACTTGACCCTTCACATGTTGAAACACACACGTGGTCTGACTCCATTCACTCGATTTGGGGCAGGGTGGATATATCGTTGAAATCACGATATCTCATGATATCCCATGTTGGTTTTCCCCTCAAAAGAAAATTGATCGAATTCCTTTGAAAGCGATCGTTTTTTTTGGTCAAGAGCCTGGTGCGCGCTTTCAGAACTGCCCCCTCTCCCTCCGCGCTCGCCACTTCTCCCGCGCATTCTGACACCCCGCGCATTTCGACACTGCCGCCCCACCCGCACGGCCCCCCTCGCCCGCCGCTCATTGACGCCACCTTCTTCTCCCTCCCTTCGGCCTCGCCGCGCCGCTTCCCCTCTCGCCGCCGCGCTTCCTCTCTCTCTCTCTCTCCACTGTGCGCTCTCCGCCCCTCTGCTCTTGCCACCCGCCTCCCTCGCCTCGCGTCGTTCTCTTCCAACAGCAGTGTCCGTCTTGGTCACCAGGGTACAGAACCCCCCGTCTTGTTCTGCCCCCTCACCTCTCTTGTGACACATCACCACAGCTCATTCGTGCGCGCGCGCCCGCCGCCGGTGAGGGCCAACCCGCTACACCAGCCCGCTCCTTCTTTTCTACGGGGATGGGGGGGGGGGGGGGGTTGGCGGCCCGGTCGCACCACCATCCCGCTCCTCCCTTCACCAGTACCGTCTCCTCCAAAGCGCTGCTGGCCGCCTACGTCCGCCAAGTGATGGATCAGGGTGAGCAGCAACCTGGAGATCCTTCTTCAACTTCACGAGCACCTGGAGCATGCGAACAGAACCGCATCACGCACGTGAACAAGTCCACCTGCAAGATCAAGTGGGAGCACTGCAAGGAGCACTTCAAGGATTCAACTGTGGGGGGGCAAACGGGCTAAAAGGCCCGAAATACATGGAGTACCCGCTAGCGGATGAATACACAATCGGCGGCAAAACACCACTCGACCGCATCACAGTCTCAGACATAACACGAGAACCAGAGGAGAAAACTCTAGGCAACACGCCCCAACCGGCACGTGAGGCATGGGCACGGAAAATCGACCTAACCCAAGATGAATGGAAGCACGTGGCCAGCTTATACATACACTCTGCCTCTACTAAAACACACAGACAAACACCCACACTTCAAGCACATCACCCACAGGAGACTGGGAACGCGAAACCGCTTCGATATGGCGACCACGAAGAAGTGCAGACTATGCGGAAAACATCAAGAGTCAAGAGAGCTCGACCCACTTAGCCAGATGCCCCGCCACAAAACATGTCTTTACGACTATAGAAGCAATAGCAGGACTCACCCCGGAACACAAAAGGACGGCGACACAAGAAATAAAGGACAAACTGTTTGCATACCCGGGCACACCGACGCCCGAGATAGCCTCAAACCCCTGTACCTGGTAGCATGGAGATTTATAATGACTGACTTCTATAAATAAGGTAGAGAATATGACAATTACACTTTTCACCACATCCCCGTCATCGAGCGCACTCTGACCAGATTCACAATCCTCGTACGCGGCCTCGAATCCTCCAACAAAACCTCGCCAGCGCGTACAAAGCAAGCCTCCCAAGGCAGAAGGCCAAAGATCAAGGATCAAGGACGCACGGGAACTTAGCGCCCCGATCTTCAAAGTGAACGCCAAAGCAAGATTGATTGTTGTGTGAAGTGTGAAGTGCCCGCCCACGAGGGGTGCACTGCTGGTAGGAGTAGGAGTTGCCTCCATGGGGGTGGCAGCAGCCCCCCATGCGGAGACCTTGAGTGGGTGGCTGGTCGGCGGCGGTGGTGGTCTGAGTCTGGCTCAGGGCTTGCTGGTCTGCAAGGAACAGGCAGGCAAGGAACAGGACCCTGCCTGTTCTTGTTCCTTGCTTCTGAGTCTGCATGGGAGGTGAGGGCGGCGGGGCCATATCGACGTCGTGGTCGGGCGGCGCAGCGGCCTGCGAGCGGTTCGGCTCTGGCGGCTTGGGTCGGCCCCTGTGGGACGTCGTGACGGCGGGGGGCTGGGAGGGGGGAGCGGTCGGCGCGCGGCGCGCCCTCCATCGCTGAAACTATAACAACAGTTTTTCACAAACAAGCGCCAAACAAGAAGGCGCTAGAGAGGGGCGCAGTCGCGGACTGGTTCGCGTTGCGGCCATGAACCGATCCCTCGAGGTGACCTGGACGCCGCGCGAGCAGGCCGGAGTCGGAGCGCGCTGTGTACTATGAATGTGTGTGCGCATGCGTTGGGGTGTGCCTGGCTGGTGCCGGGTGGCCCGGTCGGATCTGTTTGTGAGCTCTTTTCGTTATATTTAGAAGACTCTCCGGCGAGAGGGGTAGCCCGCGACCAACGGGGGGATAAAGGAAGGCAAGTAGGGGCGTTGTCGGCGGAAAGAGAAAGGGCGGAGTGCGAGCGGCGCGGGGGCCAAGGAGGGCGTTGTCTGCGGTACGTGCGGTGTCACAATGGATGATAGAGATAGAGACCTTTAGTAGCTTGTAGACGGCACCTTCAAGAGTTTTTCGACTATCACCCCTAGTTGGAATGAATTGCCTTAGGTGGACCACGTCATTGCCAATCGCACCACCCATCGGTATTGTTCCATCTTCCCTTTGACATCAGTCTCGAATGCAGGTCACCAATATTTCTGGTGTAGTAGTACATCCTCCCGCCCGAAATGCTCGCCCTCGATGGACGGACAATCTTGCGTAGAGTCAAAAGCAGTCTCTTCCGACCTTATCATCGCCTTGCAGCATCACTTCTTCTCTCAAGCCCTTTGCGCCCCAACCACCATACCCCCACATCATCGCGCTCCATGGTGTGAATAAGGCCATCCGGTGCAGCCGAGTCGGGCTCGCACAAGGTCAGGAAGCAGAAGGTGCGAGCTCGCTCGCTTCTGTTGGCACTGCCCCGGTGATACGCCCGAGAAGAATACACCGTGACGCTCCCGGGTGGCACCGCAATCGTCACCTCGCCGGATCGTTCACGATCGCGGATAGCATCAAGAACGGCGTTCGGGTGCCCAGCTATCGCATCAGGACGGTGGCTACCAGGCAGTACCACTAGCGATCCCCTGGACGTCGGAGCCTTGCCGCCACCTGCTCCATCTAGTCCTGAATACAAGGGCGAGACAAGTTCAAGACGTCTGCCTCCTTGAGGTTTATGGGATGAGATGTGCAACACAGCTTACATCAGTGTGTGAAAGGGCAAACACACCACTTGTGCATGGGATGAGCCGTGCAGCACAGTTTACGTAATTGGGTGGAAGGGCAACACACCGCTCATCGAAGGTGCCGTGTCGGTGAGCTGCAATTGGATTGAGACTGCGCGAGACGCATCGTCGCATTCCGCAACAAACGGTGGCACGGCCATATGACGGTCGAAGCCGCGCACATCTTTGTGAAGAGGCTGGTCGGTCGCGCCGGGAGACACCCGCATCCAACCGGCACCGAGGAGTGGAATTCGATCGCCTTTGTCGCAGCTCAGAACGCGTGCGAGAATGCCGTAGAGAGTAGCCAGGGCTCGGCTCACAGTTGATCTGGCCTCAGCGATGGAAGCGCCATCCTCGTCCAGCGCATTGCGTCCCAATGGAAGAGCTTTGTGCACACGCGCCTTGGGGTCTCGAGTGTCCGACGTCAGATCCGTCGTAAGGTCTGACGCGTCTGCAGCCTCCACAGCAGCCTTGAGGACGGTGCACTCTTCCTCAGTCAATAACCGTGGTAGCACTACGACTCCCCACTCCTCAAATATTGCTGCAGCCCGCTCTTCCCAGTCGTCGGAATGTGGATCGACGCTCAAGTCGGAGAGCACTGGCATAGCCGCATGACGGAGCGACCTCAAGTAAGTCTGCCGATCCTCGAGGACTAGATCGGCATTGGTATTGCCGTCGTAATTTGGCATGTCGCGCTCGAATGTGTGGGTTAGTGCCGGCGGTGGGCGGCGGCGTGGGGCTGGCGCACCGTAGAAGTGATGGGTAGCACAGCAGATATCCTCTGGCAGCAGGCAAGCAGCTTTGGACCATGCCTCAACAGCAGCCTCGGCCCCCCGTGTCTGACTCAACAGCTCGGCGAGACGCTTGTGAACGAGCCCGCACGAGGGGTGCAGCTGGATTGCGCGTCGATAGCAGTCCTCTGCGCTTAGGAGCTCTGCTGAACCTTGCCCAAGTTGAATGGTAGGTAGCGGTGCATCGGGATCGAACTGTTCCCAATCAAGCCCAGTTCCAGGAAGAGGGACCAACTCCTGCAACACCCCGCCCAGGTGGTGGTAAAGCCAGCACGATTCGCTGGTCTCCACCGACTTCTCAATCATGGAATAGCAAGACTCTGCCGCCTCGCGTAGCCTATTCGCGCGGCGCAAGGCAATCACAAGCGCCTCCTGCAGAGAGACGTCATGTGGCTCAAATTCGAGCGCAAACCTCAGGCTGTGCAGTGCGGTATCATGCTCTCCGGCTGAGGAGAGTGCACTGGCCACGCCGGAAAGGACCTCGAGCATGTCATCGTCTCTCTCCAGCTGGAGCGAGCGCATCAGGAAGGAGGCGGCGCTCGAGAGGTCGCCCGCCTCGAGGTGGTCGAAGGCGGACATCCGCAGCTCACTTGCGCTCGCCTCGATGTCGCCTCCGCGCAGCAGCAGCATGCGCGCGCCGGGGGCGAGGTCCAGCAGGCGGACGAGGGACGCGTGCTGCACCTCGCGCGAGCCGCTCGCGAGCGAGCACAGCCCCACCACGAGCGAGGGCATCCATGCGGCCAGCGCCGACGCGCAGCGCATCCTCGCGCGCGCGCCGCAGCGCCCCTCTCCTCCCGCCACTGCCGGTCAGTTTTATAGTACAGAGCACTGAGGTAGTCGAGAACATAATCAAGGAAGCTCTGCTTTACTTGTAGTAAGATGCTTCAGTATTCAGTATTCAGTATTCAAACCTCGTGATGCAGTGTGTTTTCATATTCATGATGCAAATTTTGGGACATGGATTGTCCTCTCACTCTCTCACTCCCTCGAGGCACCCTCCGAGATCGGAGCGGGGGAGGATGGCCGTGCCTCTGCTTCTCGCCGCTGTGCCGGCTGCGCTGCAGCAGGTGCGGGTATGGGACGGTTGCTTCGATGCTGGGGCACTATCAGTAATTTGTTCCGCCGGCGGCGCTCGTGGACACACGCTGACCAGCGTCTTTGACCGTGGGGGGGACAGCAGGCAGTCGGGCCGCTCTGTTCTCGAGCAGGCACTCTGCTCACTGCTTGACGAACTGGGTGACCGCTCGCGCTTCATCGAGTACTGGTGGCGCGACGAATGGATGGATCTTGAGGCACATCGAGACATCGACGAAGAACTCTGCAGAGCCGTCGTCGCAGATGGGATGGGCCTCCAGCGCTGCCCCATCAACGGGCATGTTCTCTATGTAGACTTGGAGGACGGCGTGAGCGGCACGTGCTGCTGGATGGAGGGTGATGCCGGAAGTAGCACCATACCCATGCAGGACGATGTCGATCCCAATAATGACCTCTGCGCGATTCGTGGTGGTCCTCCACGCCCACTGCACAGCATGGTTGTTGTGCCGGCCATCCCGGGGAGGCTGCTGAGATTCAGCGGTGATATGCTCCATGGGGTCACCCGCCCTGCCCTGGCGCTTCTTGATTCAGGCGTTAGCGGTGGAGAGCAGGCAGCAAAGCAGCCGTTGAAGAGCATGCGCCGTGCCGTCCTGCTTTTCAACACTTGGGAAGAGCCCCCGCTCACTCCGGAACCAAACGCGCCGCTTTCGAACTCGGAGGCGCTGCCAAAAGATTCGTTAGACAAGCTTTGCTGCCTGCCTCACAACCAATGGAAGAATGTGCCGCTTGCAACGGCAGGCGAAGATGATGGTCCAAAGGTTAGGCTTCACATTCCACTGCTAGGCGACGAGTGCCGCCGTTGCACTAGATCACCCTTCATTAAGGCCTCTGGGGTTGAATCGGCACTCAGACGCGCTTTGCTAGAAGGTCGAAAACCGACCCAGGTTCTTTTGGAGACGGAGATTTTGAGCGAGCATGCTGAGCACTTGGTCAGAATTCACAGTCATAGCCATAATTGACCGCCACTCATCACGGGAAGAATATCGAGGCAGACGAAATTGTAAGCAATACATACCGTGTGTGCTTCTTTTCTTTCAGCCGGAGGAAGTGTTCGCACGTGGGTATGTGGCATGCGCATGTATGCATATCTTCGTGTCTATGAACCGGCCCTTACCGCACCCTGCGCGACTGCATTGTGTAAGCGCATTGAGTAAGGTCATCTATCACATTCATTCAGCGCTGTGCGTGCTTAACTTAGCCAATTGTCTTTTAAAACTTCTTAAGCTTAAGATTCTCGCCGCGCGCACGGCCCTGCATATAAAAATAATAATAATAATAATAAAACAACTGAGCGTTAGTACCACTACTCCCACTAGCCCGGTACTATCACGACACCCCTCAGCGCACCTGCCCGCACGCCTTGAAGTGGTGGCACAGACACATACACATATGCATCCTTTCAAATCTCCCCCCTCGCAAACCCCCGGCTCCCATTATAACTCTCCAGAAGCTACAATGAGGGAAAACCCAGTGAGGCGGACCGACCTACGTCGGGCGACTCACCGGGGAAAAACACCGGGGGGGGGGGGGAGGGACCTCTCGTCGAGAAGCAGAACGGCCTTTACAGCTCGCGCCGCGAGCAGTCCTCGAAGAAATAAATGACTGCGCCCCCCGATACCTGCCACAAGGACGTCTTGAGCCACTCCCTTCCTCTCTTCCTCCTGTCGCCAGCCGCCCCCCTTCGTCCGTTTGCTAACGCAAACGGGGCCCGTTTCTTACCGCACTCCATCGGGGGGGGTGCAAAACCCCCCCTCTCCCTCTCTCCATTCTCCTCCACCCCTCTCCCTGCGGCGCGTCGCCATGCGGCGCGCCACGGCCTGCTCTCAGAGGGCCTTTGGGGGCTCCCAGAGGGCCAGCAAGGGCAGTTCAGGGGGCAGTGGAGGCTGGGGCTCAGCCCCTGGCCCCCCCTGCCTCTCCCACGCTTGCCACGCTGGCCATTGGAGCCACCCAGCGGCCTCTGTATGCCTGGCGACCAGGGGAGGGGGGGGGAGTCAGCTCGAGGGCAGGCCCAGTATGGGCGTGGGAGTGCGAGTCGCGGCCCGCGCCCATGAAGGGTCTGGGCCAGGATGGTGATTGCCCAGCCCCTGCTAGAGGGCAGGGGCTGAGGTTGATTGTACGGGCCCACCCCGGGGGGTGTCCGCGATGGAGAGAGGGGGGCGCGAGGCCCCCATTGACCCCCACTTATAAAAGTAGGTTGCGCACGGCCCTGCATAAATGTCAAATGTCTCGCATAGCCAATCGTCTTAGTCTTAGTCTTAGCTCAAGCGCCAATTTCACTTCAACTTCGTGTTGTGTGTTGTGTTGTTGTGTGCGTAAATTGTTTTACTACTAGTAGTATCTACCATCAGCCTATTTTTGCACAAATTCTTCGTCGAGTCGTGAGCCTTCCGGCATTCCAGACATGAACGATTCGCGATTAGATAGCGCGGAGACTCATTGCACATCGCGCCCAGGCGCACACGGCGTGCATCTAACGGCGAAATAGCCTACGCACGCATGGCGCCCTCCCGCGGGAAGATTGCTCCGTACGCACGGCGTGCACTTGAAGAAAGCTTCCAGACGCACGCACGGCGTGGCACCTGGCGAAATCTCTACGGCGCACACTGTGACATCTACCCCTCAAAATCGGTCACTAACCGTGAGGACTCGTGCCACTTAGCGTGGTGTCCCGCGACGAAAACAATATTCGAGACCATAGATGCCCTCACCAACTTCACACCTCCCCACGGAAGGCCGCGCACACAGAAGACGAAAGATAGACTCTTCGCGTACCCCAGTACGAACACACCTGAAAGCCTAAAAGCGCTATCTATACGTGATAGCGTGGAAGTACATACTAAGAGACTTTTACAAAGTAGAATTTGAATCACACGATTATCACTACGCGCCAATCTTAGAGTTAGAGTCCACACTAACGAGGTTTACCACCTTGGTTAGGGGCCTCACCCCGCCGAAATCGCACTGCTCCATGCGCACCTACAAGGCCGCCCAAGGAAGGAAACCAAAACTTAAGAAACCGTTAGAACTCAGCGCCCCCGTATTCATAGAGAACGAAAAAGCTAGGCTACAAATAAGCGAAAACTTTAGCCTCGTGGCGAAAGCACTCGGTCTTGCCGAAAGGCTCGCATAACACAACGGGACACTCCGCTTTGAGCTGTTGTTTCAGGCCTTTTGGCATGAATATTTCGGCGCACGAGTACGAGCCGTCTTCGCTACATGCCGTCTTCTATGTTCGCCGTGGTCGCGCAAGGCGTGCAGATTCGGATTCTCCCTGGGCTCAAGTCCAGGTTCGCCGATTTTCATCTCGAAATTCGAGGACTTGAGTTTTATTTTTACGGTTACGGTAATTGTTCACGCGTCTAAGTTAAGAAATGCAGGTAACAGATAACAGAACTGGGCCCCTCTGCATTCCCTCCCTGTGGAAATCAAAGCCGCAGCTTGGATTGTAACGAGATGAGCGAGATGTAACGAGATGGCCTGATGGCCCGACGACGAGATGAACGAGATGGCCTTGATGGCCCGACGAGATGAACGAGATGGCCCTGGGGCCCGACGAGATGAACGAGATTTTCGGGTAACGGAACTGGACGAGGAGTTTCCCCACTAAGCTTGGTCGTAATGCGGTGAAACCGTTTTTCGAGACAAGCGGGAAACCGGGGCGGAAGGAACTGGCAAGGAAGCTGGCAGGAAGGCAGAGGAAATGTCTTGGCAAGGCGACGGAGGCAGGATTTTAACGGTAGACGGAGTGCAGAATTTTTTAATGGTAGAAGAAGAGTGCGGAATTTAACTGTAGAAGAAGAGCGGAGAGGAGAAGGAGCGGGGCTCGAACTGCAGAGCGCTCCGTCCGGACTCGAACTCGCGACCCAGAGCAAAAGGTTGGTGGAGGCGGTGGGTTGAACCACTATGCCACGCGAGAGTTTACGTAGCCATAGGGCCGATGGGAAGGGCTGAGAACCGCCCTATATACTCTGGGTTTTTGTCTCTTCTTTTTCACTTTTCTTCTTCTTTCTTCCTCTGTTTCTTTTTACTGTTTACTGTTTCTCTTTTTACTGTTATTTCTTTTTGCCTCTGAGACATCGCGAATGCGACACTCCCCCCCCCCCCTTCTGCATTTCACCCCCCTCTGCCTCTGCAGTTCCTCCCCCCCTCCGCAGTTCCCCCCCCCCCCCCTCCGCAGCTCCCCCCTCCTCCGCAGTTTCCTGTGTTTCCCCGGCCAAGCCGGGAAAAATACGTGAATGTGGGAGGGAGTTGGGTCAATGTTGTGGTTTCCGGGAAGGAGCGAGCGGGCGGAGTGAGGGGAGAAAAGGGCGTTGTCGGATAGGAAGTAGTGTCTACTGGCCCGATGATAGGTGTTAGCCCTGAATCTTCAGATGTTTTTTTTTCGTTGCCGATGAGGCACGGTCCTTCAGCACTAGGAGTAAGCCACGACAACAAGAAAGCTCTAAGAGGAACTCGACCTTCAATCACTGCACCCGCCACCCGCCCACTCTCGCCTTATAATGTTACCTTGTAGTACGAGTACAAGCCAATCACGCGTGATCGGCCGCCCGATTTGCTGCGCCACCGTAGCGGGCGCGCCGCCGCATGATCACGCCCCGCACCGCGCCGGTCGAGCGAGCGTGGGGCGCGCGGCGCGCGAGTTACGCCGTGGCCCTCGCGCTCGTCGGCACGCTTGGCTTCCTCACGTTCCAGCAGGTCGGCTCTCACGCGCGCGTGAGGGCCGACAATGAGCCTACCGAAGGGCGAGAGAAGACCAGCTTCGCCACCTGGGCGTGGACTGGTCTGAGCACTGGGTGGCGGTACACCAGCCTGACCTCGAGGACCGCCGTCGACCTCGTCATTGACCCATCCTTCAACCTGGAGCGCGTGTGGAACGATTACGGCAATGCCACGGCTGAGACCCAGAATCTGGTGAGTATGTCCCCTTTTTCCTGGCAGCATTCCGTAGATGCCACCCCCACCTGCTGAGCCCTTCCTGACCCGAATTCGACATAGGCGAAATCAGTCGCAGTACACGGCCTCATTGACTTCCACGTCTGCGGGAACTTTTGCGGTCCGGGCTGGTGCAACAATTACTGGCAATCAGAATGGGACTCGGCAGAATTTCCGTGCGGTCCCAGTTACATGGAGCCCCAACAAGACCCGATCACAGGCCAGCCTTCTTGCGCGGACTCATGCTGCCGTGAACACGATCGATGCTGCTCAATTGGCGGGGCCGACATCCCCACTGAGTTGCTAAGCACGCGTGAATGTAACCGAGACATGATAAGATGCCTTAGCAATTGCAACGCGGTGAGCGCGGGCTGCACACAAGGCACTCTCATTATCCCTCCTGCCATGATCTTGGCTGCGATGGGCTTGGTTGAGAACTGGTGCTGTGGCATGCCATGCCCAAGCCTGAGCATCGAGGATGCCAGTCAAGTTGCGGGCACACTGCCGGATATTCAAGAGGATAAAGAAAGCGCCACCACACCTAGCGACGACGTTGCAATGAATACCGTAGTTACTACGCCAAAGCCAACACCTGCGTCAGCGCCTAAGATGTATTCCGTCCACTGCGATAGTGCGCACAAAGCGAGTTTACGGTGTGCTCCTCCCGCCTTTCCCCACTTAATGAGCAAGCGCGGCTGCTCATGGACTTTCATGGAGCCTTGTCTTGAGTGTTGCACTCGTACAAGGTTGTCAACAGGACCTATGCACACGTTGGGGTGATAGGATGGCATCAATGGCAATGTTGCCGCATTCCTGTAATTGGCACTAGAAGAGGGAGGTCGAAATCTCATTCGCCCCACTAGCACACCTTCGTTGCCACGTGACCGGCTGACGCCTGATGCTGTTGACAACAATCTAGACATGTTAAGCATACCGTGGAACGATGTATTGAGGCATGCATACGTGATTCACTAACACTAGATTGATGATTGATGCATGCCTTACATGGCTTACCTGACAACCTACTTTTATAAGTGGGGGTCAATGGGGGCCTCGCGCCCCCCTCTCTCCATCGCGGACACCCCCCGGGGTGGGCCCGTACATTCAACCTCAGCCCCTGCCCTCTGGCAGGGGCTGGGCAATCATCATTCTGGCCCAGACCCCTAGTGGGCGCGGGCCGCGAGCTGCACTCCCAGGCCCGCATGGGCCAGCTCTCGTACTGACTCCCCCCCCCCATCCCTGGTCGCTAGGCAGACAAGGGACTCAGGGCGGCACCCAAGGCGCTAGCGAGGCGAGCGAGGGAGAGGCACGGGGGGCCAGGGGCCAGGGGCTGAGCCCCAGCCTCCACTGCCCCCTGAGCTGCCCCTGCTGGCCCTCTGGACGCCCCTGAAGGACCTCTGAGAGCAGGCCATGGCGCGCCGCATGGCGACGCGCCGCAGCGACCGGGGCGGAAGAGAATGGAACGAGGGAGAGGGGGGGATTTGCACCCCCCCCGATGGAGTGTGGTGAGAAACGAGACCCGTTTGCATTAGCAAACGGGCGGAGGGGGGCGGCTGGCGGCAGGAGGGAGATGAGAAGGGAGCGGCTCAAGACGTCTTGGGATACACCTGTGGCAGGTATCCTCGGGGCGCAGTTGCTTATTTCTCGAGAACCGCTCGCGGCGTGGGCTGGTAAGGGCCGTTCTTCTTCTTTGACGAGAGGTTCCTCCCCCTCCCCCCCCCCCCCGGTGCTTTTTCCCGGAGACCGGAGAGTCGCCCGACGTAGGTCGGTCCGCCTCAATGGGTTTTCCCTCATTTTAACTTGTGGGGAGTTAGAATGGGAGCCGGGGGCATGCGAGGGGGGAGATTTGGAGGGGTGCATAGGTGTATGTATCTGTGTCAACAGCACGCGCCAAGGTGTACGGGCAGGTGCGCTGAGGGCTGTCGTGTTAGTACCGGGCTAGTGAGAGTAGTGGTACTAGTACTAATGCGCAGTTAGATTATTATTATAGATGTTACCCCCGAGCAGCCAACGCCCCCCAGGAGCTATCGGGGGCCCCCGAGAGCTATCGCTATCGGGGGGAAATTTTCTCCCGATCGCCAACAGCCCCACCGAGAGCTATCGGGGGACCGAGAAAATCCCGCGAGGCTTTTGACCGAGAACGAGAGAAAGCAGAGAATTATAACGATAAATACCGAACGACGAAAAGAGGAGAGAAGCCTAATTAATGAGTGTCGATTCGCGAATGCGACACGGCTCCGCGGTCTACGGCTCTCTCTGACTTCATGTCAAGTATTGCCAAGACCTGCTTGGAGTGCGCCTTGGCTGCGCGAACTCCGCGTGCCAGGAGCGCTTTTGTTGCGCTATCGCGCGTCATTGGCAGTATGGGTTAATTCCCAATACCGCCACGACGAGGCCCGTCCTGAGGCCGCCCACGGGTCTCGCCTCATCGATCAGCGCCGGATTGGCACTGTTAGAGAGAGGATGGCCGCGAAGGCAGCCTCAACCTCAACGCGGAACGCGGAGGCTCGTCAGCCACGCGTGGACGGCCGCACCGGTGAGTGAGCTGATCCTATAGTTCTCGATGCCGACTTCGAGAGGGGGCGAATCCTCCGAGGGGCGGGTCGGGATGGTCGGGGTGGGGCCCCTGGTAGCCAGGGTAGCCGCGTGCGCGCGCCGTGAGGAGCTGGGTGTGCTGCGCGGGCAATGATGCCGGAGGATCAGGATCAGGGGGTGGTCGGACTGTCGGCAGCCCGACACGGCGCTGCATCGGGCGGGAATCAAATGCCGAATGTAGCTTAGATATAAAGGAACCGATCCCCCTGCGGGCGCGACCGCAAATTCTTTACGGGTAGAGCGGCTCTCTAGCTCTAGAGCGTGAGCGCGCGTGGCTGAAAGGGGGGGGAGGGGGCAGGGGGGGCGAATCGCACCATTTCTTGGTGAAGATTTTCGTAGCGTCAGGTAGCCCCCCCCCCCCCCCCCCGAGCTTTTTTATTGGGCATCGCGCCACGGTCAAGAAATGCAGCCCAGCCCTTACTAAGTAGTTAAAATGCCTCTGTTCGACCTCCCAAAAGGTGTTGGTGTTGCACCGTGCACCGTACGTTGCACCCTTGCGCGTCGTCGAACGCGCTAGTGGGGTAGAGAGTAGAGATTGAAGTGGTCTCTCGGCGGGGGTACCACGTTGAGAATTGTAGTCTTGTAGAGCATTTCGCTGGCTACCATCCCTAGCCTCATACACCGGACGAGCCACGCACCAACCGCGCACACACCCCCTCGCGGGGGAGGGGCTCCGTTGCCGTCGAGGGGTAAGAACCACAGCACTAAGGTTATACTCGCACAACAAGAAAAACTCTGACGGGATACCATACTTTATTCTTTATTCACACAAGAGTCAAGAGTCAAAAGCCAAAACAATTATTATCATCCCTCCTACTTTAGTTTACCCGCTCCTCGGTACAAAGAAAGATCTCCGAGCCCCTGCGGAAGCCTCCCCCCCCCCCTTCTCCCCCCCTCTCTCCCCCTTTCCCCCTCCCTTCCCCTCTTCCGCCCCGCCCCCCTGCCCCCCCCCCCCCCGCGCGCCACCTCCTCCCATGGCGACACCCTTCACTCGGACGACCACGCGCGTCTCGGCGAGCCTCGTCTTCAATAATCTGACTTGCAACTCGACAGACCTCGCTTACGCCCACGGCAATGCCGCCGTCCTCGTCCCCAACGGCGCCACCTCAGCAATCGGCACCTCAGTCGTGCCGGTGATCATCGACACCCACTCGCCTGTCAGCCAAGTCCGCTTCCTCCAGCCGCCACTCTCGCCCAAGCCGATACTCGCGGTGCTCACACACAAGCATGGTCTCCTCTACTCCGCAGACGGAACCCAGTGCCTCCACACGGTCGCACTACCCAAGAGCCTGCCGCTCGGCTCATACATGCGTGGAGTCTGCGCGTGCAAGGTGGGTGACACGTCCTTCATCTTTCTCGGGACCTCGGGTAACGGCGATCTCATTTGTCTTGATGCCATCAGCTTGCGCTCGGCGAAGGAGTACCCCAATCTGTGCACTGGCGCAGTGTCCGACCTCGATGGCAGCGACGGCGGTGTACTAGCGGCAGCTGCAGCCAGCAATGCAGTCAATGGCATGAGTGAGGTTGTCATCATGAGGGTCGGGCCTAATGGCATGCCCACCGTGTCGGCACGTCTCCCGGAGGAGGCTCCCGGGCTTTGCACCTCGCTGCGGATTCTTGACGGGTCGCTGTACTGCGCCTACTCGACGGGTCACGTTCGCCTCTTCGACCTTTCCACACAAATGTGTACAACTGTGATCACGGCACATGCGCGATGGATCAATGCACTGGAGGTACTCCCAGATCCTGAGGCATTGAGCCGCCATTCCCGTTGGCCATGCTCGTTCTTGTCAGCAATGGGCCCCGGCAGCAGGCAACCCGTGACTGAGCTACCTCACGGTGTTTCATTTCCGTTGTTCGGTCCTGCCGAGGGGAGAAAAAGGATGGTCTTGCGATGTTCATTGCACCAAAGATGGTGTGGTACCTAGTCTCTCGTACCTGGGCTGGGGCAATGAACGTCCAGCCGTCACCTTAACCCGATAGTTACCCAACGCCAGTATTCACGAAGATCGCCCCACCACTGTCAGGTGAATCAGTCAAAGGGCCTGTTCGCATGCGCGGCAGAAGATGGTCACGTCTCAGTATGGCGTGCGTTGGGCGGTGGCAAGGTAGAGCACCACAAGTACCTTTCGCTGGAGGATTCACAAATGACGGGCGTCGCCTTTGTTGGCGCGACGTCGGGCTCCTTGGTTGCAGCGACTGCTTACGATTATGACGCGGTCGTCGTTTGGAGTACCAACTGATAGACAACGGGCGAGGAAGCACGCCGGATGGGAATGCCATGCGACATGTGCCCTCGCACTCGCGCTTCCACGCGCATTTGATTTCTTCGTACAGAGGTCTTCACTACGTCCGGGGAGATGTCTTTCATTGCGTAGCGTCGATCGAGGGTGTTGTGCGTGGCTGCGTGCTAGAAGAAAACTTCAATGCCGCGCGGACGCGCCAACGCCGAGAACGACGGGAAGCAAGGGGGTATGAGGCAATGGCGTAGCTTCCCTTGCCAGTGTCCTGTGTCTATTGGCCTACGCGGGCCGCCATAGCCATGACCAACCACGTAAAGCGTGTGCCGTCGCGTTTGTTGCATGAGGTGTGTTTGGTGTTTGCACCCGTCCCTTGTGCGCAAAGTTTTGCATATGCACTCAGTAGCGCGTTGATCGGGCGGCACGGCCGCCCGTGGCTCGTGCGCACCTGGGATGTCGTGGTGCCGTTTCCCTTTCGCAGGCGCGGCGTCGGCCATGGGCCGATCGTCCTTAGCGGCAGGGAGCGGCGCGCGCTCCATGACCATATCGCCGCTCTTCACCTTAAAATATAGTTACTAGCTTTCAGCTTTCAGTGCATGCCGATAGCAAAGTGCGGGGCGCGTGCGGTAGCAACGCTCCAGCTTGCAAAGCGCCCCCCCCAAGCTCTAAGGACTATGGAATTGTGCACACGGTCCAGAATGGTTCAGAATGGTCGTCACTCTTGACTGCAACTATTTGCTGCTCTCGCTCTTGCCGGTCCGGGCCCCAGCTTGACCTCGGCTTGGGAGCCTTGGATGTTGTCATGACCACTACTATCATCACCCAAGGCCTGAAGGATCAGCTCCTTGTGTTGCAGAAGCGTCCACCCAGTGAGTTGGTGTAGGGCAGATGCTTGCTCTGCCGGAAGCTGAAGTCGGAAGAGGGGGTACTGCGGGAAGCCATCGAGCCGACTCTTATCCTCGCCCGCCGCCTTATCAGGACGCCGCGCACGCCCGACAAAGGCGTTGGCAGCCGCAGATGCGAGCACTTCTCGCGTGCTCGCCGTAGATGCCTGAATGGCGCCGGTTGCACCCGGCCCGCCATCAGGTAGGCCTCGCCGAACTTCTTGTGGAAGCGCGGACTCCCATAAATGTGCCCGTGTGAGGTATGCCCAAGTGATGGTGAAGTTGAGCCCGGCGGGAATGCCCCACCAGTCGTTAGCTACGGTAGTCAGCTTTGTATTCGCAACAGCTCCATGGCCAAGGGCTTGAGACACCTATGGGGCAGGAGGGGCACAGCTTGTCGACACAAATTCGTGTCGAGATGATGATGAAGTGTCGGCTTTCTTCTGTCCGCTCGCACACATCGTTCTCAAGATAGCATCGCTTGCGAAGGCTCAAGGAGAGCGCCACCGCGGAGAGAGAGGTCAAGGCTGCGCCGCTGGTGAGCTCGCCCGAGCCGCCGCGCCGTATCTTCTTCCCGGGACAGCAGAAGGTCTGCTCACCTGGAGTGCATCGATGAGTGGTGCGAAGCTCTCACTCTCAAAGACATGGTTCCTCTCCGTCCACTTTGTCGCTGAGGCCTTTACCCGAATCCCAAACAAAGGCGGCATGTCATCTGAGAAGGACGAAGGTGGAGGCTCCACATATGGATCCCATGCTTCACGAGGGGGCAGGTCATCGCCGATGTTGAGGCATACGAGGATTCTCGGCACACGCCTCTGGAGCAAGCCGATGAGAGGAAAGTTGGTGATGGAGCCACCGTCGCCGAGTAGCATGGGAACACCATGTGCAGATGGTGGAGCATCCTCTCGACGCTGTCGTAGCCGACTGTAGAATGGGCGCCAAAGGGGATGCTTAATAGGCCGTTGTTGCCTGCCCTTACGCCTCGCACGGAAGTGGAAGCGCGGAGGGAAAGCCAGCAACCCGCTCGCTCTTTGCAAGCGCGATTCCACCGCCTCGCGTGGCAAAGAGCCGTTTGCAGAGTCCGCAGCTTGCTGAGGCAGAGCGTCCTGTTCCCCTAGGCGCGCGCTTTCCCGCCGTTGACCAAGGGCTGCGCTTGGCCTGGATGTCAAAGGTGACCAATAATTGACAACGCACCCGCCTAGCAATGGGGCAAGCGGACGAGCGACTCGGCACGGCACCCAGCCCATTGCCGAGAGCTTCTCTTCTGCAGTTTGTAGAGCTTCGGTTGCAACCGCGACCTTTTCCTGCGCAGCGTCATCCGTGCGCGTGGCGGATCTGGTCAACTCTGCTTGCCGGTGATCCATGGCTTTGACAGCTCGCGAGGTTTCTTCGACGTTTTGCACGACATGTCTCGCCGCATCACTCGTCTGCTGTGCAACTTGCGCAGCGACTTTGGCGGAGTTTGAGGCCTGGGCGCGGATATGCGCATGCTCGTCTATGGGCAACACTGGCTTGTGCACGTCCCATTCCCCATCAGCTATTTCAGTGGCCTGTTCGGTCTGCCCCCTTCTCAAGGTGAGGGAAGTGATGCTCGACCTGCTGTTGGACGACCTGCTGTTGGGCGCAGTTGTTAGCGTCGCACCGACAGCCCACGAAGAAGAAGCCAGTGCGTCAGCCAAGGAGAAAATCCGACGGCGCAGACGGCGCAACCGTAGCATGTCCGGCGAACGGGCCTGCTCGGGTGAGCCTTGCGGCAACCTCAGGTAATCAAGTGATTGCGAGCTGATGTAGCGGTCGCTTTGAGGAGCTGGGAGAGAAGATGTCAAAATGGCTCCTTTGTCGGCTACAACTTCAGCAGCGTCTTCTTTCGCACGAAGAAGCCGATTGAGCCGCATTTGCATGGCTCGACTAATTTTCAGGCGACGAGATATGCTATGTGGCGATGGCGATCCAAATGCGAACGGTTCGACAAGCCCGCCGATTTGCTGAGTGAGGGTGCTAGAGCCAGAAGCACAAGTAAAATTGGGGGAAAGTGGCGAAGGCACGCCGATGTAAAGCGGCGACATCTCCAGCAACACGTACTGGCGCTCTTGCGGCATGAACGGCGCGTGCGACGATGGTCCGAGCATGGTTGTGCCGAGGAGCGGGAAGGGCACACGCGTGCTGCAACGTGCAAGTGGGTGGGAACGGAGCTTCGGGTTTCTCTCGAGGATATCGCTCGCAGTGGTATTGCTCCAGGTGAAGCTAGCGCCGCGAGGAACTCCACGGGGGAGCAGAATGACAATCTCGATGGCGCGTCTCCAGGCGGCGTACGGAGTGAGGCCGCTCGCCAGGCCTAACATGGCTTCTGTCAGCAGTGATCGTCGGCATACGGCGGAGATGGCGCCCTCGTTGCCCAAGTCGGCAAGGGCGGACCAGTTGCATTTGCCTGGAGGTAGCAGTCTGCCGAGCAGGTCGGCATGCACGTCAGTCTCCGAGGATGCCGATCCTTCGTCAGCCCACGGAGCGTCTGCGCCCCAGCAGTATGCCGCGACGGCCCACGCTCCACCCGAGACACCTGAAGCATATCGTAGCCGCGAGGTGAGCCCCATCTGGTGCAGTGCCGCCAGTTGACCAAGTGCTGCAACGTATGCGCGAGCGCCACCCCCGCTGAAGCAGACGGCGGAGGCGTCTCTGCTGGCGAGTTCGGGCTGACTGAGCTCCGGCCAGCCTGCCGCCACATCCCATGCGCGAGTGGAAAAGCCGCCGCTTGCGCTGGCTCTGGTGTGGCCTGCACGCACCATCGTCTTGGGGGACGGTGGCGCGGCGAGGAGGGGGGGAGCGAGAGAGCGGGACGGTGAGAGATGAGAAAGAAGAGAGAAAGAAATAGGTGAGAGATAAAAGATGCACAGGACTCAGAGAGAGACAGAAGAAGCAAGGGGGGCAGGGAGGGAGGGAGAGAAAGAATGGAAGGGAGAGAGAGGAGAGAAAGGGAGAGAAAGAAGAGAGCCCACTCTGCGGCGAGAGCCGTCCACTCCCCACGGACGCCCCCGCCCCCCCGCCCCCCCCCCCCCCCCCCCCTCCGCGGGGGGGGGACTGAAAATTCTGCCTCCAGGCGGAAGCCGAAGGGTTTTTTTTTAGTGTGGGGCGCATTTGGCGCCAAAAACGCCCTCTCTCTCTCAACGTCCCAAAAGTTCAAAAGGCTCGTGGTGTTCTATTTCTGAATACGGAGAAGAAGTACTCAAGTACTCATATGCTCATGTCAGGACAGACTCAGACACTTGACCTCGATGAGGGAGAATTCTGTGAGTTCCATTTTTAATACAATAGGAGCACCAGCAGCAGGAGAGATGGGACCTACCCGCTCGCCCCACAAAGAAACCACACCCTCCCTTCCCATTTGTTTCTCTCTTCCCCTCCTTAGAATCCCTCTCTCTCCGTTTCCCTCTCTCTCTCTCCCTCACTCTCCCCCCTCTTTTCTCTCTCTTCCTCTCCCTCTTCTCTCGTCATGGCGCTCAGCGCGGCGCCGCACACACCTCGCCTGAACCGGTAGAAGTGCTCGTTGAGGCAAAGGAGACGAGTTGGCGGAGCAACAAGTCGTCGAGAGCAGTGGCCGATGCACTCGCACGCTGGCGCCACGCGTCTCTGGCAGCCGCTGAGGGTGACAGAGATCAGTGAGAGAGACACTTCCGCACAGGCGCCAGCATGCGTGCGAACGGGAGGCGCTGACGCGTCGACGCTGGCGAGTGGAGCAGGCCTTGGCTGGCCGCGCACACCCTCGCCAGCCGTCGACACTGCTGCAGCGACATGTGGGGAGGTGCAGGTGGAGCCGGTGGCCCTGCAGTCAAGGGAGCCCTCCTCATCCGCCGGGCCTTCCGTCCCGCTGACCGACGCCGAGTGGGAGCGAGTGAGCGTGTACTTTCTGTTTCGTGCGATGGCCACCTGGCGAGCGCTGACGCTCAGTACCGCAGGATCCCAGGCCGATACTCCACAGCCACGGCTCGCTTCTCGTGACACGCATCTGGCGCATGAGGTGGTTGTGCCTGGTCAGGACTCAGATGTGGTGGACACCACCCGCCTTGGCCCAGCCGCCGCAGCGCTGCGCCGAGAGCAGCAAGAGCGTGAGCGCATAGGAGTGGAGCGACGGTACGGCGGTTGTATGGAGGAAGAATCAGCTGGCGAGGTCGGCGAGGATAGCGCAGGAGGCGATGGGGAGTCCGAGCGTTGGCAGCTGTGCAAGTTGCTGCTATTGACTATCCGTGCGCAAGGCTGCGCAGCGGAGCGCATGCGGTCGGTGCGGCGTTGGCAGCTGCTCTACTGTTCAACTCAGTCGGCGCGCAGCTCAGCTGCTTTGAGGAATGAGGCTGTAAGACCTGCGGATGAGTACCCGGGTCTGGCATCACGATATGGCCTCGCTCCATCCACAAACTTGCGCTTGCCAATGACGCTATGGGAGGCGGCTTGCCTCTCACGTGCCTCAGCTGCCTGGTGGGATTGGCGTGGGTACCGCGCGCTGGCGAGGACGGCCCTGTGCGACGCGTTTCGCGTGGCGAATGGCCACTTGATTTCTCATTGCTGGAAGCGTTGGATGGAGATGCTCCGTGCACATGCACTCAGCGAGGGCCATGTTGCCCCGCGGGCCTTCAGCGCATGGCGCGACATGACGCGGCGCGCCGCCGCCCATCGGCACGCCGGACGCCGGGGGCTAAGCGAAGCCGAGGCGGCTCGACGGCTCGAGCTGCGTGCAGTATTGCGGCGGCTGCGGCGGCGCTCGCGCGCGCTGAAGCAGCGCAACGTAGCCCAGGAATGGGCACGAGTCGGTGCATTGCGCTGTCTCATCTTTGGGGGCTACAGACGGGGCCGGGAGCTGCGAGGTGTGTGGCGCGAGTACGCAGCATATCGTAGAGCGGTGGTCAAATCGGCGCTTCTGGGGCGTCAGCGTGCAATGGGCTTAGCAATGGTGGCATGGATGTCGCTCGTGAGGGAGAGGGCGGCCGCACAGCAGCGCTGCGCAAAGGGGAGACGCCTCCTTTGTCGCAATCGAGGGAAGGCAATGATCGCGGCGTTGATTGGTGCGTCCACAAGCTCGCATGAACGGACTGCGCAGAACGAGCTGTTCCATCGCCGCATGAGAAGCAAGGCTCTCCTTTCCGCGCTCACTGCGGCTAGTGGCTGCGCTCGCTTGCAAGAGAGAGGTACGGCAGCGGGGAACTTTCGTTGTCTCTCACATGGAGTGACACGCTGGCGGCGTTGGATTGAACGAATGCACATCCGGCGCTGCAGTTGTGGTGCAAGGCCCTTCTTCTTCTCAACGAGAGCTCTGTGGCCATGCTCTAAATGGGTTGTTCTTGGCTCTGCGCGGGGGGATTTGCGCATCCGCATCAAACGTTGGCGCACCATGGCGTCGCGCAGATTGCAACTAGTAGCGCTCGGAGCATCAAGCAACGTCCGAGCCGTGCGGCGAGGAATTTATCTGCGCAGCATTGCCGCTGCCTTCGCCTCGATCATACGGCATTGGCACTGTGGTCGATCTCTACTGCTAGCTTCAGCAGTAGTGGCTCGCCGAGTATATCGACGCGGCCTTGACGCGACGCGACGTTTCCACACCTCGCAGCTTGTGAGCGCCGACTTGAGGACGACTGCAACTAGTGAGGCACGTCGCCTCGCGCTCACATCTTCGCTACACCGCTGGCTGAAGGTCGCGGCCAGCGCACGAGAGCTCGACTTGACGACTTGGCGCGCAAGCAACTCTCAGCGACTGCGACTCCTGAAATTCTCGCTTCGGGGCTGGCATACCCTCGTCGGAAGGGGCAAGATGCTCACGAGGCGGGCAGGTGTCGCGCGTAAGCGCCGCAGCGAGGTTGCGCTTCAACTATGGCAGAAGTGGCTACGCTGGCGACGGCGAGCGAGGACGCGCTCGGCAATCGCCGACGCCCATCGGCTTGACCATACGCTTTGTACCGCGATTGAAGCGTTCATGTCTAGGCGCCGATCAAAGCATAAGATGCGACGAATGCTGCGCCTCGCGAGGGACTTCCACGCAAGGGGCGCGAGCTTCCGCGCCATGTGGGAGAAGCTTAAGGCCGCGGCCCGCCGGTGCAGGTCCTCTCGGGTATTTTCGAAGCAGGCAGAACAGCACCTGGTTCGTGGGCGCATGGTCCGCGCATGGCTGCAATTAGTCGCCCATCACTTGCAAGAAGAAAATCGCCTCGTGGTGGCTGAGGGCATTGCGCGTGTGCGCTCGTGCACGATCAGGCTGCGAGTTGCCAATCGACATTGGCGCGACACCGGATCCATGATGAGGGTGAGAAGCGAGCTGCGACGCCGTGTGCTCACCGGCAGGATCGGTTCAATGCTTCAATCTTGGAAGAGCATTGCTCTCGCCAACGCGGCTGAACAGGTTGTAGCTACACGGGTGGCACTTGCCGCAAGAGGGCGATTGCTGCGAAGTAGCTGGGAGATATTCAATGCGGCTGTATGCCGGGCACGCCGCTTTCGCATGCTGGCAGCAGCTCTCCAGCGAGTGGGCGCAGCACACGCTTTGGATAATGCTCACGCCGCTCTTGCTCACTGGGGGCAGGTCGCAAATCAGCTCGGCCGGTTCGGACGAGCACTTCTCCACTTTCACCGGTCTGCTACCTCGCTTTGTCTAACGAAGTGGCGCTTCCGCGCGGACAACACAGCGACCATCTGCCGAGTCCTTGCATCACTCCGTCCCCACCCATGTCAGCGTCCAGTTCATCGCACACTGCTACGATGGCGCTCACGCGCTGGTCAGATGCGCATAGCAAATGCCCAGCTGCGGCAGCTTGTCACATTACATTTTTGCCATCTTTGCCGGCGGGTGCTGCGCGCTTGGTTGGTCGCAGCGACCATATCGGGTCATGCCTTCCGGATTAAGGCCACTGAAGGTCAGGTTGCACTGACACAGCGCTCAAGCCTAAGGTGGATGGAGCGACTCGCGGCGCTCGCGGTGCACGAGACGAAGGCCACGCATCATCTTCGTGGGATGGAGATGCAGCGTGCATTGCGCGCTCTAGTTCGCAGGTCGAGGATTCGTCGAGTTCACAGCTACATTTCAACGTCACGGGCGGCCATTGCAGCTCGTTGTGCGCTGGCGCGACTGTCCTTGTACGCTAATTATTCTAGGATGATGCCCATGGCCATCAAGGCATTCCTTGTCCAAACGATGGTGCGGTTGCGAAGGGCGGTAGCTGAAGTGGTGTTCTTCACGGAACTTAGCCAGCTGGCGCTCAGACGATGGCGGAAGTCTGCCTTGCCGAAAGCGCTTTCGCTGTGGGCTGAGACAACTCGCCGCCATGTGCCATTCGCGGCTCTCGTCCGACGCGCGGGTTCTTTCCGATCGCACGTCATCTTCGAGAGGGCTCTCGCGCAGTGGATCGCTGAGCACGAGAGGAAACGATGCTACGCCGGCGCACACCGTGGGGTGCATAGGCTTCGTGTTATTCATGCTCTGGGTTCATGGCGCGGAAGCATTGACGAGATTCGCAGCAGGGCGTCACGGATGAATCGCCGGTTCTCGATGTGGCACAAATCAGGAGCTCGCGTTCGCCATGGCTTTCGCGCCCTTTTGGCTGCGTGCGCAGTGGCTGCGAAGCTGAGACGGCAGGATGCTCTCATGCGGCGCCGGGCGATTGGTCTTCTGCGCCGCCTCCGCATAGCTCGCGCGCTCGAGCGTTGGACGAGGAGCTTCGGCGATCCCATCATACGTATCACTCCGCCTCGCCTAAATCTAGCATCAAGAGCGCCGACTTCGCCTGCGTCTCGCCGACTTCTGAGGCGAACCCCTCATAGCGCGGCCTCGGCCTACCGGAAAGGCTGTGCGGAGACACGCCCCATCCCGATGCTCGCCGAGTCACGAGAGGCGGCGGACGTCCAATACTCGAACACCGTGCCATGCGCTGACGTAACTGCTGGCCACCCCAGCCCCAATGGCCAATCATCTCCCGAGCACCTCTGGGGGGCAACTAGCACAGAGCGAGATGTAGAGGCTAGAGGTGGGGTTAGCTTGTCGCCTCTCTCATCACCTCCATCGGTTGGGCCGTCTAGTAGAGATGGCGACTCCGCCCGCCGTACGGCCAATCGTCGCATGCCTCGACAAGCTCTCGGAAGTCTTAGCATGGCGCCAAATCGAGCGAAATGTAGCACCGGCGACGTGAAATTGAACGCGCGTGGTTTGGGCTTGCGGGCCACCAACCAGTTCGGCCGTCCTGTCCCTCACGGAAGGCGCGCTCTCTTCGCAACTCGGAGTGATGACCACGAGGATGAGGACATGACGGGCAGCAGCGGCATCCCTCCTGCCACAGCTGACATAGGGGCAATCCGAGCGGACGTGGAAGCTGATGCAGGGACTCGTGTGCTTGCGTTCGGTTCAAATTCGTTTGGGCAGCTCGGATGCACGTGTCTCGCATCTTCGGGTAGGGACGATGAGTCGGCAGCAAAAGAGATTTCCATGTGGCCACAGGCACCATGCCGACTTGGCCGCGCGCGCCCTTTCTGGATCCATGCAGGTGAAGTCGAGGCGGAAGAAGGACCAGTCACGTGCCCTGCTCCTCCGGCCGCCGGCGCATACGTGCCCTTTGTAGCTCCGTTGGAGCTGTTCTCGCTCCGCTCTCTACGTATCGTCTCTGCGGCATGCGGTGAGGCCCACACGTGCTTGGTGAGCGCCTCAGGAGAACTCTTCACTTGTGGTGTCGGTCAATACGGGGTACTCGGCCACGGTTGTGAAGAGCCGAGACCGACTCCAACTCGGGTGGAGGGACTACTCGGGATCAGGATCATTGGTGCGGCGTGCGGCTGGCGGCACACCTGCGCCCTCAGTGTTGATGGCCAAGTCTTCTCCTGGGGCCACGGTGGGAGTGGACAGCTTGGGCATGGAGGAAAGATTCATTTCCACCTCCCTTTGCACGTGCAAGGGATGCCAGGCCGCGCACGTCAAGTCTCATGTGGATGGTTCCACACTGCAGCGCTCTTGCAGTGCGATCACGGAAGCGCTGGCAGTGAGATGGTAACCGCATTGCACGGCAGCTTGACGGACGAGAATGCGGAGGTTGGCAACGTCGGCAGATACCGATCTTGCGATCGCGGTGTCGACAAAGGCCACCCTGTGCTCTTGACATGGGGCGAAGGTGGGCATGGCCAACTTGGACTTGGAGATTTCGCGAATCGTACAACGCCGACGCTAGTTGCCGCGCTTTCAACCGTAGCCCTCGCGCAAATTGAGTGCGGCACCTATCACTGTGCCGCGCTCACCTTCTCTGGCCAGGTGTACACATGGGGCATGGGCGTACACGGTGCACTCGGGCACGGAGTGTATCGAGGGGAGACGATTCCCCGTCGGGTATCGTCTCTCCACGGCGCAAACATTATCCGTCTCGCGTGTGGTTTCCACTCGCTTGCGCTCTCGGACAGAGGCCTTCTGTACTCATGGGGTCAGGGTAGCCACGGGCAGCTGGGCCATGGAGATGCGCATACTGAGTCCGCACCCCGACGGGTTGGATCTCTGCGTGGCACGCGAGTCGTGGGCATCGCTGCGGGAGAGCGCCACTCAATCGCGTTGACTACTCGTGACGACGTCTTCTTATGGGGTGCCGCTCTCGCCAACGGCAACGCCGAGCGCCGATATTTTCCGACAATTATACCTAGTCTCTGCGGCCGCGGCCTTGTCTTTGCTACCGGAGGTGCCGCACACACCATCCTGATCGTGTCCCCCGGGAGCTGCCCTGCTGCTAAGAGCGACTTTTGAACGCGTGCCAATCTTGTTTCGTCAGCGTGCCAATCTTGTTTCGCCATCTTTCTCACTTTCCTCCTCAGCAATCGGCGCACCCCGCTCTGTAGTCTCCAATGCCATCCGGTATGTCATCACGCCGCTTTCACTTGCTGCAATTACCCTACCTTAATTGATTCATGCTTTGAGAGTTGCGGTGGCGTGCCGTGTGGTGCAATTCGACGCTGCTTTTTGGCGGCACTTTCTCCTAGATCCTAGATACGCTTTTGTCGATCTATTAACTATTAAGAGACTGAAACTGAAACCTCGAACCTACTTTTATATGTGGGGGTCAATGGGGGCCTCGCGCCCCCCTCTCTCCATCGCGGACATCCCCCGGGGTGGGCCCATACCCCAGCCCCTGCCCTTTGGCAGGGGCTGGGCAATCATCATTCTGGCCCAGACCCCTAGTGGGCGCGGGCCGCGATTCGCACTCCCACGCACGCCCAGGCTGGGCCTGCCCTCGAGCGGACTCCCCCCCCCATCCTTGGTCGCCAGGCAGGCAGAGGCCTCTGGGCGGCTCCGATGGCCAGCGAGGCACTCGTGGGAGAGGCAGGGGGGGCCAGGGGCTGAGCCCTAGCTTCCACTGCCCCCTGAGCTGCCCCGGCTGGCCCTCTGGGAGCCCCCAAAGGACCTCTGAGAGCAGGCTGTGGCGCCGCATGGCGACGCGCCGCAGGGACAGAGGTGGAAGAGGACAGAGAGAGGCAGAGGGGGGGTTTTGCACTAAGGTTGGGTAGTAGGGAGGCACAAAACCACGCTGCCTCACGCCGCACACGTAGCGGAGATTTTTAAGAAGATTTTTTCCAAGAGACCTCTAACCTTCCCGTCTCCACCGCGGTCCTTCTCTTCGAAACTGTTTCACAAAACTATTGTTATAGTTTTAGCGATGGAGCGCGCGCCGACCGCTCCCCTCTCCCAGCCCCCCCGCCGTCACGACGCCCCAACGGGGCCGCCCCAAGCCGCCGGAGCCGAAGCGCTCGCAGGCCTCAGCACCGCCTGACAACGACGTCGAGATGGCGCCGCCACCCTCGCCTCCCAGGCAGCCACAGAAGCAGGGAGCAGGCAAAGTCCTGTTCCCTGCTGACAAGCAGAACCTGACTCAGGCTCAGAACGCCAGCGCCGCCGGGCAGCCACCCACTCAAGGACTCCCCATGGGGTGTGGCAGCTCTGCTGCCACCCCCATGGCGGTAACTCCTACCATCTGTGCACCCCTCGGGGGCCTCAGCCTTAGGCGAGTTTTTCGGCTAGGCCGAGTGTCCCTGCTATGAGGCCGAGGTTGTCGTTCATTATCAGCTTTCCTTTGTCGTTTTCTGTAAAAATGGGGGCGCTGAGCTCTAACGGTCTTTTCAGCTTAGGTTTTCTCCCCTGGGCCACCTTACGAGTGCGCATTCGGTGATCGCCGTTTGGCGGGGCAATGCCCCTCACCAAGGTAGTGAACCTTTTTAGCGTGGATTCCAAGACCGGTATGTAGTGGTACGTGTGTGATTCAAACTCTATTCTGTAGAAGTCTCTTACTATGTATCGCCATGCTATTACATAGAGGGTTTTTAGGCTATCTGGCGTGGTTTCTGCCGGGTATGCAAACAGTCTGTCTTTTGTTTTCTGTTTCTTCGGCCTATTTGGTTTCGGGGTGTAGTTAGCGATTGCGTCTAAAAAAAAAAAACATCTGAAGATTCTGGGCTACACACCTACTAACCTAGGGTACTTCCCCATCCCTGACACCACCGCCCTTAATTTCCCTTTCCTCCACCTCCTCCCCTTCTCCCCTTCATTCCTTTGTCTTCGGTATCCGGGGTTCGGCTCGGGTGGCGAGCGAGCTAATCGTGATGAGGCTCCTTAGCTCGAACTTGTAGTTGCGCACCACCAGGTGCGCCGACGCGTCCTTGTACGCGCTGGCCAGCGCCTTGTTGGACGCACGCGGTAGTCCGTTGAACTTTTCATCGAGCGTTTGGTACTTAACCGCAATCGGACACGGGATGCCCGCCTTGCGAAAATCCGCAACATCCTTGTATTGCTCCCTGAACTGGTTGGCGCAATCCGCCGTGTTAGCGATTGCGTCTAATGTGTCGAAGATCTTCCTCGTCGCGGGGCACCACGCTAGGTGACACGAATCCTCTTGGTATTTGCCGCACATTCTGCATTTTCTCGTCGTGCTATTCTCGAATCTGTTCCTGGTACCTATCCTCCTGTGGGTGATGTGTTTGAAGTGTGGGTGTTTGTCGGTGTGTTTTAGCAACGGCAGGGTATATAGCTTGGCTATGTGTTTCCAGTCGTCTTTGGTGATGTCGAGGCGTTTTTCCCACGCTTTTCTGGCTGCCTGTGAGTCGTTGCGGCGTGCTGCTTTGAGCGCGACCTTTGTGATGTCGGAAACTGTGATCGCGTCGAGCGCGATTTTTCCCTTTTGTATCGCGTACTCGTCAGCTAACGGGTACTCCATGTACCTGGGTCCTTTGTATCCATTCTCCCACCGCGCCGGTGGGTGATATCGTTGAAGTTCTTCGTCGTTAACTACGTTGCCGGTGTCGGAAGTCTCTCCGAGGTAATCCGTGTTAGCGTGGATCCAAATGTTGTTGAGTTTTTTGATGTATTTCTCACCATCTGAGACTCTAATTTCTTCTTGTTTCGCTTCCTCCGCACCTTGCGAGGCGTCTCTGTTATCTTCCAAGGAGGCCCTCTCCCTATGGTCGGGCGGTGGGCGTTCCGACGCTTTGTTGAGTATTTGTCGCGCGTGTTCGATTACCGCGCTCCATGAGTCTAGGAACTCCGTTTTATGAATGGTTCGGTTTTCGTGTATAAATGTCTCTGGAAGGTGTTCGACATAGGCCGAGCACTCTTCTCTGCTGTAGGGTGTCGTGAAGGCGTCGTCCTTAAACACGTTGTGCACTACGTTGGTGTGCAGGGTCTCCCACATTCGTGCCCACGAGGCACGAATCGCTGGAGGAGGGAGGTGCGGGTTATGCCACAAGGGCTGCGAGAGCGCGCCCTCGCGCGTGAGGAACGAGGGTTGTATGTCTAGATCTCTGAAGTTCGCGATGGCCTCTCTCCAAAAAGTCGGGAATGCCGGGTTGCCCATCAGGCTGCACGTCAGTGTTTTTATCGGGATCGTGGAGAGGACAGCGCCCCTTCCTAGTCCGGTGCGGCAGAACCATGCGTCGAGCGCGTGTTTCCATAGCGCTTTTCGCGCGTTAAGATAGTTTAGTATCCATTTGGATTGCAGGGCCTTGATATGGGTCGGCCAGTGGAGGAGCCCTATTCCCATTGATCTCGTCGCACTTTTTTCGTGGGATATGGCATAGTGTGGGTGTTTGACCCACTTACTTAGCTTGTTGGTGTGTGGGCTTGTCCAGAGGACAGCGTCGGCGGATCTTTGTATCCGCTTGTGGAACCATCTCGGGGCGGCTAGCGTCTGCAACCAGTATCTAGGTGTCCCGTATACCATGTAGTTTACAATAGTTGCCCTTCCAAATATCGTCATATATTTGGTGGCTGGCGCTAGGCTGGCCACTTTGTCATCGACTTTGTCGGCTAGTTTCGTCCAGAAGGGTTTTAGCGCCTCCGGCGCTCCTAGCGGAACGCCTGAGGGTGAAGACGGCAACGGATCGTGCATTTGTTGTTGATCCACGCTCCCGGGATTTCGTGCGATAGGTTGCAGCGCACTCCGCGTTTGTTGCGGAGACACAGCCCTTGAGTGAAGCGCGCGCACGGCTTGGGGGGGTCTTTTCCGAGTGCCTCTCGCGCTGTCTTCGGACGCGGGGCCGTTTGCCATGCTTCTTTGCGCTCCTTGCGCTTCGCCGCTTCGGCGTCGCACACGCACAGGCGGTGTGCCGGGAGAAGATTATTCGCCACTTCCGGGCGCCAACCTTTGCAGCCCTTCAGGCTGCCGTGCACCATTAGCTTATGGTAGGATTGCATGGCCGGCGGCATTTGCAGCGCTTTGCACGCGCGGACGGCGTAATTTACCGGGACCACCGAGTTGTCGATGTTGAGAAGGAGCTTGCGCGGGAAGTTGCTCGTTAGGAACGACCCTTGGGTCGCTGCGACGTAGAGGTGCCAGCGTGGGGCGTGAGCCACTTTGGACACAAAAGTGCCCGACTCACCTTCCAGCTTCATGCGCTCTCTGTTTCCCTTTAGGAACGTGAGGCCTTCTTTTTCTACGGCTTTGACTAGGATGCTCAAGGTGATCTTCGAGGCTTGCGCTAGACCGTCGGCTTCCACAACAAAGTGGGCCGCCACATCTTGGAGGGCCTCGTACAGCGCCTTCTTTGACGAGACGCCCTTCCTGTTGAGTCTGTCCTCGATGGACTCGATTTCGATTTTGACCGCCACCTCCACTTGGTGGACGCGGATGGTAGTCTGGAGGCCGTATCGAGCTTGGAATTGTTGCATGCAGTCCTCATTGACCGCGATGTGCCAGGGGCCTCGCGAGGAGCGAGCCCAGAAGTCTGGCTCAGGGTCTACGCCCTCGAGCTCGAGTAGGAGTTCCACGATTGCCGCGTAGACCGTCGTGTCGAGGAGTACGAGATCGCCCGCTTGGCTGAAAGACATTTCGTAGACTGCGTCTGTGTCAGCTTGTTGATCTTCGTTCTCTGAGTCTTGGTCCTGCAGGTCAGGTTCAGGGGGGGTAGGAGTCAGTTGCGTCGTGGGTTGGTGAGGGTGGAGAGACAGGAGCACAAGCTGTCCAGGGGGTCCCGTGTTGTGTGCAGCGGCTGGCGTTCTGCCTCTGTGTGGCCAGAGGTGTGTGGAGCTTGCTTGTGTCGGATAAAATGTCAAGATGCTGTGCCCATAAGGGCCACCCGGCCACGGGCCGCGCCGCCGAGGCGGTGCGGCCCTTGCCAGGGTGGGAGGGGCCTCTGCCATAAGGCATGCCCTGTGGAGTGCGAGTCCCTCTTGCCTGATGCTGTCCTTCTGAGGTCTGCAGTCTGCTGCCCCCCATGGGGAGGGCCAGCATGGCTGCTGTGTGTGTTGTGGCCGAGGCCACGGGCCGTGTGGCGCGACCTGGGTCGCGCGCACCTGCTCGGCCTCTGAGGGCGGACGCGGCCGCTTCGCGAGCGACAGGTCCATGTGGGCGTGGGGGCCGCCCTCGGCGGGTGGCCCGAAAGAGGGGGGAGTCGCGCCGGCGCGCTCCATCGTGTCCAAGTATAAACTTAGTTGGTTGTTAGGGGATAAGGTTGGGTAGAAGGGAGGTACACTAGCACACTGCCTCACGCCGCACACGTAGCGGGGTTTTTTAAGAAGATTTTTTTTCTCTTCGAAACTGTTTTTCGTTTTTCTCCCTTGCCTCCTCGCGAGTGCACAACTTTCCACACTCCAAGCGCCCTGTACTATATCGCTAATTATGTCGCGCGCTGCTGCGGATGTCCCGTGGTTATGATGTGGAGAATTGTATCTTGTATCTTGCGTGTTCAAGCCCCAGTGCGCGCGCTGCTCGTGCTACTGCTGGTCTTTGCCGCGCAAGCCCGCGCTGCGGTCCCTGGACGATGCGCAGCTGCCGGTTTGCCTTGAACCTCACCATACATCATCACAGCCATCTCCAAATCCTGTATTCCGTGAGCCACTGGGTCGCAGTTGGGTTTGCAGCAACACTGTTAGTGAGGGCCGCCACGGCTGTCTCCAGCTGCCCCACGAACGTACGCCAATGCGCCGGTGACAACCACACCAATGACGGCGACGGCGACAACGCGCCAACTCCATCCACCAAGTTTTCCATTGCTCATATTTGCCATGATAGCTGCGGAGGGATTCGATCTCATGATCTCCTTCACTTTCTCGGCAATGGCTTTTGGGGTTGGATAACTACCTTCCTTTCCCCCATCAGCCTCGTCCTCGTGGCCTGCGCTCGCACCTCCCTGCACCATGCGACGGTATGCGGCTTTGCGTTGGCGTATATGGCGCTCCTTGCGCTCCTTGAGTCGTGCAAGCTCCTTGTCTACCGCGACAAGAACTGCTTTGTCGGATGAAACCTCGCCCGCAGCCTGATGCCATGGACAATGCATTGGGATGGGCTCAGGGATATTCATAGACACGGACGGTGTGAGAAATACACAAGAAATTGCGTGCTGCTGAAGAAGAGACGCACTTAATTATTGGTTCGCATTCAAGATAGCTTAGGAGGTGGAGGAAGGCGGGCTGAGTCACAAACCTTTGCACGCTCAAGAGCAGCAGTGGCCTTCGTGTACTCGCCGAGTTGAGTATGCGCTTGGCCAAGCCGATAGAGTGCTTTTGGGTGCTCGGGAGAGATGCCCAGCACTTTCTGAGGCGAGCAATGATGCAGAGGAGTGAGATCCCGTCAATTGATGGGGAGGATAATTCGGCTCATAGCGATGGGCAGAGGAAGCAAGTGGCTAGAGCGCGGTGACTAGGAACAAGCACAGCAACCAGACTTGCTTGCCCGTGATGGCTATCATTGTGATCCTGAGCGTGGCCTGCAGGGATGCACCTCGGCATGAGCGATAGCGGAGGCTTCGTGGCCACATCGCAGCTTCGAAGCCGTCAGATTGAGCTGCATCAGGACCATCTGTGAGGGACGAGATTGATAGGATCTGATGAGCCCGACGTATTACATCGCGTTGACTGAGATGCATCGTCCTCCACAGGCGGGCCGGATCTTTTTCTCGTGCGGATAGGTGGCGCTGCAACCGGAGCAGCCGTGTGCACAACCAAATCGCACTTGTTCATCGCGCGCCATTGCGATCAAACCCTGCGCGCCCGCAAGCCGGTTGAAGCGGCACACTCGAGGCTGCAGACGTGCTGTTCGCACACCTCTTGTTCCAGGGGCTCCTTCTGATTCTCCTCGATCTGCGGCATGTATATGAGGTATCGCAGGCCCTGCTCGTACTCTTCGTCCGCCTCGCGAAAGTACTGTCGCTTAAAAAGCCTATTGCCACGCTCACGGCGCTCCCGCGCGAAGTTGATCTTCTGGTCAAACTCGAGGTCCCAGAGGTCACCCTCTGTCTGGAGCGAGAGCAGCTCAACCTCGTACAGGAGAACCGCCGAACCGGGGACGCATGGGGCGGATGGCGAGCCAGCGGCGCCGTACCCACCTTCCGGCTGAATCGTGATCTTTGCCACCTCCCCTTCGCACATCGACTCTACTGCCTTCTCGAGGCCAGGGACGAGAACCCCGCGGCCGAGTAGCAGCAGGAGCGGCTCGCCGCGCTCACGCGTATCCTCGAAGACTTCTCCGACGCGCCTGCCCGAGAGCGAGGAGAGAATGGTGCCTTTGAGGTGGAGCCTCGCCCGCGCCCCGTGCCACGCCTTGCGTGCCTCCCCGTCGCCGTGTGAGGTGGAGGAGAGAATCTGCTTGCTCCAAGAGCCGTTGATCTCCGCCTCTCTTGCGCGGTGCTTCTCCTCCTCCTGCGCGCGCAGCTCGTCAATCGAGGGTTTGCTCTCGTCCTCATCGTCGCTCATCGGCCGCGCGTTGGCGTGCGTGCTAGTGGCGCCGTGCGTAGAGCAGCGCAGGAGGGGTTGGTGGGAGAGAAGGGAGCGGGAAGGGCTCCCTCGCGCCGCTCGCGATGTCGCGCAAGAAAAGGGAGACGCAGAGAGAGAGAGAGAGAGAAGGGGAGAGAAGGAATAGAGAAGAGAAGACAAACGGGTGCAGGAGGGGGACGGAGAGATTTTCTCTCTAACCAACTAACTCTCTCTCTCTCTCACCTCTCTCTCTCGCTCCTTCCCTCTTTCTCCCTCCCACTCTACGGTGGTGACAAGTTTTTTTGTCCCTCCATTTATTCGCATATATCTGCCTCTCTCTTCACTTCATCTATTCTCCTCGCTTCCTAGGTGTCCCCCTCTCTTTTTGCCAGCTCCCCGGTAGGAGTCGCTCTCTCTCCTTCTTCCCTCTTCTGGACTCCTCCGTTCTTCTCTCCTTCTCTCCTTACTCCAATCTCTCCTCTTCTCCGGTTCTTTACTGGAGGGGGCCGAGAGCATTACTCTACTCTACCTCTACTGGTTCGTAATTCTACTCTACTCTACTCTACCTCTATTGGTTCCGTTCACAGCGTCCCAGCACGTGACACGACGGTGTCTTCACACCTTCATCTGAGGTACGAGAGACCAATTAAACTTTTTCATAATTGTACAACATCTTAAATCGCTAGGCGTTGAGGGGACCGAAATACTGAAATAGCACATACACTCAGGCACAACCAAAATAGGGAGAGATAGAGGACGGCGACGGCGACGGGAGGTCGATCTGCCCCTCTCCCTCTCGCAGCTCACAACTAAGTTTATACTTGGTTGACCCATGGGGGGGCACGAGCCCCCCCCTCTCTCCACTCCTCCCCTGCCATGGGGGAGGAACCACCCATCCTCCTGGCATGCCTGATGGCTTGCCAGGAGGCCACTGCCCTACTGACCCACTCCCTTCCCCACAGGCTCGCCCCATTCGCCCATCCTGGCCCCTCGTGACCAGCCCATTGCTCCAACCCCCCTCCCCCCCTGGTCGACAGGCAGTCAGGTGCAGACTGGGGGCCCCAGAGGCTCGGGAGCGCCAGCGAGGGAGAGGCAGGGGAGGCCAGGGCCCAGCCCCAGCCTCCTCTGCCCCCTGAGCTGGCCTCCAGGAGCCTCCAGGGGCCGCCAGAGGGCAGCTGGAGGCCTGCCGCAGGCGCGCCATCGCGCGTGCCGCAGGAGAGGGGAGAGAGAGCGCGGAAAAGGGGGTGGGCGCGAGCGAGAGCTCCGCCCACCGGAAAATCGGTAAGTCTCGCGCCTGTTTACAGGATAAGACGAGACAGAGTGGGCCGCCCACTCGGAGACACAGGAGGAAGGGGGGAAGGGGGGGAAAGATCACCGGGGGGTGGCGCGGGCCACCAGACCATATCTAAGCCCTCCACCCCAATCCCCCTAGTAGTGTACGGGGGGAGCCGCCTGATGGCGGGGGGAGAAGGGCCGGGGAATGGGGGTGTAGAGAGTATGCTACGTGCTACTTGTAGTGGGTAGTGGTTCCATTCGCCGCGAGTGCGGCAAGAATATTAAAAGGTTTTTTTTTTCCCTCTCGCAGCTCACTGCAACGATGATGGCCGTGGGAGACCGAGACCCGAGACCGCGGTCGCGGTAGTGCGCAGGGACGAGGGCGTGGAGCGTCCGTCGTCCGTGGTCTTGGTGAAGGGGAGCGGTGGGGCCGGGGGGGGGGGGGGGGGGCGCCAGCCTCGTCAGCTGCACCGCCATCACTTCTTACTTTTTACACCGCCTGTGGCCAGTGGTAAGCATCGGCATCGGTTTCGACGCTGCGACTTTGCTTATCCTTACCCTTTCTCCCCAAGTCTCTCGAACACATTACACATTATCGTACAGGGAAAAAGCGACCACGAGAGCGACCAGGAATAGCGCCCTGGCAACCGGGGAGGCGAGCCTCCCAAACGACACACCCATAGGGAAAGCCGCCCGGCTGGGCCCCCACACAGAGACGCGACGCAACGCGCAACGCGTCTCCCAACAACTGCGGCAACTGCGAGCCAAAAGGCCCGCCTCCCCCCTCCCCCGACGCCAGACCCAAAGTAGAAAGTAGTGCACATGGGTCGACCCCCCGAAACCGAACAAAAAGGACCGAGGGAGGGGGCGTAAAGGTAAAGGGGAGCGAGGGTGGGGTAAGGGTGATGTCAGGGATAGTGGATAGCCCCCAGTGCCAGTGCGAGGGACGAGGGACAAAGGCTAGCGAGCTAGTAGGCATCTACAAGAATGAAGAATGTTTTTTTTTTCAAGTCTGATTCGGATGGAGAACGAATCAGAGGGCGGTGTAAACAATCTCGTGGGCGCAGCCGCGAAATCAGCGCTAGGATACGGCAGCAGTAGAGTAGTAGACTCACACACAAAAATCTGAGCCCGTCCGGCCCGTCCACCGGCCTCCCTTGCCCGGAGGGCCACCATGAATCTTGTCCTCTACTGGGGGCTATTTACTCTTATAAGGTGCTCCAGAAGAGTTGCTCGTGGCCGGACTCCCGGCAGCCTGGCGGTGGCGCGTGGGAAGGGGAGGGAGGAGAGGGAGGAGGAGGGAGAGAAAGGGGGGAGGGGAAAGCAAGGCAGATGGTTGTCCTAGCCGCCTGGCTGCCCGCGCTGCTGTTCGGCCATGCGCGGCTGGGCACGGCGCGGATGTGCGAGGCGCTGGCGCGCCCGGTCTCCCAGCTCATCCTTGCACAGGCCGACGAGTGGATTGTGGTCAACAAGCCGCCAGGCACACCAGTGCACGATGGGCCGCTCTCGCTGCTTGCTCTCCTCAAGGGCGCAGGCATCGGCGAGGAGTGCGCGCCCGTGCACCGGCTGGACGTAGAGACGTCTGGCGTCATGCTCGTCGCCACACGTCCCCAAGCCGTTGCCCGCCTGCAGAAGGCGCTCGCTGCACCCACCACTCTCAAGGACTACCGCGCAGTGCTGCGTGGGCGCATGCACGCCGCGCAAGGCGTGTGGAAAAAGAAGATCTCGACCAAGTCGGAGGGGCGGCGTAACCCTCAGGGCTCGACTCAGGACCGTGTCAATGCGCAGACACGCTACGAGCTCCTCGGCGGAAACGCGCATGCGAGCGTCGCGCACCTGACGATTCGCACTGGGCGCACGCATCAAATCCGCAAGCACGCAGCGCTTGCGGGACACCCAGTCATTGGCGACACACGCTATGGCGATCCCGCCCACGCGGCCAGCGTCGCGCGGCGCTTCGGCTTTACTGGACTCGCCCTGCATTCTTCATCCTTGACCCTTGAGCTTGACGGCAAAATGCGGACATTTGCCGCGGATTTGCCGAGTTCATGGGCGCCGTTGCTCGAGCCGCTTGGAGAGCTCAAGCAGCCGACGATGGGGGCAGAATTGCCGGAGCTGGAGGCGGACACTGCTGACGGATTGCCATTGCGCTCCATCGAAACGGGTGAGATAGGATTGGGCACGGTAGTGTCGTGGAATCCGCGCAAGGGCTTCGGTTTTGTGGCACGAGATGAGGGTACATTTAAGTCTGGCGTGGACAACGCTGAGGTGTATGTGAATCAGCGCTCTATTTTGCGCACCTCGCGAGTCGATGGCTTCCGCTCTCTTCGTATTGGCGAGCGCGTTGAATTTGCGCTCGCCGCGATGCCGGGGAATGGCCGGCTCGAAGCGGTACGCGTTTCGGGACCAGGAGGCGCACCTGTGGAGGGCCAACCGCCCCCTCCTCGAAGGCTCCCTTGATCGGCCCACATATCACGCTCGGAAATGAGCCGTAGACGTCGGGCAACGAAGTGCGGCGCGGGAATGAACTGGATCGACTCCATGACTTGGCACCTCGATAAGCGCAAAGTGCTTGGGAATGGCTAGTTGATGGTGCGTTGCAGCTTTACCGCCGAGCACTACGGCCGCGAGGAGGAGGATGTGTATCAGCGAATCGCACGGTGGTGCGACGTCGATGGGGAGCACACTGCGTTCGCGAGTCTGAAGCATGTCATCGCGCACAAGAGCAGCATTTACGTGGACGAGCAAGGGCGCATTGAAAAATATTGGCAATGCTATCGGTGGCCATGATCTATGTAAGTCTGAGTGCCCAAGCCATGCACGAAACATATGCACCTGAGACGGGAAAGGACACCATGCAGTGCTTGCGGCACCGGCCTAACACCATCATCGGCCATCGGCATACATGACTGCTCAGCAATCTGGGGCCACTGTGCGAAAAAGAGGTTTATTGTTGTACGCGACCGCCGCAGATTTCGATTTGCCTAGTGCCGAGTGCTGAAATGTATTACGAAGGAAAACAAGGAAAGCGGAGAATAAATGGTCAACTTGCAACGTCATGGGACGGGCAGGCAGATGTGAGATATGATGTCGATTTGATGATCCCCGATCTTTCAACTACTTGTTGTTGAGAGTTCTTTCCGTCTAACCGTCCGTTCCATCCGCGGAAGGAATTTATAGTGATTCCCTGTTTCCCTGCTCGTGTTTTTGTTGTTGGACTTGTGGAATAACTAAGTTTAAGTTTACACTACTACTCGTATCACCGATGCTCCGTCTTAAGGTATAAAATCTTGTTCTGGGTTATTATAATATTACCCTACGTGTGCCCCAGGTGTGCCCCGCGCGTCGGGCTATTGTTCCCCCGCGCGTATGCCCCCTCGAACACATTTCCCGTTTCTGCTCTCGCGCTCACACTCACGCATATATCATATATCTCTGCGCGCGCTTTGCCATGTTACTGTTGGTGTCGCGCGCGCTGCTGTGAATGTGCACGTGGGTGAATAATGTAGAGAGAGACTTAACCTGCGAGATCAAGGTCGCGATGCGAGCGCACACGACGCCGCGGTGGCGTTGCCTCTTGGGCACCGTACCAACTAAGTTTATACTTAGACGCGATGGAGCGCGCCGACGCGACTCCCCTCTCCTTCGGGCCCCCCACCGAGGGCGCCCCCCCAGTGCCCATGGAGCAGCCGCTGACGAAGCGGCCGCGTCCGCCCACCGAGGCCGAGCAGGTGTGTGCGACTCCGGTCGCGCCACACGGCCCGTGGCCCCGGCCACACCGCACATGGCAGCCATGCTGGCCTCCCCCATGGGGGGCAGCAAGCTGCTGGCAGCACCCCACCAGTGCCAGGCTCATGCAGCCACCCCTCCATTGGGCATGCCTTATGGCAGAGGCCCCTCTCGCCCTGGCAAGGGCCGCGCTGCTCCGGCAGCGCGGCCCGCGGCTGGGTGGCCCCTATGGGCACAACACACACCTCAATGCAGCAAGCAACATACGATTCAGAGCAAGACACTCATGCACACCCCACCACACACACGAAGCACGCGCGCACGCCCCCCGTGGGGATAACAATGACAAGACCCTCTCACCCACTGACTCCACTCGCTCAACACTGACCAAGGTCACCTCCGCTCACGCCTCACAGGACCAAGATTCCGACATAGAAAACGACATCACAGACTCCGACGCTTCTTTTGAGCTCTCCTTCCACCAAGCCGGGGACATCATCCTCCATGACACGACGGCGTACGCCGCCATCGTTGAACTACTTCTCGAGCTTGAGGGCGTGGACCCCGAGCCAGACTTCTGGGCCCGCTCAGCGCGAGGCCCTTGGCACATAGCAGTCAATGAAGACTGCGCGCAACAATTTCAAGCCAAGTACGGAGAGCACACCAATATCCGCGTCCTAGGCCAAGACATCCCCGTGCGCATCCGCGTAGAATCCATCGACGAGAAAATCAACAAGAAAGGCACCTCATCACGCAAGGCCCTCTACGAAGCACTTCAAGACGTCGCAGCCCACATAGTGGTCGAGGCGGACGGCCTCGCTCAAGCCTCGAAGATCACTCTAAGTGCGCTTGTCAAGGCGGTCGAGTCGCAAGGTCTCACCTTCCTAAAGGCGAATCGCGAGCGCATGAAACTCGAAGGTGAGTCGGGCACTTTTGTGTCGAAAGTAGCCCACTCATCCCGCTGGCACCTCTACGTCTCCGCGGCGCAAGGAACCTTTTTGTCAGGCAACTTCCCACGCAAAATCGTCCTCACCATCGACAACAAAACAGTGCCGGTAAACTACGCCGTCCGGGCATGTAAACCGATCGCCATGCCCCCGAACATCCAATCTTCTCACAAGCTCATGATCCACGGAAGCACCAAAGGGTGCAAAGGTTGGCGCCCGGAGGTAGCCCTCGGCCTCTCACCGATACACCGCATCTGCGAATGCGATGCAGAAGCCGCCAAGCGTAGGGAACGTAATGAATCGCGCAAGATCGCTCCCCGCCCCAAGTCGGCCCACGAAGCGCTCGGCAAAGCACCCCCCAAGCCTTGCGCTCGCAGACCTTAGCGGCCCCCAAATGGTTCCACAATAGGATCCAAAGGGCGGCCGATAAAATCCTATGGGAAAGCCCCTACACCGGCAAGACAACCAAATGGGTGAAATACCCATGCTACCCCTTACACGGACCGGAAAATGCGACACGCACGTTGGGGACCGGCCTCCTACACTGGACGGCGCACGTAAAGGCCCTCCAAGCGAAATGGATACTGAACTATCTTAACGCGAGGAGAGCCCTATGGAAACATGCTCTCGATGCATGGTTCTGCCGGACCGGGCTAGGCCGGGGGGCCGTCCTCTCTACGACCCCCCCGAAGATGCTCACGCGGAGCATCCGTGGGAACCCAGCGCTGCCGGCATTCTGGAAAGACGCCCTAACTAACTTCAGGGCGCTGAGGATAGACCGATCTCTTCTCTCCAGAGAAGGGGCGCTCTCACAGCCGTTATGGCACAACCGTCATGACCCTCCACCGATCACCCGCCCCGCTTGGGTTAGCCTATGGGAATCACTGAACGCGCACGTCGTGCACAACGTCTTCAAAGACCCCAACTTCACCGAGCCGTACACCCGGGAGGACTGCGAACAATACATGAACCATCTCCCCGAAGCCTTCTCTCACGCGGGAACGCGAATAAACAAACAAGAATTCTTAAACTCGTGGGAGCATATAGTTCGACACGCCCTGAGGCTCCAAGACAAAGCGCAGGCTAGCCCGACACCGCAACAGCCAGCCGCAAAGGCGCAACCGGAGAGAACTAGAGACGAGACTCGACCGGAAAACGAGACAAGAGAAATCAAAGTGTCTGAAGAGGATGAATACATCACTAAAATGAACAACATATGGATATATACCAACACCAACTACCTGGGAGAGATCACTAGCACCACTGACGTAGCTATGCCGGGAGAAGAGGCACTATTCCACACTCCGGCCAGATGGGAAAGCGGGCTCAAAGGCCCGAAACACCTAGAGTACCCCTTAGCAGACGAATACGCGCTGAACGGCAAGATACAACTTGACCAAATCACCGTATCCGACATCACGAGCGAATACCTAGTGGGTGGCCCCAGCGACAAACCGCAGCCGGCCCGAGAAAAGTGGACCCGTAAACTAGACTTGACCCGGGATGAATGGATCCACGTGGCAAAACTATACACACACCCGATGCTCAAGCACACGGACAAACACCCTCACTTTAAACACATCACTCATAGGAGGCTAGGCACACGAAACCGATTCGCCACGGCGACCACGGCGAAATGCAGATTATGTAAAAAACATCGCGAAAACTCGACACACCTCGCCAGATGCCCCTCCACACAACAAATCTTCCAGGCCGTAGAAGCGGTGACGGGGTACACGCCTAGAGCAGACAGATCGACAGCACAAAAGCTTAAAGACAGACTCTTCGTATACCCGAACACAACGACACCCGACAGCCTCAAAGCCCTCTACATCATAGCGTGGAGGTACATAATAGGCGACTTTTACAAAGTAGAATTTGACAACTACACTTTCCATCACGTGCCGGTCATCGAAAAAACCCTTAGCAGATTTACGGTCCTCGCCAGAGGACTCACCCCCCCGGACAAGCCCTCGACCGCACGCACTAGCATAGCCTCACAAGGGAGAAAACCGAAGCTCAAGTCCCCGCGTGAGCTTTGCGCGCCCGTCTTTACATTCAACGATAAAGGCACACTGATGTTAGGCGGCAACCTGGCCGCAATAGCCAATGCACTCCAACTAACGGAAAAGCTAGCGTAACCGCGCATAGACCGGCACGACGCTTCACTCACCCGCCCTGCCTCGACCCCCGAAAGCACGGAAACACGCCGCCCATCCCACAGGTCTGAAAAAAGAAAACAGCACAGAAACCGATAGCCCGATGGTACAGGAGGAAGGGGTGGAAAAAACCTATCGGGGATCGGTGCACACCGTCTGCTGCAGGAAACCCCATACACCCAGCCCCTAGGTAGCGCACGAGGGACGGGCCGCAAGGCAGGTGGAGCGGGGATGAGAGCGGCGGGAGAGGCTACATGTGTTAGAGTGCATAGTCGCGCGCGCGGCGTGAATATTAAGAAGTTTTTTTTTTCTTGGGCACCGTACCGCCACCGCGATAGGAACCCGCAATTCCTTCGAGCAGTTGCTTTGTTTTGCGCGCTCGAGCGTTCTTGGAAGATTCTTGTGTTGTCTCAACCCAGATCGCTCGAGTGGCCCAGAATGCTCGCTCCAAGGCCACCCCGACCCAGAACGCTCGAGACCCCTAGAGGCATTCTACATTCTACACCTATCCGGATATCCGGCAAGAAAGGCCGCGTCTAGCTAGTGTGAATGGTTCAGGGAAGACAGATATATTCGGGGATCCGGAAACAAGTTGATTATGAAATTGTGAGAAGAAAGAGAGGGGAAGGAGGTGAGGGGGAGGAGAGGGCGAGAAGGGAAGGGAGGGGAGGGCGGAGCGAATGCGGACGGCGCTACCGCTGCTCCCTCTGCTGCGCTCGGCGCCAACGGCAGCAGCCTCGCTGGTGGCAGCGGTGGCGCGCGGTGTCGAGGCGAGCGGCCCGCTTCCACGCTGCTCCGACGCCCACGCAGCTCCCCTCATCCGCGCTGTACTGGGTGAGCAGGCGGCAGCGATGCTCGAGCGCCACCCGCTCGTCCCTCTCGTCTCAGATGCACTTACACTGCGCACGCGCGCCATGGACAGGTGGATCGAGACGTGGGGTCCAGAGCTGGCTGCGGCTAACTTCATCCCACCCACCATGCGGAGGCAGCTCGTGCTCATTGATGGCGCGTGGGACATGCGAGCATACCGGCTGGGTCTGCACCGTGCCACCACGGTCTTTGAAATGTTTACCTCGCGCGAGCTCCTCGATGCTAAGGCGTCAGCCGTGGAACAGCTTGGAAGTAGACCATGCTGCCCGTTGCAGCGCGTCTTCCTGGATGGATTGGGCACAGATACCTTGAGCGAAGCCTTATCTGAGGCTGGATTCAACAAGAACATCCCCACACGATGGGTCATGGAGGACACACTCATCTACTCGCCAAAGGAGCGAGTCAGCGCATTGCTTGCGGGTGCGCGGGCGATTGGCGGTGCCCCAGGATCTGGATTCGCAGCGTCTACCATAGGGCCGGAGTGGAAGCGTCGCCTACAGGGTGCTGCCGCAGCTAGCACTCATATGCATGATGAGATTTTTACCACATACTGTGACTTTTCCGGATTGCCATCCTCGAGTGCGGTGCTCGACGCGCTCTATGCAGCCGGGTGGACGCGTACGCGCGCATTAGGCGACGCGCAGCTCAGGTCGAGCACTATGCGCGAGGAGTGGGTCGATGGGCTAGCACCCAAGCCGACAAAATCGCATGGTGACCTCAAGCGAGGAGTAGAAAGAGCCTTTGTTGGTGTTAGTATTGTCCTTGCGGACACCGAGATGTACCCATGAGCTGCCATGCATCTATGAGAGCCGTATCTTAGGATAGTGTGCAGGTTCTCATCTGCTGGATACTCATCTACAAATCCGCACAGCGACGGGACGGGGGGAGGTGGGGAGTGAGAGTCAGCAGGCTTTCACAAAGCTTTGCTCATCCGCAGTCATCAGCACCTCGGGCGCGCGGCATGTTGCTTCGCTACATACTAGTAATACACACAGGAGCGAAGCAACGGAAACTAGTAAACCACGGACACAACGAACAAGAGAGGGCACCACTAGAGGCACTGCGATCTAGACGGGACCCAACCACCAAACCGTGGCCGAGTGGACACGACCTACGAGAGCAAGAGACCAAAAGGCCTGCCCGGAACCCACACTCGAAACCAGGCCTCAGGTAGTGCACCGAGGCCGGACCCCGGAAACCAAAGAAAAAGGAATGAAGGGGGGCAGGGGAAGAGGTGGAGGAAGGGAAGATAAGGGCGGTGGAAGTAGAGATGGATAGTCCTGTAGCCAGTAGGTGTGTGTCAGAGCAAGGCTCATCTCACTCTTGGAGATTGCCTGCGAGGGCGCGCCGGCAGCTAGCGCGGAACGCGGTTCTTGTGGGGAGCTCATGGAGCTTTCCTCGGGGGTGACTACGGGCATGGTGATCGACGCACGACGCACGACGCACGCACGGAGCACGGAGGGCGCGGAAGTGTGGAAGGAGGCTTGTGGGAGGTGGTGGCAGGCGACTGGGGGTGGCTCAGGCGCGTGCTTGACTTGTATTGACTCGTTGACTCGGGGTATAGACTCGGGAACTCGGGGGGACTCGCTTGGGAACACGGTGGGACTCGCTTGGGAACACGGTGGGACTCGACGAAGTTACTACAACATCACTCACGAAAAACCCAAAACCCAAAGTCCTTGGGCTCAGAAGGCTAACGTAAACACTCCGGAATCATACGATAAACAAACCCTCCCCGTGCGGCGAAGGCTGAGGTCGCGATCGCTCGTCATGCGCGAAGAAATACGGAAAGAGAGCGCAAAACTACGCAAACGAAGGGTTCGAACTATCGTTAAAGTGAAACTCGTCCGCTGAAGCCAACGCGGAGGGTCGAGGAGAGGTCCAAACTCGCGCGGGGGGAAGAAGGCGATGTGCAGAGAGACCTTCTAGACAAGCGACGAGCAAGGGGTGACGAAACAAGACGCGAGACGCGAGGCGCGTGCCATTCGTTCTTCCTTTCTTTCACCGAAAACGCGGCGAAACTAACGTTAAACGTTGGTGCCCCCTCCGCGAGAATCGCGAAGAAGAACGGACGAGATGGAGGCAATCATCGAAGGAATCGTGAGAGGAATCGAAGCGAGGGGGGGGAACAGTGCGCGCGGGGGGGGGAACGAACGACGGCCGGAGGAAACGAACCGCGCGCGGAGGAGAAGAACCTCGCGCGGGGGGGGGATAATATAACGGCCGGAGGCGACGGATGGCACGCCGAGAGAAAGAACCTGCCGCGGGGGGGGGGACGAGGGACTGAGGGCACGGCGGGGCAGCGTGGGAGGGCGCGAGGCCAATCTCCAATCTCGCATCTCGGAGCGAGATCGCGTCCTTTCCCTCGCGGAGCGCAGAGAGACCCCCCACGAGATATCTTGGGACCGGAGAATGTTTTGGACGAATCTTCCTGCCGTCGGCCGAGGAGAGGCGGACGGAGAGAGCGAGAGAGAGTCTCGCAGAGCGACTGCAGAACGAGAAGTCGAAGTCATGCCGGTTTATTACTTTAAACGAGCCAACAATTTTAGTAACAGCAAAAAACAAAATTCGAATCGCAAATTTCGAGACCAAAATCTGCAAACCTGGACTTGAGACCATGGGGAATCCGAATCTGTGTGTCTTGTGCGTCTGTGGCAACACGGGGAACTGTTCAATTGTAATTGTGAGCGCGTACCTTACACGAATATTCATGCCTACAGCCTGCTTCAGATGGGCAGGAATACAACAGTGTGTAGGTGTGTAGCCCTGAATCTTCAGATGTTTTTTTAACTAGTAATACACACTGCATACTACTTCTGATGTCCCCCAAGGCAAGGGCGCACTTGCGTGCGGCTGCGCTGCGCTAGCTCGCCGGGCGTTGTCTTAACCTACTTTTATAAGTGGGGGTCAATCAATGGGGGCCTCGCGCCCCCCTCTCTCCATCGTGGACATCCCCCGGGGTGGGCCCGTACAATCAACCTCAGCCCCTGCCCTCTGGCAGGGGCTGGGCAATCATCATCCTGGCCCAGACCCTTCGTGGGCGCGGGCCGCGACTCGCACTCCCACGCCCATACTGGGCCTGCCCTCGAGCTGACTCCCCCCCCTCCCCTGGTCGCCAGGCTGTCGCATTCATCCTAGATGATGCGATTTCCAGGCTCTTGTTTCCAGGTCCTTCGCCGTGCGGCCACACGGTGAAGCTCAGGTACATCTAGGTTGGTAGGGTTCGTCCCTAGCGATCTAGAATTCGAGTTCTCGTTTCGTTCCTTCTAGCCTGTTTGTCAGGTCTAGATTCCAGGTTTCCTCCTTTCGGGTAATCTTGACCCAAAGGAGCCAGGTCGCCTGTCACTCGCTGCGCGCTTGTCTCAGGCTCTCGAGTTACCTTGTGAAGGCTTGTTTAGCTTCTTGCAAGGCTTGTCGTTTCTTGTTGGGTTCCGGTTCTTTCTTGGGACCTGCTGACTTTCGTTGTTGTCCAGGCCTGTTCTTCGTAGGTTCTGCTTGGCCTGGTTAGGGTTTCGTTGAATCCCCGCGTTCGGCGTTTGGCGTTGGCGTTCGGAAACTTCCTCTCACATTCCCTAGGTCCGCTACCCTTGGCTTGTAGGTCCTTGCTTCTTTCTTCTCGGTCAAGGTGTTTGGCGAGCGAGTCGGTTGCTCTCCTTCATCGTCAAGACCGATGGGGCTAGCAAGTTGGGTATCGCCGGCATCCTCTCGCAGCTAGGAGACGATAACCGTGAACGAGTCGTTGGGTATTACGCTCGCAGTCTCACCTCGGCCGAACGCCATTGGACGGTGACCGAGATTGAGCTCTTGGCTGCCCTGGAATCAATCCGAAATTGGCGACCCTACCTTTGGGGGCGTCGGTTCAAGTTAGTCGTTGACCACTCTGCGCTGCGATGGCTGCATACCATGAAGGATCAAGTAGCCGGTGGGCCAGCCTCTCGGCTGACTCGGTGGGCTCTCAAGTTGGCTGAGTACCGGTTCGATGTCGAACATAAACCAGGAGCTGTTCATCAGGATGCTGACGGGCTGTCCCGGCTAGCATCCCTGGAGCCGGAACACGAAGATGAACCACTCGCCGGCCCAGCGCCGCTAGCGGTACGTGAGCCTAGCTCAGAGTCTCTAGCCGAGCATGAACGGTCTCATCCGGTGGCTGCCATCACGCGCTCCGTAGCTACGGCGCGAGGGCTTCAAGCTTTGGATCGATCTCGTCGTCGAGCCTCCGATTCCGGGCCCGCCATCCAGTCCAGTTATTTGGCCCCGCGTACGCCGACTTCCGAAGAGATGAAAGCGGCCCTGGCGGAAGATCCGTTCGTAGAGCCACTCCTGGGCTCAGGAGAGACGGCCAACCACGAGCCATCAGGCCAAGGGTCGCCTCCGCCAGCCGCCGCCTCAGGCCCCATTGTCGAAGATGATTCGTGTTCCAGTCCTGTCGCTCCCGCTCCCGCTCCCGCTCAGCCATCCAAGATGTTTCGCCGTTTCGTCGTTCACGATGGGCTCGTCTACTATCGCACCGTTCCTGACTCCACCGACCCGGACTCGCTAGTGCTCTATGTTCCGCCCTCGTTGCGGTCTCGCTACCTTTTTGCCTACCACGATCGCTCCGGTCACCTTGGAGTTTCTCGTATGTCCGGTCTTCTTCGTACTCGGGTATACTGGCCGGGCATGTCTTCCGACGTTGCATCCTACGTCCGGGAATGCCACGAGTGCACCCTCGCCAAGCCGCTACCTAGGGCTCTAGCGTCGCCCTCCGGTCTCTCCGTGGGTACCTACCCCTTTGATGTGGTCTACTGCGACGTGCTCTCACTGGCTCCCACTCACAACTTCGTGCCTGGAGTCTCGGGTTACGACAAGCTGGTCGTCTTCATCGACTCGCTCACTCGATGGATTGAGGCTGAGCCGTCGAATGGGGATCCCTCGTCGGAGATGGCCTTGGACATGTTCATCCGCTTGATTGTGACGCGTTATGGAGTCCCTAGGCAGCTTCGAACCGACGCCGGTTCGAATCTATGTTCGGTTCTTGTTTCGCGTATTCTGGAGCTCACCGGGACTGATTTGTCGAGTACAGAGCCGTACCGACATGAGGGTGTAGGCTTCGTCGAACGCGCTCAGCAAACGCTCATTCGTTTGATGCGCGCCTCGAACGAGGGTGGCGGTCATTGGGTCGACCATTTGCCGTTCCTACTCCTCTCGTTGAGGGCTTCTTCCGGTCGTGTTACCTCCCGGTCTCCAGCGTCTTTGATCTTTGGGCGTGAGCTGCGTCTGCCCGCTCAACTCTCTGATCCGAAGTCTGTTTCGCCAACTGCTCTCGAGGCGGCGTCCGCCGACGTTCGCTCGTACGCATCCAGGCTCAATGCGAGCCTCCGCCTCTCTTGGTCCAGCGCTCTCGAGGCTACCCTAGCCGCTCAGGCTGAGTCAGTCCGTGACGCTACCATCAAGTCTCAAAGACCAGCTCGTTTCGAACCTGGGGATCGCGTCTGCATGCGATTACCAGGCCATGCCAACAAGTTGCAATTCATCTACTCGGGTCCCTACCGCGTCGTAGAGGCTCTGTCCGACACTAGGTACCGACTCCGTGATTTGGAGAACCGGTTAGTCAAGGAGGAGGTGCATATCTCGAACCTCCGGCCGTATCATACTTTCGTTGATGAAGAGCCGCTGGCTGACGACGAGTACATCGTTGAAAAGTTGCTCGATCGTCGTAGCCATGGCGATTCTATCGAGTACCTCGTGAAGTGGCGTGGCTATTCTATTCGAGAAGCCACCTGGGAGCCTCGTTCCGAGTTGCTCCGTCGTTGTTCTGATTTGCTTGATGATTATGATCGCTCCGTCGAAGAGACTTGTCCAGAAGATGTTGAGTCCCCGGAAGCAACTTCTTCGTCGGCCAGGGATACTCCTCTTCCTCTCGTTCTCGATGCGCCGTCTTCGCGCACTCGATCCAGGCTCCATTCTCGTTGATCCCATGTCTTGGGTAAGGGACCCGTCCCTCTAGGCTAGCCCCACGCCTCGGCTAGGGCTCCGAGTTCAAGAGCGAATCATGGAGGTGATGAACGCGTGCTGCCTGCGCTCTACACCCGGCGCAACACCCGAGCAAAGCTCCTGTAAAAGGGAGAAGTGGGTGGGGCAGTGCGTACGAAAGAGGCCGCCGCGCTAAGCCGCCGATTTCGTGCTCGCTTTGGATCCAAAGGGTGTTCTTGTCTCCACGTTTCGCTCGCTATGTTCCGTTGCTTCTTGTTCCGATTCTGACCTCTGGTCAGCCCAAGTTCCAGGTTCCAGGTCTCTGTTTCCAGGTTCACCGCTCGACATCGGGAGACGTCTCGATCTTAGTCGGGGGGTGTCGCATTCATCCTAGATGATGCGATTTCCAGGCTCTTGTTTCCAGGTCCTTCGCCGTGCGGCCACACGGTGAAGCTCAGGTACATCTAGGTTGGTAGGGTTCGTCCCTAGCGATCTAGAATTCGAGTTCTCGTTTCGTTCCTTCTAGCCTGTTTGTCAGGTCTAGATTCCAGGTTTCCTCCTTTCGGGTAATCTTGACCCAAAGGAGCCAGGTCGCCTGTCACTCGCTGCGCGCTTGTCTCAGGCTCTCGAGTTACCTTGTGAAGGCTTGTTTAGCTTCTTGCAAGGCTTGTCGTTTCTTGTTGGGTTCCGGTTCTTTCTTGGGACCTGCTGACTTTCGTTGTTGTCCAGGCCTGTTCTTCGTAGGTTCTGCTTGGCCTGGTTAGGGTTTCGTTGAATCCCCGCGTTCGGCGTTTGGCGTTGGCGTTCGGAAACTTCCTCTCACATTCCCTAGGTCCGCTACCCTTGGCTTGTAGGTCCTTGCTTCTTTCTTCTCGGTCAAGGTGTTTGGCGAGCGAGTCGGTTGCTCTATCCGCTCGAGATTTGAGGTTTAATTTGCCATCTCCCCTTGGAGATCGGTGTAGGTTCGCTTCCTAGGTGAGGGAATCTTTCCCCTTGATGCAAGCTACATGCAAGCCTTGGCCCCTTTGGTGTTTCTTCCCCTTGGTTGCTACTCAGGGTTGTTCGTTAGAAGCGTCTAGAAGGTTCACGCTCAACGGCAAGATTTATTCGGTCGTGAAGACATCTCGTTGCGATCTGTATCCAAAGTGATCGCCGTGGTCGCGCGACATGACGCTCCCCTTCGGACTCTCCGCTACGTGGGGAAGTTACAACGGAGACACGCTCCGGCCGTCGCTGCGGAGTCTCTCTCTCTCTCGCTCTCTCTCTCCGTCTCTCGCGACGTGTTTGAGTTATCGGTGATTTGGGGTCGCGGTTGCTTGATAATTTGCTTTGTTTAGGTGAATGATTCCGGTGTGTTCGTGAGTCGGTGTATCCTGTTGTTCTCAGCTTCGTTGTCCGTCGTTGTTCGCTGCGTCGCTGCACTCAAGCAGCTTAGGCTCCCTCCCTGAGGGAAGAGTTCTTTGTAGGTCTAACAATCTCTTACAACCCATCACACTAGGGCCGCTAGGAGCGCCTCGCCGCCCCACAGCCCTTCGTTCGCCGTTCGTTCCCCGTCCAGACACCCAAATGGGGTTGCCCGACCCAGTCCAGAATTTCATTCACCCGACTCCCGGTGGGGAGGAGGGCCAAAGCGCCGCGCTAGCCGCCGGTGCTGCTCGCGACGGAGTGGCTCAGAGCCCTCCGGCTCCGCTCGACTCGACACAGGCATACAGAGGCTACTGGGAGGCCCCAATGGCCAGCGTGATGGGAAGGGAGTGGCGCAAGACGTCTTGGGATACCCTCGTGGCAGGTATCTCGGGGCGCAGTCACTTATTTCTTATATGTCTCGAGGACTGCTCGCGGCCCGAGCTGTTGAAGCGCCGTTCTTCTTCACGACGAGAGATTCCTTCCCCCGCCCCGGTGCTTTTTCTTGGTGAGTCGCCTGGCGTAGGTCGTTCCCGCCTCACTGGGTTTCCCTCATTGTAACTTGTGGGGGGTTATAATGGGAGCTGGGGGTTTGCGAGGGGGGAGATTTGAAGGGGAAAGGATGCATATGTGGATGTGTCTATGCACCAGCACACGTCAAGGTGTACGGGCAAGTGCGCTGAGGGGTGTCGGGATAGTACCGGGCTAGTGGGAGTAGTGGTACTAACGCTCAGATGTTTTATCATACGCATGTACATGCGCATGGGGTCATACTAGATACTAGTCGTCCCGGACACATTATCGTAATGGTGGGCATCTTGCGGAAATGAGCAGGGTGGCCGTTATCTTTGCCTAGACAACAAGACACAAGCAGAGCCACCGTACAAAGAGGGGTAGGAGGAGGCATATGGGAGCTTCATGCCAGGCAATTGTCGTGTGTGCTGTGCACACACATTATCGGTCCTCCTCTCCCAAACCCGAAATCTGCACACACTACTCGAGCTTGGGCCTAACTTGAGTGTGCACCGCCATGCGCACCACGGGGGCTCGTTGTCGGCCTGGGATGCACACCACGGCGAATCTTTGAGGTGAAGCGAGCTGCTCCGTGCGCAGTTTACGCAGCCCACCGAGTCGCCCGAGAAACGTAGCGCCACGTATACCAACGGCTCCAATTCTAGAGAGCGTTTTACGCCGACTGGACGCCGCCTTCGCGGCCAATGCTTCAGACGAGTCGGCCGAGCTGACCTTTGCTGCCAGTGCGAACCCACCCCGCAGGTGTCTTATCACGGAAGAGATTCGCTCTTGCTCGGCAAATAATAGAAGAGCGAGTCCAAATCGGGCGGTGGACGCTTGTCGCAGGACGAACGCTGCAACAAGCAGCGAAACTGCGACGAGCCTCACAACGGCAACGGAAAGGATTGAAGCAAAAGTGCGCGGACGTGTTGCAAGCAGCGCATCTGAAATATCGAGCGCATAGAAACCCCGCGCGACCCCACGCTCCACACCGCCAAAGAGGAGGAGAGTACCACCTTTCTCGCCGGCAGAGCCTTCTTCCCTGTTTGTGCCACTGGCGAGGCTGGGAGGGACGCAAACGAGGGTGTGCTTGTGCCGTGCGCAAGGCAACGCTCCACCGGTCCCAGCGGCCGTAACCCGGCGCCACGCCCAGCCGCGCAAAATGCCATCGCCGGCGGCAACCTGCGCGCCCTTAGAATCGCTTATCACAATATTTGCCCTATTGACTTGCATCGGGTGAGCCTTTGCGTCACCCATGTCATCCTCGGCTTCCAAATTCATGACTCCAGCTTCCTTTGTGGAGACCTGCTCACATGTGTCCTCGACTGCACCCTCGCTCGATGAACCTGAAGACACCTCTTGGGCGTCATTCTGCCTTTCGAGAATATAGAGTTCATCAGAGAAGCTGCCTCCTTTGCAACCGCCGTGCACCCATAGCCGTCCAACACCATCTAGGGTGGCCGCGTGGCCGAAGACGCCGCCCACTGGCCCATTCCCCTGCGCCTCCACCCTTTCCCACACTGCCACATCAGGGACATCCGATCCGGAAGCCGGCATCAGCCGGAGAATCCACAGGTCATTGTGTGTTATGTCAGCATCCGTGGCCTCGTCTATGGAGTATCCACCATACACCAGCATCCCTCCGCCCAAATTGGCATAGGTAGTGACCGAGCTACCGCTCTTCTCGCTGACTTCCGCATCTTCAGAGGCTCCGGCCACTCGGCTGCTGACCCACGCAGCGCAGTGCATGCACCGCGCTGGCGGTTCTGCATCACCTGTGCCCCCGAGTGACGGACTTGTGACGAGCTTCCGCCAAGTCCACGTGCGCGTGTCAAGCGCGTAGGTGTCGGAGCGCTGTGCCTTGCCATCGAAGCCCCCAAAGACGAGGATGGTTGTCCCATCAGGGCAGAGGACGGCGGTGTGCCCGTCGCGCGCAGCGGGCAGCGGGCCAGCCACCTCGATCTGACGCCATGAGGACGGCTCGTCTGTGCTGTTGGAAGTGGGAGCGTACTCGAGCACATGGACGTCGTTGAGGAACTTGCCGTTGTAGCCGCCAAAGATGACCATCTGCCCATCAGCAGTCATTGTGGCAGAATGTCCCTCGCGCTTTGGGGGCGCGTCCGGCAGCTTGATCTGAGCCCACTCGGAGCGGCCAATGTGGAAGCGAAAGAGGTGGTTGACTGGGTCGAACATGTTGCCTCCGAAAAGGAGCATCGTGCCGTGAAGGGGTGCGAGCGCAGCAGAGTGGCTATGCCTGGGCGCAGGCCAGCTGCCGTTGGCGGAGAGCTCGATCCAGCCGGCCAGCGCGGCGGCAAGCACCGATGCAAACAGCATGGTGGTGCCCACCCTCCCTTCTTTCCTCCTTGCCTCCCTCCCGCACGAGCGTGCGCCGAGCCAGCCGGGGAAGGGAGAGGCCGACGACGAGCGACGGGCGGCGCGGCCTCTCTCCCGCGCGCCGCTACACCGCACCGCACCGCACCCCTTCCCTCGCTATCCCATCCCCACCTAGGGATACTAACTGCTGCTACATTTTTACTTCTACTACTACCCTACTAGCGGAAATCAGAGCCACGGGTGTGGTGTGACTAGTAAATGTTTTTCCTTCATCCCCATTCTCCATCGACATCGACACACCATGACAAGTAGGAGACATCCAAATTTTTCGACACACAGGGCACAGGGATGGTGAGAGATGAGCATGAGAGGGAGTCAACCTGAGATTTATTGGAGAAGCTCGCAGGCGCTAGAAATCGTGGGAGGTGTACTGTGGGCAGGGTATGCAAAGCAGAACATGCCGAAGATGCGCAAAGGCAGATTCTGCACATCCACACCGATCTGGGGCAATGCAAATTTCCGACGCATTTCATCACGAGGTGCCATGCTCGCCCTTTGGGCCACAGATCTCATTGTATCATACAGCTCGAGCCCTCCTCGACTTGCGGCGGCGGTGCGTGCGAGGGCTGAGCCTGCTGGGCAGGCTCAGGCGGCGGGAACGTGCCGTAGACTTTCACAGAGTCGAGCACGTACAATACCTTGCTAAAATACTGCGATTATACGGGTGAGGGTTGGCAGCATGTCATCGTTTGGGGGATGCGTGCGCGCGTGCAAGGGATGACGGCACAAAGAATGCAGGACGATCAAGCGCATCTGAAGTGCAACGCTGTTAGGGCTCGAGTAAGGGCTCGAGATACCCACCAGTCTCCAGAAATCCGACTCTGACAGCTTTCGTGGCACACAGGCATATGTAAGCTTGTTGAGTTTGCCGTCCTCCTGGACGGCCGCTGCGGCTGCTGCGTGATAATCCGAGAAGTTCCACTCCTCGGCTGGTATGCAATACGGCTCGCTGGCGATGGTCAGAAAGTCGGCGGTCGGCATGGACGAGATGGAGAGTATTGCGTTGCGTGCTACTAGCCGTGGCCCCTCTGGGATCTCCAACCTGCAGTAGCGGGGCGACCGTGAGCTTCGCTAAGGGGGGAAAGCGCTAAGCAAACACGGGAATAGTGTGCGCGGCACGGCCGTGCACTGCCCAACCGTGCCGGCGCACCATCCGGGCGGCCAGACCGCGCGATCTTGCTTGCCCGCCGCCGCGCCCATCGGTTGGTGCCCCCCCCCGACAGGCGGCGCCGCTTGTCGTCTGGCTGAGCGAGGCAAGAGAAACAGACGGAAAGAGAAAGAAGAGAGAGAATGGAAGTAAGAGATGGACATGGGAGCAGGCGACAGTGTCTCGAGAACAGAGAAGAAGGAGAAAGGAAGAATATGTGAGACAGACGTAAGGGTTAATTATGAATACAGGAAGGCCGTGCTCCCCACCCTCCTACTCTACTCGCTCTCTCTCTCCTTCCTTCTTTATTCATAGGAGTACTACTTGTGACTAAGTAGCTAAGTAGTACGAATAGTCAACTAAGTTTATACTTGGGCAGTTCGCATGGGGGAGGCGCCTCGTGCTCTCCCCTCCGCCTGAGACAAGGGGTTGCTCGGAGTGGTACTCATAGGCAGCATCGCAATCCAAGCGTGCAGCGGGTTCGCTGTGGGTTGCCGTGATAGTACCGGGCTTGTGGCAGTCCTAGCTGTGAAACACAGGAACAGTGTTTTTTTTCGGAGGTCAAAATCAAAAACAGTGTTTTTCACCGTGTTTCAAACTCCCTCTTTTGTGGCCACCGTTTTTCGGCGGGGGCCAAAGGCAAAGATGTGTTCGGTCACCCTCTTCGCTCCGCCGCTCCGGACGGCGCAACACCCTAGGCACTTCCACCGGGGGTGGTTGGGGTCTTCCTCGTTCACCAGCGAGACGCACTTTCAAATCGGATCTGTGCGCCTCGCGACAAGGGAGCGCTTACGTCCGGACAAGACCGGCTGGCTCAGACCTGTGGCTCGCACTGGGAGGGCATTAAAAATGCTCCCATGTGAGGGAGCGAGGGTGCTGTGCCGCGAGGGGTGGGCACAGACTCCTCCTGCTCCTCGGGAGCGAGGACCAGCTGCCGCTGCCGTCCGTCGAGCAGCGATGCTCAGCGTTGCGCGGCGGATGGCGCTGCTGCTAGTGCAGCCGCGGCGAGCACCGCACCGCCGCTCTCGCTGTCGCTGTCACTGTCCACCACCCGGCTCGCTGATGGCGATGACCGGGTGGGGTTGGGGTTGAAGACTGGGCGGCTGGCCATGGCCATGGGGGATGGGGGGGAGGGGAGCGCGACGACGCCGCGAGCCGCGAGCGACTCTCGCGACTCGCGAGAGAAAGGCAGAGGCGTTCCGCGCGGGGGGGGGAGCCCCCCCAGCTAAATTTGGCCCAACGGCCCCACTGTTATTATACTGTTTTTTGCACTGTTTTTTACTGTTTTTTTTGCATCCCCATCCCCAAAAACAGCTGTTTTTACTGTTTTTCTAGACCTCAACCGCTGTTTTTCACAGCTAGGGTGGCAGTGTGGCAGTAGAGAAGTCAGTAGTGGTAGTGGTGTAGTGGTAGTGTTAGGCTGGTAGCTACTAGGGCGGTCAAACATCAAACAGCAAACAGGGGCTTTTTAACTACTAGCTACTAGCAAGCTAGTCAGGGTAAGGGCTGGGCTGCATTTTTTGACCGTGGCGCGATGCCCAATAAAAAACTCCACGGGGGGCCACGGGGCCACCTACACCTACACCTACCATAATATAATATTATCATAATATATAGGCCATAGGCCTATAGGCCATAGGCCATAGGGCGGTTAAACAGGGGCTTTTTAACTACTAGTAAGCTAGCAAGGGCTGGGCTGCATTTTGCATTTTTTTACCGTGGCGCGATGCCCAATAAAAAACCTCTAGGGTAAGGGCTGGGCTGCATTTTGCATTTTTTACCGTGGCGCGATGCCCAATAAAAAACCTCTAGGGGCCAAGGGGGGCCACCTGCCACTACCACTACCACTACCACTACCACTACGAAAATCTTTTGGCTTTTCGCCAAGAAATGGTGCGATTCGCCCCCCCTCTCCCCCCCGTGTCCCTCCGTCACGCGCGCTCACGCTCAATCTCTACCCGTAAAGAATTTGCGGTCGCGCCCGCAGGGGGACCGTTTCCTTCATATCCATATCCATATCTAAGATCTAAGCTACATTTGACACATTATTTGGCATTTATCATTTATTTGATTCCCGCCCGATGCAGCGCCGTGTCGGGCTGCCGACAATCCGACCGCCCCCTGACCCTCTGGCGTCGTTGCCCGCGCAGCCCACCCAGCTTCTCACAGCGCGCGCACGCGGCTACCCTGGCTACCAGAGACCAGAGAACCCGCCCTGACCATCCCGATCCCGACATCCCGACCCGCCCCTCGTAGGATTCGCCCTCACTCGAACTCGGCATCGAGAACCAGGACCAATTCACCGACGCGGCCGTCCACGCGTGGCTGACCAGCATCTGCGTTGAGGCTGCCTTCGCGGTCCTCCTCTCTCTGACAGTGCCAGATCCGGCGCTGGTCGATGAGGCGAGACAGAAGACAGAGTGGCCGAGAGCGTCCGCCGAGGGAACGTCCGGGGGTGCGAGCAATATAAAACTCCTCTCCTCCCTCGCTCCCCCTCCCCCCTCCCCGCCCCCCCCCCCTTCCGTCTCGGCCGCCACCGAGGAGAGAGACGCTTCTCGCGGGAGAGCGCGAGGGAAGGAAGGGAGTCTCAGCCAGCGGCTCCTCCGTCGAGGAAACGGGTCCAGAGCGAGCGCGCGCTCCAGGACGCGGCTTCGCAGCAGAGTGCGTGCGATGTTGGCTGCGCTGCGCTGGCCAGTCACACGCGCACTCCGCTCACGTACGCTGTGCAGCGCAGCACTCGACGCATACTCAGCGACTGTTGTCCAGACGGTTCAGCGGGTGGGGCCCGCCACCGTCGCGATCCAGGTGCCTCCGCCGAGCGCAGTTGCTAGCCGATCGGCCGGGCGCCCGCTCCCGCCCCAGTTCGGGGGCTTCTCGCCTGGCGAGGCGGTGCCTGGTGGCTCGCAGGGGAGTGGCGTCATCATCACGCCTGACGGCTACCTTCTCTCCAATGCGCACGTTGTGGGCTCAGCGAGCCAGATGAACGTCTCGCTCACGGATGGCCGCACGCTGCGTGGCACGACTGTCGGCCGCGACGTGGCCACCGATCTCGCGCTCGTGCGACTCCAGACGAACTCGAACCTGCCATTCGCCATGCTGGGCGACTCGGACGCACTTGCTGTTGGACAACTCGTGGTCGCCATCGGCAACCCTCTTGGCTTCGCCTCAACCGTTTCCGCAGGTGTCGTCTCGGCCAAAGGACGGTCGCTCCGGGGCAAGGACGGACGGCTCATCGAAGGCATCATTCAGACGGACGTCGCACTAAACCCTGGCAACTCAGGTGGACCCTTGGTCGACTCTGCCTCAAATGTGGTTGGCATCAACACTGCCATCATCGCTGGTGCCCAGAACCTCTCCTTTTCGGTACCAGCCGCTACCGCCAAGTGGGTGGTGTCAGAACTGCTCGCGCATGGCTACGTGCGCCGTTCGTACCTGGGCCTCGGCTGCCAGATGTTCCCCGTAACACGCTTTTTCCAGCGTGCGCACGGCTTCAACCAGCCCGTCGCTGTCCAAGCGGTGAGCGTGGTACCTGACGGGCCGGCAGCGCGGGCGGGGATTCGGCCCGGTGATATTCTGCTTGAGCTGGGCAACACCAAGCTGGGCTCGATCGATGAAATCCACCGGCTGCTGCCCACACCTGGCACTCACATTGCGGTGAGGGTTGTGCGGCCTGCAGACCCTCGTAATCCGAATGGCGAGGGCAGCGCTACCACGTTGGCGCTCAAGACGGAGGAGAGGCCTCCCAACTCTTGAGCACTTCGGGCGGGTTGAGTACTCGCTTAGCATGACTATGCGGTAGCCGCTGAGACTCGAAGTACACCAAGACGACAGTGTATTGTGTGTTCCGCCCACGCTATCGGGACATTTTCACACCAAGACCGTGCGCACTCTCATTCGTCCTCCTCCACGATCTATCGCCCATGCGGCCGTACTGCACTCATTTCATGCTCTCTGTGTCTCTTGCGGTGGTACAGCGTATGGCGATGGCATGAACTAGCATGTAGGCGGTGTGTATAATGTGGTATTATGTTGCCGCAATGCCGTCGTGTGTTGCTTCAAGAATCAAGAAGGCAATGTTCAGTGTCATTACTATTTGCTGTGCTTGCATTGTGCTCTATTCCTATTCCGAGTATAGGCTGGAGGTAGGGGGGCCCTGGGGAACCCTTGGACACCCGCCAGGGGAGCCTAGATATGCGATGTGCTATTTATAAGCATAAGCACGTATTAAATGCGCATTTGGCATTTGGCATTTCGGCCTGAGGGCCCAAAACATATGTATTTGCGGCTGTATGTGAATATTGTAAGCACGGCCTGGGTTGCAATGTGTTAGTAGTTAGGCTGGGCCCCGGCACCGTATTTCGTCCCATCTATATCTAGGTAGGGGAGGTGTAAAATAAAAAAATAGTGGATAGTGGCTGTAAAGTTCAATTTCAAGCTTTCAATAATATAAAGAGTGAGTGGCGGCCTAGTGCCATCTGCGCGTGAGAGCCTTACTCTATACTCTATAAGAGGTAAGAGTGGCATGCGAGAGCGGGAGTGGGAGTCTCCTGGGAGTGGGATGGGATGATGAGTGCTTGGTGCGCACGTGCGCACGGCTTCCCGCCCTTGCACGGAATGCCACGCCACATCGCTTGTCTGTGCGCCACGGTGACGGCCATGGCCATCAAGACGCATGGACACTTAGCATGCAGCATGCTAGCATGGCACGCCGTAACCGTAGACCGTACACCGTAGGGCCCCGTCGGCGTCCTCCTCGGCGGCGCCGGCGAATACCTCAAGGTACATACTTTTCCAATCCTCCCCCTCCTCGCAAGAGAGGGCAGGAGTTAGGAGGTGCGAGAGAAGATTCCGTGGGAGAGCTGAAATATATTGTTGGGGGGGGGGAAGCAGGGGAGCGAGAGGGGAGCACCGGCCAGCACCGCACCGTCTCCTCCTCAATCTCACTTCTCTTTCTTAGCTGCGAGCCTTTCTTAGCTTTCCATCCTCTCCCTCTCTGCGTTGCTGTGTGCCAACGCGGCCCCACCCGCTGCCGTGCCGGCTTTATTGTTTTGTTCCGCTCTCTCTCTCTCTCTCCTCCTCCCACTGGAAAGACGAGTTATCGGCATGGTCTGGTACGAGTAATTCGATACATTCTGTGTTCCCTGTATATCTCCCCCCCTCCTTCTCTCTCTTCAACCCGTGCGTGTGTGTGCCCTCCCCCCCCCGCGCGCGCGCGGTCGGTCGTCTCTCCCTCCCTCCCTTCCTCCCTCCCCCCTCCCCCCCCCCCTCTCTCTCCCTCTCTCCCTCCTTATCTCTCTCCCTCTCCCTCCCTCTATCTCTCTCTCCCCCCCTCTCTTCCCTCTAATCTCCCCATTGTACTCTCTCTCTCTCCCTCTCCCCCTCTCTGTATGAGGTGGTACTCCACCTCCCCCCCCCCCCGCGCTGCGCGCCTCGTGCCGAGGGGCTCTCCAACTCATAGATCTCCCCCCCCCCCCCGGCCTCTCGCCCACGGGACGGTCGAGGTGCGCCGAATCCCTCTCTCGAACACTAAAGAAACAAAGAAACGGGCTGCACGAGAGAGAAGTAACTGCGTGCTCGAGCGAGCGAGAGACCGAGAGAGAGCCTCGCACGATGGCGCTGCTCAGCCTCGTCACCGCCGCCGCCTCGGCCTACGCGCTGAGTGCGCGCGCGCCGCTGGGCGCGTCGCAGCGCGCGGGGGTGCGCATGTCCGACGCCAAGCCGTTCGACCAGGAGAAGTTCATCGCTGAGTCCAAGGAGATGCGGCTGAAGCACCTGGAGGAGCAGGCGAGAGGCCCCTTTGGGGGTGGGGGGGGGGAAGCCTTCCCTTCCTTCTCTCTGGGGAAGTGTGGGAGGGAAAAGGAGGGTCAGGGAGGAACGGAAGGACGGGGCCGAGAATGAAGGGCTGCGAGGTGAAAGGACTGGCAAGAAGATGGGCGGCAAGGGGAGGGGGGCGGGGGGGGGGCAGCCCGGTAGGGCTAGGGAGGGGAGGGGGAGGGAGAAAGCGGCCGAGGGCAAGGGAAGCAGGGAGCGGGTGAGGCATGGGGCGATGGAGTGAAAGGGATGCGAAAATGGCTGCGGCGTGTACTGATGGGAGGGGAGAGGCAGACGACGAGGGAGGTCTCGCACATAGTTGCGAGAGGGCTGGTGTCCCAGCAGCCAAGCCCGAGCGTAATGGGAGGCAGAGGACGAAACGTGTGGAGCGAGAGGAAGGAGGAATGTGACAGGGAGGGAGGCTCGACAGAAGGAACGCGGGGAAGCCTCATCCCTGATTCTTGACCTGCTGGGAGCTCCAGCCAGGCGGCGCACCAGCGTCCCACGCGCTCTCACTAAGACCTCTAAACTTTCCCGTTGCACATAGGCCATGTGGGCCCTCAAGATCTCGTGCGAGAACTACGAGAATGCCGTCTTCCCCAACGCCATGATTGCGGGCGACTGCGTCATCACCCATCTCCTCCACCGCCTTGGCTACCTTCAGAACGGCAAGTGCAAGGTATTGCCTCTCTGAGGCTGCTGCCCACCATGCAGGCTGCATGATGACCCTTTACCGCAACCTGCATAGGTCATGGTTGTCGACACCTTCCACCTCTTCCCTGAGACGATGGAGTTCCTCAAGGAGATCGAGGACCACTATGGGTTTAAGGCCGAGGTCTTCTGCGCTGATGGTATCCCGGTTGGCGACAAGGCAGCTTTCGACAAGCGCTACGGCGCCGACCTGTGGAAGGAGGACATCGAACAGTACGATAAGGTGCGGGCATGCTTCCAATTGGCCTTGCCGGGCGAGTCCATGTGACTTCCCGCCTGCCCGTCAGTTACCGCACGTTCGTGTTGTTGCCCGCCCGCCCCTCCAGGTCTGCAAGGTTGAGCCGTTCCAGCGCGGCCTCAAGACGCTCAACACCGATTGCATGATCAACGGCCGCACCAGGTGGCAAGGCTTCGAGCGTGCGTGGATCGACCAGTTCGAGAATGCGCCAATTGGTGGCGGCCTCGCCAAGTGCAACCCGATCGCCTACTGGACTTTCGAGGTGTGCTTAGCACTAGGGCAGGCGGCCATCGGACCCGCCAATGGCCCGTCCGGTCAAAGCGAACCGGCCATTGTGTCAAAGAGCCATTTCACGCTGAGGTACTTTCGAGGCCTAGCGCCAATCACATCGTTCCATAGTGATGACAATGAGTTCTTTCCGCTGGCTGCGCGGTCCCTCAGGACACTTTCGATTACATTGCCAAGTATAATGTGCCGTCGCACCCGCTCCATGCCAAGGGCTACCCGTCGATTGGCGATGCCAAGGACACCATCCCCATCCCTGAGGACGGCTCCGTCCGCTGGGTTAACAACAAGTGGGAGGGCGATATGACCAAGTGGTGTGACTACGCTACCGAGCGCAAGGTACGTGTAAATGCTGCGCGAGGAAGCCTCGCTGAGCAGGCAGAGGTTCAAGTGCACAAGGCGTCTGCCCGACGCCTCCGCCGCATCGTTCTTCTCGAGCTACTAGCACCTCTCTCATTCTGGTCGCGCATCCCCTTCCCGGGCTTCAGGGCCGCTTCGTTGGTCTCGCCAACAAGGACGGCTCGACCAAGACCGAGTGCGGCATCCATGTTGCCGGTGCCGAGAAGACATTCGACCGTGACCTCTGGGACACGTCAGAGAGCGTGCAGACCCTCGCCTCGCCAGAGGAGGTCATCGCTCTCAAGGAGTCGGGCAAGGAGGCTGTCGTGGTCGTCTATGCGCCCTGGTGTCAGTTCTGCCAGGTGCGTGCCGCGCTTTTGCGCGGCATGCAGCGGTTGTTGGCACATCTCCAATCTACGCGCCCAAACAGCTAGTCATAGGCTTCCATAGCACATCAGCTCTGCGGCAACTGCTGGCGGATGTCCTGCTGCTCACTTTTGCCCTCACATCCATTCGCGTTCCTGCAGGCTATGGAGGAGGAGTACGACAAGCTCGCTGCTGAGACGGGCCTCCCGATTTACAAGTTCCGTGGCGACGAGGAGCGCGAGTTTGTCGAGAAGAACATGAACACCAAGTCGTTCCCCACCATCAACTACATCGGCACCGACGGCACTGCCACCAAATATGAGTCGGAGGACCGCTCCGTTGCCGCTATGGCCGCCTTCGCCAAGGCGGGAGGCAAGGTTGCCGCTTAATTTCAACGGCATGATGCCAAGCCTGCACATGGCATTCGGTGCCGTTGCTCCGGTTCAAGCCAAAATGCTGCTAGTTCCGTTCGAGCGTCCGAGCATGCCCAACCAAGTGCAAGGGCGGCACTGTTCTTGCACGCGATGCAGCACTGCGTATTTGTGTGTGCGCCTCCGTATCGGACCGCGATAGCTTTTGGCCGTGCATGCGTTTACTATCTCCGTGTCGCGGGCTGCTGCTACAGCGGCCGGCGCCGGCGGCAGTAGGGGCGGGACGGCAAAAGAAATCGTTGAATGAGCGCACACGCGCAATTATTCATGGCGCGGGCGCGCAACATTCCCTCCAATTCGCAATTCGGGCTTTGCCTCTCCTTCACCTTAGATATCTCGCGCGCGCGCTCTTTAGAGGCGGCTTGGAGCATGACGATTGTGCGAAGTGGGGGGGAGGCGAGCTACTCACGAGAATTTTGTTTTCATGTTTACGTGAGAGATCAGAGCACCTTCGCTCTCTCTCTCTCTCTCTCTCTCTCTCTCTCTCTCTCTCTCTCTCTCTCTCTCTCTCTCTCTCTCTCTCTCTCTCTCTCTCTCTCTCTCTCTCTCTCTCTCTCTCTCTCTCTCTCTCTCTCTCTCACTCTCTCTCACTCTACTTCTTTCTCTCTCTCTCCCCTCCTCCCTCCCGTCTTGCTCTCTCTCTCTCTCTCTCTCTCTCTCTCTCTCTCTCTCTCTCTCTCTCTCTCTCTCTCTCTCTCTCTCTCTCTCTCTCTCTCTCTTCTCTCTCCTCTCTGCTCTCTCTCTCGTGCACGTAAACACTTCTCGTGCACGTAAACACGAAAATAAAATTTCAAATTCTCGTGAGTAGCTCGCCTGAGAGAGAGAGAGAGAGCAGAGAGAGAGAGAGAGAGAGAGAGAGAGAGAGAGCAAGACGGGAGGGAGGAGGGGAGAGAGAGAGAAAGAAGTAGAGTGAGAGAGAGAGAGAGTGAGAGAGAGAGAGAGAGAGAGAGAGCAGAGAGAAGAGAGAAGAGAGAGAGAGAGAGAGAGAGAGAGAGAGAGAGAGAGAGAGAGAGAGAGAGAGAGAGAGAGAGAGAGAGAGAGAGAGCAAGACGGGAGGGAGGAGGGGAGAGAGAGAGAAAGAAGTAGAGTGAGAGAGAGAGGAGGAGAGAGAGGAGAGGAGAGAGGAGAGAGAGAGAGAGAGAGAGAGAGAGAGAGAGAGAGAGAGAGAGAGAGAGAGAGAGAGAGAGAGAGAGAGAGAGAGAGAAGAGAGAGAGAGAGAGAGAGAGAGAGAGAGAGAGAGAGAGAGAGAGAGAGAGAGAGAGAGAGGAGAGAGAGAGAGAGAGAGAGAGAGAGAGAGAGAGAGAGAGAGAGAGAGAAGAGAGAGAGAGAGAGAGAGAGAGAGAGAGAGAGAGAGAGAGAGAGAGAGAGAGTGTGTGTGTCGTAACGAGGCGAGCCTCGTCCGTAGATGGCGCGCCGAGCGGAGACGCACCGGCGGCTGACTGTTGTATTCACGCCTCCTGGCATGAATATTTCGGCATGGGTACGTGCCTTCGTCGTTATATATCGTCTTCTATGTTCGTCTTGGTCACTCAAGGCGTGCAGATTCGGATTCTCCCTGGGCTCAAATCCTGGTCCGCCGATTTTCGTCTCGAAATTCGAAGATTTGAGTTTTATTTTTACTGTCACGGTAATTGTCCACGCGTTTAAGGTAAGAAATGCAGGTTGAGAGAAGGAGTTCTTCAATGAGGGAGGCGGAGCTCTTTAGAGCTCCAACCTCAACTAACTTTATAGTCAGTTGCCATGGAGCGCGCCGCCGCTCCCCTCCTCTCCTTCGGGCCCCCCGCCGAGGGCGGCCCCCCAACCCCCATGGAGCAGTCGCTGGCGAAGCGGCCGCGCCCGCCGTCAGAGGCCGAGCAGGTGCGCGCGACCCCCGTCGCGCCACACGGCCCGTGGCTCCGGCCACACACAGTCGCCAACCCGCGCGACGCGAGTGCGCGCACATACTTTTTCACTGGGAAAGTGTCCCCGGAGTGGGGAGTGGGCCGTCCAGTGTGCTGTATCCCGATCCCAGAACACCCACGAGCCGTCACACGTGCTGCGGTAACCACCATGGTGGGCACCACATGAAAAAGTTTCGCTACCAGAACAGATTAGACAACACCTGCACTCACCGTCTCACCTCACAGCCCTTCCCCCCAGCTTGTGTTTCGCTCCATTCAAATTGTATGTCGCAATCTTAAGACTATTACTATTCACCGTGGCGGTATAGGCAGCTTGCTCCGTTAACACAGTAGCCTGGATAGGCTTTATTGGGTTTCAGATTGCATTTGACCATACATATTTGCTTGCCCGTAGCGGGGTCCTTTGCCCAACATCCGGGGATGTCGTGGCTGGATGAGCATATGAGCATTGGACGATTTGCCGTCCTTTCGTGCGGTTATTCTTGCATTCTCCCGCCATGAATCGGCGGCATGGTGTCGCCGCTCCAAGCCCCATCAGGGCCCTGAAATCCATGGCGTTGCTAGCGTCCCTTTGGCGCTTGCGCTGATCCGCTTTCGCTTTGTCCTGTTCGCATGTACATTGGCGAAAGCTGACCTGGTTTTTGCGTAAGAAGGATATTGCCCACGGCTTATCGTATCCTTTGCACCCCCCGGGGGTACCGTGGATGGCTATTTCTCCCTCCGGAGTAACGCATTCGACCGAAGAACGGACCGCGTAGTCTAGATTGAAGTTCTCTCCGTCGTCGAGAGTTATGTGGAAATTGCGTGGGAAGCGGTGTCCCAAGGCGGATGTGTCCGTGTAGACGTAAAAGTGCCAAATCGGGCGTTTGCCCGACTCAGCCTTCGTGATCCCTTCCACAGTGGTCTTGGCGCGTTGTTGGTTTCCCCTTAGTACGTGGAAACCTTCGCGTTCCAATGCGCTCGCTAGGTGCCGAGTTTTCGTTTTGTAGGCCTTAACCGGGTCGAAGATGCGAAATACAATGTAAGTCGCCACCTCCTTCAGCGAGGACCGGATGGCGCTAGACTTGCGCGGAGCCGAGTCGGCTAGAGCGCCGTATGTAACTGTAAATTCGTGAGAGACACCTGAGAGGGCCGCTTGGAGCTTGTCGCCATAGGCGGCTTTGAATTGATCGTGAGCGTCCTCATCGACGTAGAAAATCCAAGGACCTTTGCGTCCTTTGTCCATGCCATCCGGGGTGGCATCCAAGCCCTCGAGCTTGGAGAGAAGGTACTTCATATAGGTTGCCACATCCTCGCTTTTGATGTCCTTTTTGTCATCAGCTAGTTGCGCTAGCTGTATGAAGAATGGAGTGTCGTCCGGTTCTTCCTCCTCATCATGAGGGGGTGAGGCAAATTGTGTGGTGTTGTGTTGAGGCGGAATTGGCTCCGATTGTGGGTCCGCCCGCTTGCGCGAGGGCGGCGGGTGGAGCTTGGCTTGTTGAGGTGGGGCTTGTCTTGCTTCTTGAAGGAGTTTCCCTTTGGGGCCGGCCGCCTCAGCGTAGGATTTCTGTGGATTGATGTTTGAGGGGTTGGAAGCCGTAAAGGCCCCAGGAATTGTTTGTTGTGTCAAGTGCCCGCCCACGAGGGGTGCACTGCTGGTAGGAGTTGCCACCATGGGGGTGGCAGCCAGGCTGCCACCCACCATGGGGAGTCCTTGTTGTACTGGCAAGCCAGTGGGGGCAGGCGGCAGAGCCAGAGACTGGCTCTGCTGGTCTGCAGGGAACAGGGCTCTCCCCGTTCCCTGCTTCTGAGCCTGGTGGGGAGGCGAGGGAGGCAGGATCATGTCGACGTCGCTGTCGGTTAGGGGGGCGGCCTGTGAGCGCTTCGGCTCCGGCGGCTTGGGGCGGCCCCTGTGGGGCGTCGTGACGGCAGAGGGCTGGGGATCAGGAGCGGTCGGCGCGCGCTCCATCGCTCGAACTATAACAATAGTTTTCTGCCGCGGGAAGCAGAAGAAGACGCGTATGAACACGAACGAACACGGGGCGATGAGGGAATACACTCGGAAACTATGGGAACAAGGGGGAAACTAATGGAACGGGAAGGGAGCGGGCACCGGCGAATGCGGGAGGCTCTCCGACCCTCTCTGTGGCCAAGGGAACAAGGGAACGCCGCGAAGACATGAGAGAATGGAGAATGGAAGGAAGGGATCCCGGCTGCGAGTCATGCGCGCGGGAACTCGGGTCGGGAGGAGAGGGGAGGAGCGGGGTGTGGGGGAGACACGCTCTAAAGATAGAGCTCGCGACGGGAGAGGGGAGGGAGGCAGGGCGCGGGAAAGTAGGGACGCTCTAAGGGTAGAGCGTGCGGCGTGATGCGGCTCCCTTTATCCACGGCAGGTGGGATATTGAGTTAACCCGGGAGTCATCATACCTGTTGACCCCCGCCTCCTGTTCCCTCCCCCTCCCTCCCCTGCCCCTGCTCCTGCTCTTCTCCGCTCAGAGTCAGAGGACAGAGACAGACAGAGGACCGAGGCGGCATAAGCATAATAAATGCGTAGAGCGTAGAGCAGTGCTTTTTTACTCTTTAAATACCCACTGTATTAAACTAGTATTTATCTTGATATTAATTAAGTTAAATGGCATAAAACAAAAAATCACCTGGTCCTCTTTTGCTCTTTTGACGGAACGCGACACGCGACACGCGACCTTTGGCCTTTGGGCGTGTGTTGTGTTGAGGCGGTGGCGGTGGCGCCCAAAAAAAATTTGTTGTCCGTTACTTCGGACAGCGAGCTGCGAGTGAGAGGTGGAGGCGGGTGAGTGGGCCCTCTCCTGCCAGAATGCCACAAGGTGGGCTTGCACTGCTTGCCCCTGCCCGCGTGTCGCCCTACCACTGCACAGTAGAGCAGTAGAGAGGAGAGCGAGGAGCGAGGGGGAGAGAAAGATACCGGTAGGGGAGGTGGCGGCCGGAGTCCGCGCAGCAGCAGGGGGAGGAGGGGAAAAGGGAGGGGAGTAGGAGTTGAGGGCGAGAGACGTTTCGTGTCGGCGGCCGCGCTGCCGATGGGGAGGCTCCAGACCAAGACTCGCTCGGCGGGTGCTCACGAGGAGGAGGTGGCGGAACTGCAGCGACGCTTTAATGCGCTGGCTGAACAGCGCAAGGCGGCGAGCGACAATCCCGCCTCCATCCTCAGCCGAGACCTCACGATGAGCCGGCTCTCGACGTCACGCTCGCTCGCCTCGATCCAGCCTCAGGACAAGCAAGAGATGGAGGCGGAGATCAAGCGGCTCGACGAGCAGATTATCGAGTTGCGGAAGCGGCACGATAATCTCCATCACGCCAACGGCCTTAAGCGCAAAGAGATCGATTTCCTCGCCGACAAGCTCAAGGAGCTGCACATGTCGTCGTCCCAGGGTGACGACAAGCCACAGCAGCAGCTTGCTCACATGGAGCAGCAGCTCCTGATGCAGGCGACGCGGTATGAGGAGGCACATCGTGCAAGATTGACTTTCGAGCACATCATCGATCGGCTGAAGCGAGAACGGCTGGAGTACCCCGGCGAGCTCAAAGCGATTGAGTCGACGCTAAGCCAGAAGGAGGCGGAGTATGAGCAGCTCCTCCTGATGTCGCACGAGGCGAATATGTCCAAAGAGCTGGCCAAGCAAGAGCTGGCAAAATTCGAGGCGCTCGTTGGCGAGGAGCGTAAGCTGCGCGAGAAGGATCTGCAGCAACGCCGGCAGATCCTGCAAAAGAAGCAGCAGGTGGCGATTGAGCTGGAGCGGAACGAAAAGGAGCGACGGGCTGCCCTCCACGATTCTGCACATCGCCAAGGGGAGGATTCGGCCAAGATGCAGGCCGAGGCGACACAGCAGCTCATCGACGCGGAGGAGGCAAAAATCCAGGCCTACGAGGAAGCGTTTTCCCAAATAAAAGAGGCCACGGGAGTGGCCGACGTGAGTGAGGTAATTCAGAAGTTTTTGACGCAAGAGGAGACACATCAGAACTTAAAGCAGATGACGGCGGAGTCGCAGAAGAAGGTTGAGGCCCTTCGCGCTGCTATCGCTTCAGAGAAGGCAGATGTGGATCAGCTGAAATATGCGGTGGCGGAGCTGGATGACGGGGTGGATCAAAAGGGTCGTGGTGATGCGGCGGTTGCAGCGCGCTCCGCCTTGGAGAAGGGGCGCCAACGCTGGAGGAAGATTTGGCGCACACATGTCAACTGCAAGGCAGCTGTTCAGCATCTAATCGATACTCTCGAGCCGCTCAAAGTAGAGGATGAAATCACAGACCCCCTCACCGACAAGACCCTGTTACCACACCTGGCGCAGATCGAGAAGAAGCTCGGCCTCATCGCAGAAGCCTTCCTTGAGGAGTCGGAGCGCCATTCCGACTTGCTCGCAAGCCAGGCTCCAGCTCCGCCGGTGGAAATGAAGCGACCAACTTCGACGCCTCTCAACGGCTCTCGCCAAAAGGAGGAGGAGGATGAGGAGGAAGAGGACGAGTTCGAGGAGGACCTCGAGGAGGATGTTCCGGACAGGTATCAGGTGAAGAAGATGGCGTTCGCGGTCGTGGACAAACAAGCCAAGAAGAACAAGAAGAAGAAGAAGAAGGGGGGGGGCGACGAGACAGCATCACCGAACCGCCTCAACTCCATGGCGACATCCAAGGCTATGGCCTCGCTTGCATGAGCGAACGTCAGCATTAGCGGGATCGGACTTCAACATTGCAACGGGGCAAGTTTCCAACGTACGCTGCTGTGAATAGCAAGGTAGAACTTGTTGATAACCACAAGCAGTACTCGTGGCAGCTTGCTGGCAATTGCCATACATGTATATGTGCAACACCCATGTCAAGCGTGCCACGAGCGTTATGATGCCTATGCGCGCCGATGCTTGGTAGTGATTGCGCTGCATTTCTTTCGTCCGCTGGTGCAAATTTTTTACTTGTGGAGGTAGTGTGCGCTGACGCGTAACGGCGTCTGCGTGCGTCCCGCGTGATGGGCCGTATGGCCACGGCGAGCCCTCGTCCATCCGCCTTTTGAGCGCCGCTCGGGTGCTTTCATCAACGCCTGGTTCTGTCGGACCGTCGGACCGGACTAGGGAGAGGCGCTGTTCTCTCCACGATTCCGATAAAAGCACTCACGGAAAGCCTCATGGGGCCAACCCAGCACTCCCGACCTGAGGCCCTCGTAAAATTTAGAGACCTAGACATACAGGCCCCTCGTTTCTCACGCGCGAAGGCGCACTCTCGCAACCCATATAGGCCGCCATACTGCTATGCGCCGCCTCGCGCCGATGGCGCTGAAGGGCGCGGATCTAGCGGCCGCAAAGCAGCGGCGAATGCATTTCGCAGATCATATTCATCACTTGAGCGCATGGTGCGCTCCTACGCAATCCGTGGGGCGACCGTATGACTATAGAATTGACTCACTGGATCACAAGCATCTGCCTTTTTTGCGCCCTTCTTCCGCGGGTTTGGTGTGTGTCCCTGACGCCAGCGGCTAGTAGCTGCTGTCTAGCAACAATACACGATATGTGACTGTGTTCCCTGGGTTGTCCAGCTTCGCAAGAGCACGCCCACGCCCAAGAAGCATGCCCGGATATGCTCGGCCCAAGAAGCACAAATTGATGCTCCAACCTTGAGCTTACTGCTTGGCCTTATCTTCAGCACGGCTCTTCAAGTAGCGTGACAATGACTCGAACTCCTCCCTCTCCTGCGCTTCAGAAGCGTTTTCGCGTGCCCATTCCTCGTCATCCTTAGTGTATCCAGCGTGGTCCTCTTCGTCCTCCCAGCCATCTCCCTCATCTGTTTCATCGCTACCATCGGCCACCTCATTCTTTGTACCGTCAAGGACGACTTTGGCCCCAGCCGCTGCGAGACGGTCCTTCTTATACCGCTCGGCGTCAGCCGCGATACGCGTTGCCTCTGCCTCAGCAGCCTGCGCCTTGCGAATACGCAGCTCCTCGGCGTACGTTGCCTCGTACTCTCGCGCCGCTACCTAAGCAAACGACAAGATGAAACCATTAAGAGGCGAGGCGAATCGCACAGAGGCGTGAGTGGTCAATCAAAGTATTGGCGCGCGAGCCCCGCAATTGCGATCGGAAGGGGCAGCTCTTTGTCAACGCAACATAGGCTGCAGAGGGCAAGAAACACATAAGCTCATCTTAGAAGCGGTCATGCACACCTGTAATGCGTCAAAAAAAGAGTCCACTCCCATACCAGTGCGAGCAGAGAGCCCAACAGTAGTCAGCCCTGCATAAAATTCCTCCAGCATGAGGGCCATCGATGTGGCCAATGTGCCCATGTAAGACTTCTCAGTCTGTAAATGAAGCAGGTAAAACATGGTTGGAGGGACTTCATACAAACGTTGGGGCGCTGGGACAACAATGTAGAGAACGGCAGCAGACCTGGAGTGCGTCACGGAAAGCGTTGAGGTCGTTCATCCAGTTGGTAGCAAAGTCGTGGGGAGTGACGTCTGTCTTGTTGAAGACGAGCAGCAGCGGGAGCTTCGCCTTGTAGAGGATGGAGCAGGCATAGAGCATATTGGACATGAAGGTGACAGCAGACGCACAGCGCGGCGTGTCAATGACATAGACAATTACCGTAGGCATGCTTGATGCGAGGGATTCGGAGATGATGGCGCCTGAAGCAGACCAGGTAAAGATCTCGATCTGACCCGGGGTGTCGAGAAGAACATAGTCGAGGCTCGGAGCGCGCGCCTCAACGAGTCGCATAACCTCCTCGAAGCGAGTCGCGAAGAGGTTGAGCGAAGTGAGAATGCCTCCATTTGGCCCAAGCTTGTACTGACGCATGACTTCGCGGTAATTGACGGTGTCGCGAATGTCGATGTTGGCGCCGAAGGGCGTGTCCAGCACTGCTGGGTCGAGGTTAATCAGGTAGTACGGCGTCTTTCGTTCGTGCAGGTGGGCATTAAGCCGCTGCATCAGCGTCGTCTTGCCACTCCCAGCCATCCCCAACACAATGCACGCAACGGGTCGCTTCGCGTTGGAGGCGCCCTCACTCGCCGACGGTCCAGCCTCAGGCGCAACTGCACTATCCGTCTCGATGGACGACATGCTGAGAGAGGGGGGGGGGAGAGGGCGTAGAGGTAGTGCGAGGGAAAGCGAGGGCGGAGACGGCGGAGAGGGAGAGCGAGAGCGGAGAGGGCCGCGCGGACGAGCGGCCTAAGCGATCACACTAGAGTAGACTAGATAGAGTAGAGAGAGTAGAGTAGTATGCTACGGGCCACGAGGGGCAAAAACAAAACTTGCGCGGGCCGGCCTGAGCGCTTCGGCCCCACTGGCCTCCGCCTTTTTGCGCTTTTCGCCAACACGACCGACTCGGCTAGGATGGCCCAGGCAGGCATGGGCAGACAACCACAAAGAAAGGATTGATGTAAACGACGTAAGTAAGACATAAGACCCGTCTTCAATTAGGCCAACGAGATGAGCTAGAGCTAGAGCGAGTACCTAGCGCGGAACTCGGAACTCGAGACTCTAGCGGAACTCCTCATAATAGACAATAGACAATAGCCGCCAAACTGGAAACTGGGGGTGGCACACTTTGTTGAGTGAAGAGGCCAAGGAAAAGACATACTACTTGTTGCGGGTTGGGGGAGGGATATTTTGGATGCGCGCTATTCTCAGCACGCCCCAGCTCCAGCTCCAGCTTCCACCCCTCCTCTAGGGCGGTCAAACAGTGTTTTTTTATAAGGGATGAAAAAATGACCGTCGCAGAATTGAGGAAATTTGAGGATTTTTCACGGTAGAAAGCTCCCAATACACCCAACTAGCATATATCCGAGGTCCATTAGGCATTGGGACCCGGACCCCCCCCTTGGCCCTTGGGCTTGGGCCCCAACAATAGGCCGGTCACTCACGCTTTTTAACCACTATTTTCCACCCCTCCTGGGTGTCCAAGGATTCCCCAGGGACCCCCCTTACCTGGCCCCCAGACCTCCCGCCCCCCCCCCCCCCCCCCCGCGAACCCCCTCTACCCCACGAAAATCCATGAAAAAGCACCGGGGGGGGGGGAGGAACCTCTCGTCAAAAAAGGAGAACGGCCCTTCCAGCTCGCGCCGTGAGCGATTCTCGAGAAATAAACGACTGCGAGTCGAGTAGCCTGTGCCACCTTCAGGATACTCTTCTCGAGCTTGAGCCGCTCCCTTCTCTCTCCCGCCTGTCGCCGGCCGCCTCCTACCCGTTTGCTTACGCAAACGGGGCCTGTTTCTAACCGCACTCCATCGGGGGGGGTGCAAAACCCCCCCTCTCCCTCTCTCCACTCTCTCCCTTCGTCGTCCCTGCGGCGCGTCGCCATGCGGCGCGCCGGCGCGCCCTGGCCTGCTCTCAGGGGCCCTTTGGGGGCTCCCAGGGGGCCAGTAAGGGAAGCTCAGGGGGCAGTGGAGGCTGGGGCTCAGCCCCTGGCCCCCCCTGCCTCTCCCACGCTCGCCTCGCTGGCCATGGGAGCCGCCCAGAGACACCTGTATGCCTGGCGACCAGGGACAGAGGGGGAGTCAGCTCGAGGGCAGGCCCAGCGCGGGCGTGGGAGTGCGGCTCGCGGGCCGCGCCCCCGAAGGGTCTGGGCCAGATTGTTGAGTGCCCTGCCCCTGCCAAAGGGCAGGGGTTGGGGTTGATTGTACGGGCCCACCCCGGGGGGTGTCCGCGATGGTGTGAGGGGGGCGCGAGGCCCCCATTGCCCCCCACTTATAAAAGTAGGTTGATATCCATTTCCAACTAAGTTTATACTTGGTTGACCCATGGGGGGGCACGAGCCCCCCCCCTCTCTCCACTCCTCCCCTGCCATGGGGGAGGAACCACCCATCCTCCTGGCATGCCTGATGGCTTGCCATGAGGCCACTGCCTTACTGATCCACTCCCTTCCCCACAGGCTCGCCCCATTCGCCCATCATGGCCCCTCGTGGCCAGCCCATTGCTCCAACCCCCCCTCCCCCCCTGGTCGACAGGCAGACAGGTGCAGCGTGGGGGCTCCAGAGGCTCCAGCGAGGGGGAGGCAGGGGAGGCCAGGGCCCAGCCCCAGCCTCCTCTGCCCCCTGAGCTGGCCTCCAGGAGCCTCCAGGGGCCGCCAGAGGGCAGCTGGAGGCCTGCCGCAGGCGCGCCATCGCGCGTGCCGCAGGAGAGGGGAGAGAAAGCGCGGAGAAATGGGGGGGCGGAGCGAGAGCTCCGCCCACCGGAAAATCGGTAAGTCCCGCTCCTGTTTACAGGATAAGTCGGGACAGAGTCGGCCGCCCACTCGGAGACACAGGAGGAAGGGGGGGAAAGATCACCGGGGGCAGGCGCGGGCCACCGGACCATATCTAAGCCCTTCACCCCTATCCCCCTAGTAATGTACGGGGGGAGCCGCCTGATGGCGGGGGGAGAAGGGCCGGGGGAATGGGGGTGTAGAAAGTATGCTACGTACTACGTGTAGTAGGTGGTGGTTCCATTCGCCGCGAGTGCGGTAAGAATATTAAAAGGTTTATATTTATATCCATTTCCATCTCCCGCGTAGGCTTACAGCTCACAGCTACTGGTAGTTCTTGTGGGAGTGTAGTTGTAATTTTAACTGTCAAGCATGATTCTGATTGATGATTGATTGTCTTGCATCCAACTAGGTGCTAGGTGGTAGGTGGTGGTAGTGGTAGCTAGTGGTGTAGTGGTGCAGGTGGGAGGCCAGGCAATCAGGTGGCGGGATTGATTATGCTATGGCTATGGCTATGGCCTCGCTCGCACGCTCACTCACCGCGCGCGCAGCGCGCAACCCTCTGTTCCGGACATGGGCGTCTCCTAGAAACACGGTGAAAAACACTGTTTTTGACTTCCGTAGAAACACACTGTTCCTGTGTTTAACACCCTAGATGGGAAATACGGTGCTGGGGCCTGCAAATACAGCCAAATACATATGTATTTGGTCTCCGGCCAAATACATTTCAAATACATTCGACGCCTACAACCCAGGACGCGCTTCAAATACAGCCAAATACATATGTATTTGGCCTCTGGCCAAATACGGTGAATACGTATTTCCCATCTAGGTTTAACACCTAGGGCGCTGTCTCTTGCTCTCTTGCTCTTGGGTATTTTGTAAAAGTTGGAACCAGAGGAATACAAAATACAAAATACAAGATGCAAGGTGGGTGGAGTGCCCGCCGTCCGCGACGAGCGCCGCGTGCCGTGGCTTGGCCGCAAGAGAGAGAGAGGGGGGGGAAGGGAAAACGGGAGGAGAGAAACGAGGGAGAGAGAAAGGGAGTAGATAGAAACAGAGGACAGGAGGAGATGACAGAGAAGATGAAGGAGAGGCCAGCAATACAGGGAAACCCCTTGTTGCGGGTAGGAGTACTCTACTCCCTCCATGGTAGAACCAGAAGAAGAGGAGAAGAATAGAAGAACGAAGATAAATGGTCGAGAGAAAGAGAGAAGAGGAGGATATGGGGGGAAAGGAAGAATGAGGAAAGGAGCGTGTGGGGAGAAGAGTCACCATCATCTCGTTTACGTTGTACTAGGTGGTTCCCCCTCCCCCGCCGCCTCAGAGAGAGAAGTGAAGTGCGAGAGGAAAGAAGATTTGGCACCTGCCGGGAGTAGAGCACGCAGTAGTACGCAAGGGAGAGGCTGGCCGAGCTCGTCGGCAAGCCCGCCGTTGTTGCCAGCTGCGAGTCAGCCCGCTATCCTGCTCACGTGTGGACGCACAGCGCCCTGGGCGATGGCGATGCTTCGGCTACTTTCTCTTACTGCTCTGCTTGCGCTCTGCCGCGCCGTCCCCGCCGTGGAGCCATGGATGGTCGAGGACGGCTTCCTCGACGATGAGAGCGAGGGACGCCAGCTGGCGCAGAAGAGGAAATTCTGCAACATCACCAACTTGCCGGGCGATTACCGCTATGAAGTGCGCTGCGGGCCCCACGTATAAACGTTAGCGCGCACTGTGCTCGCGCGATTTCAGCCGGCCTTATCCGCCACCCTCAGGCATGCGGAGCGTTCTGCAAGGAGGCCAAGGCGTCGAATCATTGTCGGTATTGCAAGTGTGCCTCCTGTGCATTCTGCAAGAACGCCGCATCACATGTGTCCGCACCGGCAGGGACGGGTGTCAGCAATTCTGTGAAGCGCACGACGCCAGTGCAGACGCACACAGCACCGGCACCAACTCCCGCACCTACGGGCAAAGTGACCGAAGTAGCAAAGAAGCGCTCACGTGGCAAAGGAGGCAAGGGACTCGGGAAAGGCAAGAAGAAGACCGGAGAGCCGCCGCTGTGAGCGACCTGATGACTTCCAGGTCAGGCAACGTTGTCTGGCTCTCGATGCTGGGGGACTAGTGCGCGGGCAAGGTGTAATTATTCTATGCTTGCACAACCACTTGCCCATGGGGCAGAGCTAGCTCGGTCATGTTAGCTTCTCTTTGGCTGTTGCGAGCTGCATTCAACTCTGAGAATGCCTGGCAGGTGTGGGCAAGTGGTACGCAGCTGCCCCTCTCGTGCCGCATGGTGCAAAGATGACGTGGCGCCTCGGCGTCTCTTCCCTCCTTGTGAGGAGATGGAGGGATCCATGTCCACATTGCTTCTGTATCATCATGGATTTTTGGCCACCGCCCAAAACGCCCAGATTCAGAGCAAATGCATTTGTGATGTCTCAGCTGCTGCCATCACCGCGTCGACGGCACCGCCCAAGCGGCACATTCATTCTGCTTTCGTTGCGAGTAGTTGAAGTGGTGTACGAGTTGAATGCATACTGTAACATGACTAGAGGTGGAGGTGGGGGAGACTGGGTTGAAAAAAAAACTCTTATTGATCCGGACGCCCACTTTTTTTTATCGTGGGACCGGGAGAAGATTATCCTTCGTCTCTCTCCCCGCTCGAATCCGAATCCGAGGCAGAACGATGGCGACCGACCCGCATGACAGGCCGACCTTCGGCCGCGGCGTCTTTGCACATCCGGACTGAACGCTCACGGGGAAGCCTTACGGATATTCGAACTGGTCGGCTGGAAGACTGTGGGAATCGGCTAGTTGTTGACGGCAATCGCAATCGTCCGGCCGCGCCTCCGCGAGCCGTTTCCAAAGGCAAAGGTGAGACGAGCTTCGCTCCGAAAGGGCGCCGTGGCTCGCGGGCACCCGACACCCGAGTAGTAGGGGCCCCTTCGCGAGCGCGCTTGGGTGGCGCGCGTCGGCCATGGACCGATCGTCGGGCGCGGCGTGAGGCACGGCAAGAGAGGAGGGGAGCGGCGCGAGGACCCTAACGCTTTAACGATAGTTGGCCCGCCCATGCGCCATGTGAACTATAAGTATAAGTATAAGTATAAATTTAGTTGACCACCTCCACTCCCACAGCGCTACGGTCACAGTCTCTCCCCCCGCTACAGGCTGGGTGCTGCATCAGAGCACGACAAAGAGTTGCTCTGATCCATTTTGAATTTGATTCGGGCCAGCAGGCAAAGCTGTGTCTCGCTGGGGGTCACATCAATGATCAAGGACAAGCCGCGCATCGACTTTCGGGAAACGCAATGTCGCCTAGTGACGAGTTGTTTGGTGCACCACTCTCTCCCACACGCACTAGGCCCATCAATGGGCCGTTCCCAGCAAGAAGAGATGCAGAGCATAGCACAGCACGTTAGGTGGCAGGTTATTGGAACCAGGGAGGAGAGCCACGATTTCCACCCATACATCTCCTCAACTGGCCTCGCCATGATCCGGGAGCCACTCGAGCGCGAAAGCAGTTGTGTTGAGACTCAATGCTGCCCCACCTCGCAGCAACCGATAGTGCGGCGCGCGCTCACTTTCTTTGTATCCAGCACAGACAACCAATGAGGACCCTTCGCTCCCAGCGACGGGCACGCTATCGCATAGATTGAGAAGTGAGCCGGTCGCCATAGACAAGATGCGGCCTTTCGGTAGCAGCGCGAACACCCCAGCAAGCGAGATACGCGCCGAGTTGGCACGGAGCAGTAGAGCTCGGTTGGCAGGCGGCAGTTCGGCGGTAAGGAAGCCGCCCGTCTCCTCTGAAACAAACATCACGTACCGTTGCACCTGTTTCTCGAGGGCCTCGGCTGCTCGCTTCGCAGCTGCGAGCCGCGCGAACTTCCGCTCACGGCGAGAGCGCGAATACACTGCGGCCTTCTCCTCAATCTCGCGTAGCCGCCGGCGACCCAGTGGCATCCCGAAAAAGCTTGATTTCTGCGCAGGGACACAGTCGGCATGCTTGTGTCCAAATGACCCCGCTTTTCCAGCAGGGCACGCATCGTCCACGTAGCACCAAGGGGTCTGATCGTGCTTCAATTTAGCCTCCCATGCGGCACATTGGGCACCAAAGCCGTGTTCATTCGAATATCCGGAGCACGTACATCCTACGGGAGGGACCCACGCGTAGCGATGCGCCCAGCGCGCCTGCTCGTCACGGAAGTGCTTGGAGTACGCAGACTCTGGTGGAGGGGGAGGAGAGGGAGGTGGCGAAGGTGGCGAGGGCGGAGGTGGAGGGGAAGGCGGCAACGGTGGCGGAGAAGGTGGCGGTGCTAGTTCACACGTCTCGTGCTTGCGGCCGAAGCTCCCGCGCTTCGAACGGCCGCCTGCACAGTCATCGCCAACATAGCACCAGGCTTCCTCGAACTCGCTCTCCCAGGAGTGGCAGAAGCGGCCAAACCCATACTCAGAGGAGTATCCCGAGCACGAGCAGCCGGAGCGCGTGCGCCTCTGGCGGAGGGCAGCGAGCCGCGCCTCGCGCTGTGCAGCGAGTATGCGCAGCTCGCCGACCGCCTCGCGGCTGAGCGTGACCAGCCTGAAGCGCGCAGGCTGCGCAGGTGCAGCTCCTCGTCCACTCGCGCGCACCAACTGGTCGCTTCGGCCCACCTGCAGCAGCAGACGGTTCGCGGCGGCGCGGATGGCGACGCGGGGGTGGGGCCCAGAGAGACGCAGGTCTTCGGCCGGCCGCCGGTTCAGCCATAGCACGAGCGCGCAGCAGATCACCGTCGCGACCACGAGCACGCGGCCGACGCCAGCGGCGGCCATAGGCCGGCCGCGCGGGAGGAGGGAGGGCGGCTGCGCTGGGATCTGTTGTAGAAAGGACAGTTCTATCGAGGGCGCGCCCTCGGGGGACGGAGCGTGAAGGGAGAGAGGGAAAGGGGCGAGACAGGGACTCTCCCTCTCGCGTGTAAGAAGCGGAAGGAGAGAACGTGAAGAGCAGGTGCGACGTGATCAGTGTGGGTGCGGGAGCGTGAGGAGAGAAGATACCGGGAAGAGTGTGAGGGACAAGACTGTGTGCACTCGTGCGTGTGGGAAGAAGGAGACGGAGAAGATACTGGTGAAAACGGCAGGATACTTTGTTTCCATCCCTTGGGGAGGGGAGGTTGGAGAGAGAGCCGGACGGGAGAGAGAGGGAGATGAGAAAGAGAGAGAGAGAGAGAGAGGGAGATGAGAAAGAGAGAGAGAGAGAGAGAGAGAGAGAGAGAGAGAGAGAGAGAGAGAGAGAGAGAGAGAGAGAGAGAGAGGGAGAGAGAGAGAGAGAGAGAGAGAGAGAGAGAGAGAGAGAGAGAGGGAGAGAGAGAGAGTTGATGCGGCAGAGACGCCAAACCCCGCGGCTTTCCCTCTCCCTCTCTCTCCCTCTCTCTCTCTCTCTCCTCCCTTCGTTTCTCTCCCTCTGACGTCGTCTATCGGTGTGGTTCCTCTTATACATGTCCTCCCCTCCTTCTTCCTCGTACCGCCGCTCGCTCTCTCCTCTCTCTCCTCTCCTGCAGTTGTGCCCCCTCCTCTCCCGCCCTCCTCCTCCCTTCCCACCTCTCTTCCCTTCCCTCCCGCCCCCCCGGCCCCCCCCCGCCCCCGCCGCGTCCTCTCTCGGCCGCGCTTTCTCTGCGCTGCCTGCATCTGCCTCCCCCCCCCCCCTGCTCTGCTCTGCTCTGCTCCTCCCTCCTTTCCGGCAAGCGCAAGACGATGACGGAGCCGGTAGACATGGAGACCGACGGACACGCCAAGATCGACGAGGCGCTCTACTCGCGCCAGCTCTATGTTCTCGGCCACGAGGCGATGCGGCGGATGATGGCCTCTTCGGTCCTCATTGTTGGCCTGGGAGGCCTCGGGGTCGAGATCGCGAAGAACGTGGTGCTGGGTGGCGTCAAATCGGTCACGCTGTATGACATGGAGCTGGCCACGCTCGCTGATCTCTCCGCACAGTTCTTCCTCCGTGAGGAGGACGTGGGCAAGCCGCGGGCTGCCGCTACTCTGCCGCACCTTGCAGAGCTCAACCAGTGCGTGCACATGCCTGCTCCCCTGGTGTTGTCGCACTGTGGAATATGGCGGCTTACTCATGTCGCGGCGTAAAAGCCCCGCCCCACGCGCCATGGCCAGCCGGCCTTAGCAGCGCATGCAGACCAGCAGCATCTCTTGTCGTGCATAGGTACGTTCCTATTCAGGAGCACACCGGCGAGCTCTCCACAGAATTCATCAGCACATTCGGCATTGTGGTCGTCACGGATATGCCCTTGGCTGAAGCCACGCGTATAAACGAGGTTTGCCGCAAAGCTGGCGGCCGTTTCATCATGGCAACGACTCATGGCCTCTTCGGCTCGCTCTTCTGCGACTTGGGCGATGACTTCACTGTTGTCGACACAAACGGTGAGTAGCTGCGCGGGGTGCTCGGGCCATAATACGCGCATGCGCTCTGCCGATGGTACGAACGCCTCTGCCCCGAGCGGGCATTTACTATTCCTGCGAGACGGGTGCCGGGTCTTGCGTTGCAACCACTCACCTTGGACCTGGATAAATTCTCCTGTAGGAGAGGAGCCGGTGTCTGGCATGGTCGCTTCCATCTCTCAAGAGGAACACGGTGTTGTGACCATGCACGACGAGACGCGTCACGGCCTCGAGGACGGCGACCACGTCTGCTTTTCTGAGGTCTGCGGCATGACCGAGCTCAATGGCTCTCACACCCGGCCGGTCAAGGTGCTTGGACCGTACTCTTTCTCAATCGAGGACACGCGCTGCTATGGCGCGTACACCTCAGGTGGCTATATGCATCAAGTAAAGCAGAAGATGTCGGTTCACTTCAAATCTCTAGCCGCCTCGCTCGCTGAGCCAGAGTTCCTCTTCTCCGACTTCGCCAAATTTGAGCGACCAATGCAGCTCCACCTTGGCTTCCAAGCTCTGGACGCGTTCCGCGCGGCGCACGGCGAGCTCCCGGCGCCATCGAATGCCGCTCATGCTGCTGAGGTGCTTGCCCTTGCCAAGGGACTGCCGGGCGGAGCCGAGGCACTCGGCGACGGGTCGGAGCGGCTGCTGCGCAACCTTGCCTCGGGCGCGCGTGGTCAGCTCGCTCCCATCTGCGCCGTTTTCGGCGGTATGGCGGCGCAGGAGGTGATGAAGGCAGCCTCGGGCAAGTTCATGCCGCTCAAGCAGTGGTTGTACTTCGACGCGGAGGAGTGCTTGGAGGGTGATGGCAAGGAGGCGCTGCCTGCGTCCGAAACGGCGCCACGCGGGACGCGGTACGATGCGCAGGCCGCTGTGCTTGGCTGGTCCACTCAGGAGAAGCTCAGCTCCCTGCGCTACTTGCTCGTCGGTGCGGGCGCCATTGGCTGCGAGATGCTCAAGAACTGGGCGATGATGGGTATCGCCTCTGGCGCCAACGGCCTCATCACTGTGACTGACCCCGACACAATTGAGAAATCGAATCTTAACCGCCAGTTCCTGTTCCGCCCATGGGATGTGACCAAGGCCAAGTCAGCCTGTGCCGCAGCGGCCATTACCCAGATGAACCCTGCGACTAAGGTTGAGGCGCGCCTCGATCGGGTCGGGGCCGACACCGAGGAGATCTTCGATGACGCCTTTTGGGAATCGCTCTCGGGCGTGTGCAATGCTCTCGACAATGTGCAGGCGCGCCTTTACGTCGACCAACGGTGTGTCTATTATCAAAAATCGCTGCTCGAGTCGGGCACGCTGGGGCCAAAGGGCAACGTGCAGGTCGTCGTGCCGCGTATGACCGAGTCGTATGGGTCCTCGCGCGACCCGCCCGAGAAGTCCATCCCAGTATGCACGTTGAAGAATTTTCCCAACCAAATCGAGCACACCATCCAATGGTCTCGCGACCTCTTCGAGGGCTATTTCAGCCAATCGGCGGAAGACGTCAATGCATACCTCTCTCAACCTGATTATCTGGCCACACTCGAGCGCCAGCCGGGCGTGCGGAAGCCCACGCTAGAGGGCATAGCGTCCAATTTGGTGCAACGGCCCGTCTCGCTCGAGCAGGTGTGACTAAACATGTGTTGCCCTTGCTCCAAGAGAAGTCACCCTCACCCCCCCCCCAACCGGATAGGCTTCTGCCCCGAAGCTTGCTTAGCAACCCCCCCCCCAACCCACAACCTCCCTTCAGTGTGCCGTGTGGGCGCGCCTTAAGTTCGAGGAGCTGTTCCACAATCAGATCGCCCAGCTCGTCTACAACTTCCCGCTGGACATGGTGACGTCTAGTGGCACACCATTCTGGTCTGGACCGAAGCGGCCGCCGACGCCCCTCCAGTTCAATGCGGACGACCCGCTCCACCTCGGCTTTATCATCGCCGCCGCTAACCTGCGTGCATTCAACTACGGCTTGAAAGGCTCTCGTGACCCAGCCGTCTTCAAGAAGGCTGTCGAGGCGACCATGGTCCCCGAATTCGTTCCAAAGCAAGGCGTGCGTATTCAGACCGACCCCAAGGAGGGCGAGAAGCCGCCAGAGGCCGCGCCCGACGAGGATGAGGAGTGCGAGAATATTCTCAAGTCGCTCCCGCCGCCCTCTTCGCTCGCCGGCTACCGCATGGTGCCAGTGGAGTTCGAGAAAGACGACGACACCAACTTCCACATCGACTTCATTGCCGCGGCGTCCAACCTGCGCGCGCGCAACTACAAGATCGCGGAGGCGGACAACCACAGGACCAAGCAGATCGCTGGGAAGATCATCCCCGCCATTGCCACGACGACCTCATTGGTGACAGGCCTCGTCTGCCTCGAGTTGCTCAAGCTCTTGACGCCTGGCAAGCCGCTTGAGTCGTACAAGAATGGCTTCGTCAATCTTGCCTTGCCCTTCATGTCCTTCTCGGAGCCCATCGCTGCGCCCAAGCGAAAGATTGGCGCCAATGGTCCGGAATGGACTCTGTGGGACCGTTATGAGGTGGACCTTGGCAGAGAGCTCACCCTGAAGGAGTTCATTGACTTCTTCAAAGAGAAGCACAAGCTCGAGGTCACAATGGTTTCATCTGGTGTCTCCATCCTCTACTCCTTTTTCACAAACGCCAAGAAGATCCAGGAGAGGATGCCAATGACGATGTGTGTGCCAGCTCTTGCGGGCACCCATAGCGCATCACGGCGCATGCCTGGCTTCTATGCTAACAGCCTCACGTTGTGTAGATCTCAGCTAATAAAAGGATGACGACATCCCTAATCCCTGCGACGTGTTCCCGTAGGTCCCAGTTGGTAACTGAGGTGTCGAAGACTGAGTTCAAACCCAATCAGCATTACATCACCTTCGAGATCTGCTGCAACGACGCCGACGACGAAGATGTGGAGGTGCCTTACGTCCGCTACAAATTCCGCGGTTGGTAAGCCGATGACACCTGGTGCAAGCCCCGCGGAACCCTCGACGGTAATGTATGCCTTGCGTAGGTCTTAGGATGTGCGAGACGGAGCGAGAGTCGTGATGGCTTGGCGTCATGCTTGTGCTTCAAGTCACGGGGTTGATGTGCTAATCAACAGCCGTCGAATATCGCTAATGGTTTCCATGCCCTCGCTGCCTCGGTATTTGTATGCTATGCACACATCTAGGGTTAGATTTGCTGTATAGTTTGCGTGCTGGAGAGGCGGCGGCGTATGTCGTTGCTCGTGTGTGTCGTGTTGTGGTGAGACCCTGGCGACGGTCAACGTTAGAGCGCGTCAGAGAGGGAGATTGGATCGCTGTGTGGGGCGAGGGTGCTCGTACTCAAAAAAACCGTCTGGCGTCTGAAGCGATTCGGAGCTAAAATCGCTATCCGCCAGTAGCTATGACACCGCCTTCCCGTCCCCCAATCCCCCCCCCCCCCCCTCCTCTTCGTCATTCTTTTGTCTCGCTTTCCGGGGGGCGGCCCGTGCGTGTGTCGTGTACTACACTACGGCCTTACTCTAGGGTCACGTTCCGTCGAATATGGGATCAGGCTCAACTTGAGCCATCGAATGTCCTTAGTCCATAGCCCGTTCACAATAGTAATCAAAGAATGGTAGTAGAATGGTCAAGGTATATAAAAACATCTGAAGATTCCGGGACTTGCGGTGCGAGTTCGTAGACTCGGATGTGACCCATTGGCCATTGGAATCCAAGTCGCTAGTCCTAGTCGGCGAAGAGTTGGACGAACGCGGCCTGGAGACTAGAGACGAGGACAAGGAGGACGAAGAGTTCGGAGAACTGTAGCGGCGGCGGCGGCGGCGGCGGTTCTTCTTGTTCTTGTGAGACTGCTTAGATTTCGATGAGGAGGGAGGGAGCGGCGGTGGTGGAGGCAAAACAACTTCGCCGCCATCGTCGGATGGAGGATGGAGGTGGAGGCGGGTTGGCTGCTTGGCGACTAACGAGCCTCAGCCGGAGATGCAACAGCAACATTGTCATTGCCAACGTTGTATTTGTCAATGAGATTGTTAATTGTCTAGGAACAAGTAATGGCACTCACACTCACTCTCATGAACATAATAGGGGATAGACTACTACAGCTGCTTGGCGCCCCACAATCTGGCCACCCCCGCATCGCACGGCGAGGCTATGCCGCTCGCCGTCCGTTCTCGTTCGCAGTCTCGTCCTCTCGTTCGCATGCCTCCATGTCGCATTCGCGAATCGACACTCGTTAGGCTTTTCTTCGTCGTTCGGCATTTATCGTTATAATTCTCTGCTTTCTCTCCTTCTCGGTCAAAAGCTTCGCTTGGATGCATGGGATCGTGGGTGGTGGAGCGCTCTCTCTCTTTCTCTCGAAAGAGAAGGGAAGTTTCCCCACCTTTCTTCCTCCCAGGCGCCTCGCAAATAGGTTTAATTTGTTATCTTCCCTGCGCTTCTTTATCTGCTTCTGGGGGCAATCAGGTTTAATTTGCAATCTCATCGCATCTTCCCCTTAGGCACATCGCACTCCTCTCGTCTTATTCGGTAGGTCTCTTGGAATCCTGCGTAGCAAGATTGCCTCTCGTTTCCGTTATGGTGCGATTCCCCTTCCAGACGGGATCGCCGACAGATCGCCTTCTGATCGTCGTCCGTCGTCGTCTGGCCGGAGTGTTTGGGTTTGATTTCAGTCGAGTTATGTGAGAAAGTCGTGACTCCGACTCGTCCGGCCGCGTCCGCCGCCTCCCTTCTATCTCAGGCTCGTGACCTACAATCAAGCCGGTTGGCGGCTCAGGCTGGTTCCAATTCTGAGCCATCGAATGTTTCGAGTGTCGCCGCGATTGATAGGGAGTGGCGGCCGTGGCTAGGGTCGCCCCGCTCGTCGTTGTTACCCGTCCGTCCTGCTCGGATGATTCGTAAGGTCCGCAACCGCTGGCGTGTATGGACGGCGGTGCGCGGTGCGCACGGCTCGATCTCGTATGCCTGGCTGCCGTTGTCTCCGTCGCTAGCGTCGGCTCTCGACGCAGAGGTCCACCTTCACTCGTCTGCGGTGGAGGAGGATGCGTTGCCGATCCTTACTCCCTCTCCCTCTCCCTCGTCCTCATCGCCGTTCGTGCCGATGCCTCCGCTCTTGGAGACATGTGCCTCCGTTTCCTTTCCGGACACATTTACTCCAGAGGGCTGGCATGCCGCCTTGCGTCTGACCTGGTCAGGCCAGGAACGTCTCGCTCTTCTCCCGACGCCGCCATCTCGCCTAGGCTTGGGTGCCTTGCCGGACCTGCACCCGCCGCTGCCTCCGCTCGACCGCCCCGCTCGCCGCTCAGTTGCTGAGGTCATTGCCGACCATAAGCAGCGGCACGCCGCCTTCGTTCCCTCGGATTTCACGCCTGCTCTCAACCGGCCTGCTGTCGTCGCTTCTGTAACCAGGGAGGTGAGCCACTCCAATTCGTCACTCCACTTTTGGAGACGTGCGCCGCCGTCGCCCCACTCTCTTGCGCTCTCGCTCCCACCGGCTGGCAGGCTGCCCTGCGTCTCACTTGGGCTCGACAGGCGCAACGTGTGGTGTGCGTCTCGGAGCTTATGCAGCATTAAGCAGCAAGCTAAGGTGCTGCGGGCGGCTCCCGTTTCTAACCGCCCTCTTCTTTCGATCGAGGGGGTTGGCGGCGCGTTGCCATGGCCTGTTCTCAGAGTCAATCTTGGTGAGCACAACGAGTACACATGCGCCGCCGTGGGCTCCGGCTCCGGCTCCCGGAACACAGTGTGAGAAAAAGTCCCGCTGGGGGACAATAAGAAAAAACTGGGCTCAAGCAGACAAGTCCCCGGCACCCGGGGAGACAGCCGCGAGAGGCGAGGCGGGAGAGGAGAATTCTCTCGGGGGAGGATTAGAGAGGGTGAGGGCCCGGCGAAACAACTGTAATGCAGCGAACGGGAAACATAAGTTTCCTGTCGTTCACCGACAAGTGATTTGACAACTCTACGATAGATAGATTTATTTCTCATAAACATATCATTAAATTATGTTACGAATGGTGCCCCCAGCGCCCTTTCAAACATGCCACACACACCAGAAATCAGGCTCTAGACGCGCACATATGGACTGCCTGCGCGTCGCCATGCGGCGCACAGACAGTCCATACACATATCTTACGAATACACACGCGCACTGCCCCCCCAATTCGACCCCTTCGAGCCCTGTAGCCGATCTGCTGACCGGCCGCGCCTGCCGAGAGAGACGCCAACTCTGACTTTTCAGCCAGGGAAGCTTGCTGCGAGGCGGGTGTGGGCTGGGGCGGGGTCAGGTGCTGGGTATGGCACACCCAGGCCAAGGCCGGGCGGGGGGCTCGCGCTGCGCGCGCGCTGCTCGCACCTGGCTTCTGGCGCTCGTCTGCGTGCTGCGAAGGGGGGGGTGCGAGAACGACCTGGAGGCGAGCGCGGCGAGCGTGAAGGGGCACATCGCGGCAGGCAGCGTGGGGGGGGCTTACCTTTGGTGTTGGCCGCGCGAGTACACCCCTGTGGCAAGCTGGGCTGCCAGAGAGGAGTGGGGGAAGGGGGGGGGGGGGGGGGGGGGGGGGGGGAGCGGCGCGCGGCGGGCCTCCGCGGCCGCTGCAGCGGCTAAGTCCCCGGCACCCGGGGAGATAGCCGCTGGAGCGAGCCCTTATTGTCACCTTTCGGCACCAGAACCTCACACTGTGCTCCGCGCGGCAACCTCAAATACCACCTCCACACAGGTGCTATCCGGTGGTTCAGTCGCGGCGTTCAGCGAGCTACGACTCTCAACACAAGAAGAACTGAATCTCGCTAGAAGTCACATGGGGCCAACAGCGGGGCAGCGCACGCTGTTACGCGAGCGTCATGCTCACTCGCTCAAACCCTCTTCCTACGAAGTACTACGAAGTACAAGTAAGCTTACATGATCCTCACCGCAACTTATTCCCCCCCGACAATTTGGCCCAGTAGTCATCATTCTCGCTTGCGCTAGAGGCCGCCCCAGCCGAGGCATTCATTACTTTCATACCCGCCATGTCTCCCTTGTCCCCTTGTGCGTGCATGACGTTGCCGTTGCTCAAGGGCGACGAGGTCACCTCGCCATCTGGTCCTATGCGCACACCTAGCTTGGTCGCGGGCGCGATGGACTGGCCAGCGCTGGGCAACTTCTTCGACTGTTTGATGGGCTTGCCATCCAGCCGGAATCCTGATCCGGAGAAGGCAGGCTGCGCAGCTTCATCCTCTGACGAGTCGCCGTCAAGGATCGGAGCACCCATCGGCGTCACGATGGGCGATTTGGCAATCGGGGATGCGCCAGCAGACGAGCTGGTGGCCGGTCTCTGAGGCTCTACGTAGTCAGCCGGCGCCTCGAAGTCGAGCTCCATGTCTGTCTCGATGATGCACACCACCTCCGGCTGCCCGGGAGGGAATGGGCCGCCGTGCCTGCGCACCTCAACAACGCCGATGTCGTACTTCTTTTTGTTGTACAGGATACGGAATGTTTGCCCCTTGGTGAGGGCGGAGAAATTGCGGAGAGACTGCTCGAGCACCACCTTCGGATTGGAGATCTTGATGAAATCGGTCAGCTGGGGCTGCAGCTTGACATATGAACCCTTGTTGAGCGATATGGAGCGGATCTGCACAATGTCTCCCTCGCTCAGCCTCATATTCTCCATCATCCAGTAGGGAAGGTAGACCATCCCCTCTTGCGCGATGAACTCGAGCACACCGCAGTGCAGCTTCTTCTCTGCAGCGCGCGGGTTTGTGATTTGGAACATCATGGGGTACTGAATCTCGAGCTGAGCAAGCTTCTCGAGGCATGAGGGCGGGAGGATGATCTTGTCAGAGTACTCGAGCCGGTTGGGGTCGCGCTGCTGCTCGGCTGCCAGGAGAGAGACAGAGTGGCATCGGAACGAGTCCTGGAACCCGCGCGCACTCTGCGAGAAGGCGCTGGCCAGACCGAACATGCCGGCAGAGCCTCGCGCCGCCCTTCCCCTTCCCCCTCCCCCCCCCGGCTGCTGACTGTGTGTGCAGAGGAGAGAGAGAGAGGAGGAGAGGGGAGGAAAGGGGCGACGGACAGGTGATGGATGGGGCGCGGCGGGAGGACGTGGGGAGGGGGGGGGGAGAGAGAGAGAGACGGGAGAGGAGAGGGAAGAAACTTCCCGCAGGAGAGGAGAGAGAGAGAGAGGGCGTTCTGGGCTTTCTCCTCCTCCTCTCCCTTCCCCCTCTCTCTCTCCTCCTCTCTTTACGTTGATTCCCCAACACCCACTTGGGTCTCCCTCCCTCTCTCTCTCTCTCTCTCTGGCTCTTCTCTCTCTCTCCCTGTGTGGGCGATCTCTCTCTCTCTGGTCTTCCCGCGGGCTCTCTCATACTTTATACTTTTTATATCGTGCCGCGGGAACGCCCATTTGGCGCCCAACGCACCGCCGCCGCGAGCCAAACCCTTTCGGGTGACTCGCGATACATAGAAGGAGCAGCGATAGAAATAGCACATTCAACCGATGAGCGGATGGAACATGGTCGAGAGGACGGCGAATACATTTGTAGAGAGGGGATAGAAAGCTATTCGTCCCGTCGCTTTGTTCTGCGCTCCCTCCATCCCCGCCCGCCCCTCGGGGCCTCGCGGCGCGCGCGCGAGTGAAGGATGACAAGAGAGAGAGAGAAGAGAGAGAGAAGAGAGAGAAGAGAGAGGGGAAAACTGAAAGAGAGAGGGGACAATCTGTGGAACAGGCAGAGAGATGGCACCAGCTGCGCGCTCGCCGCGTGGCCGTCCAGCCTGGCTCGTGGCAGCGCTCGTGCTGCCCGGCGTTCTGTGCGGTGGAGCGCCTGCGGGTGAGACAGCCGACCGTTCCGCCGCGCTCGAGCGCTGGCGCGCAATCACCGCCGACGCGCTCCACAACGACGGGCCGCCGCTCTCGGCGCTTCCGAGCGCTGAGGAGTGGTACATTGTCACGATCGCAGACGTGCCTGTTGGGTACATGCACACGATGACGAAAGTGCTGGAGGACGGGACGAGCCACTCGATGGAGATCATGGACGTCCAAGTCAACCGCGGCGTCGACACATCGCGCATGGCCTTCGAGACTGTCTTTGAGGAGAAGCGGATCGAGGGGCCAGAGCTCGCGCACCTCCCTGAGGCGGACCGGTTGCGCGGCGGCGTGCGCGTGATGGCATACGACCAGCGCTTTGCCAACAACGAGGTCAAGATGAGGGTCACGTTTCCGGGCGACGAGGTGAGGCCCTCGTCCGCCCATGCCCTGCAGCCGGCTGGCCGGCGTGCTTTGTGCACCGCTGCTTCACGGTGAGCTCGACCACCACACGCACGCAGATGAAGCTCGTCTCCTTCAACGGCGAGAAGGAGCACGTTTCCATGCTCCCGCTGCCAGAGCAGGCATGGCTGGGCCGCCTGCGAGCGCGCCTCGAATTCACGCGCCAGTGCCGCATGGGGAAGGAGGAGATCGTCGTCCAAACGATGCGGCCTGAGCTCGGCCCGCGCGTGGTTGACCTTGCTTCCACCCTCATGCGCATCGACGAAGCCTTTGATGGCAAGGAGATGGTCGAATCGTCCGTGTGGGCGGTACAGATCTCCGATGTGAGTGTCAGCGTGTCGGTGACTCATCATAGCTCTCCGATGCCGCGAACCCATCGTTCCACAGGCGTCGAGCCGATGCCCTTGTCCTCCTGCCACAGGTGCCTGTTAACATGACCGAGGCATACGAGACGCGCGGGCCGACGCGCTGCTACCGCATGCTACAGATGGGCCTTGACATGCCTTTCGGTTACCTGCTTGCTTCCATCTCGACCAAGGAGGAGGCTCTCAAGGCCTCCGAGCCGGACCCGACACGCGTGCTCCCAGAGCTCGTGTACACCATGTTTGTGGTTCTGGATGCGCCCATCGAGAACGTAAACGAGGTGAGCCGAGTGGAAGTCGCGCTGGTCTCCGGGCTGTCCGAAGCGTCCTGTGTCCACCACGAGAAAAAGCACGCCTTGTGTGCTGAGTCGGGTGGCACGCTTACGACTACTCCGCGTGCTGCCTCACCGTGAACGCTCCATGCATTTCATTGCAGGCACGTGCTGTAGAGATCTCCGTCGGCATCAAGGCCGACTCCACAAAGAAGCCAGCCGTGCTCCAGCTGCCAACAGGAGGTTTCCAGCGCGTGTGGACTGACCCCGACGACCCGTCACGGCTGCGGGTAGCGATTGATCTGACGAAGCCTCAGCCAGCGACACCGGAGGAGTTAGCCAATGTCGATTATATCTCTCCATCCGCGATGATCGACTCGAGCGACGAGGCGGTGATCAAGGTGGCGCACATGGCTGATGAGCTGTGCGAGCAAGACGGGATGCCCTTGCCGAAGGGGCACACCAACGAGAAATTGCCAGTTGATCTGGCGCAGATGCTGGCCTACGCGCTGCGTCAGGTGGGCCACCCCGGATCCTTGTAATTCAATATTTTTCCTTGCTACATGCTCTGCCGATCTCGTCCGATGCCACTCCGGTTTCCACCGCCAAGCTAATGTTGCTGTCCGATCAGCTTCGCACCGACCGCCTTTCTCCGATGCGCAGGTGGTCCACTATTACATTGCGGACAAGCATTTGGGCACGGCCTACGCGTCCGCGTCTGAAACGGCGCGCACTGCCTCAGGCGACTGCACCGAGCACGCTGTCCTACTTGCTGCCGTGCTCAAGGCCCGTGGTATCCCAGCCAGGGTCTGCCATGGGCTCGTGTATGTGGAGCAAGGCGGATCCGCAATCGACGGGCAGGTGCGACATCGCCATTCCTAGAAAAGACCCCCTAGTCTTTCGCTGGGGAGGAGACCAAGGAATGGTCCTTGTGCCCGCTCGAGGAAAGCTCATCGGTGGTGGCCCGTGTGTCACCACACTTCGCCATCGGCGCCCTACCTGTTGCGGTTGAGCATTCTACCGTCGCGTGCACATCCTGCCTCAGGTTCACGTGGATGCTGCAGGAAGCACTGTACAGGGCGATGAGCCTGTCACAGGCCAATACGGTTGGCACATGTGGACGCAGGTTCGGCTGCTGGCCTTGCACTCGTCACCCACGTGCGCCCTTCCAATGGCAGCCCACGAGGCTCCGCTGGTTTGAACGCTTTTTCGCTCTTTCATCCGTGGTGAGCCCCCCGTGCCCCTGACAGGCGCTGATCGCTGGCGTTTGGATCGATCTGGATGCTACGCTCTACCAGCCATACACCGTCGGCCACGTACTTGTGGGTACTTCGTCAATGTCCGACAAGGATGCACACAATAATCATATGCAAATGGCAGCCCTTATCGGCAACCTTGCCATTACAGTGCACAATGTTGAGCACTGATTGCGATGAGCTGCACCTTCGGCCCAATGGAATGTCACAACGGTCATTGAGCCGGCGGCGCATACGCTTAATCTGCACAAACCTTCTCATTGCCGACTTTGGAGAGGGGGGTGCGATCACGCGCCGTTCGCAGACATCGAGGATGCAAACAATCACATTGCTCTTGCCACCACCACCACTACCCTGCGCCTCGAGTGGGCGCTTTGTTGTCGCGGTAATCGCTCGCGTTCTCACATGGATGCTCCGCACCACCTTCCTTGCTCCAACGTTGCTGTTGCTGTGCGTTCGTTTGGACTGACGCCATTTGCTTGAATCTAAGAGCAGGCAACAACAATAGCTTCTTTGTCGTTTGCTGTGGTTGTGTGAAGTATCGATTATGGTTTTGATTGCGTGTGCATTTTGTGCGGTGTGGTGCACAGTGCGCACGTGCGACAAATGCAAAACATCAACGGCCTTGTCTTGAGGCACACACATCACACGCATCCGGTATGCATATGCACATATTCAGCCGAGGCCGCCCCACACTCCGGAGCGGTAAAGAGAGGAAAAAAGATCTCATTCTCAAGGCATTCTGGGCTAACACCTACTACGGACTAGGTTTTCTCTACCCCCCTACCGACACCGCCCTTGCTACCCTTCTCCCCTTTTCCTTCTCCCCTTTTCCTTTGGTTCCCACAACTATCGTTAAAACGATAGGGTCATGGAGCGCGCCCTGCTCCCCCCTGCCACCTGTCGCATTCCCGATGTGCCTCAGAAGCAAAAAAAAGAAATAATAGTAGAAGAAAAAGATCAGTAGCAAGTAAGAAAAGAATAGAAGAACAGAGGAAGAAAGAAAGAAAGAAGAGTGAAAGAAAGAAGAGAAAAACCCAGAGTATATAGGGTATAGGGTGGTTCTTTGCCCTCCCCACAGTGTGTCGGAGCGAAGCTCGTTTCCTCTTTGGAAACGAGCCGCGGAGGCGCACCGGCGGCTAACGCGGCGCACGGTTCATCCGGGGAGCCCGGAACGGGCTCATCGGGAGAACGGGGAGGGCATATGACGGGCATGTGAAATGGACGGGAGAGTGGCACGGAACGCGAACCGGAGGGACGGAGGACGTAAGAAAGGGCGCGGCGAGCAGATACCGCTAGACTGGGACTCGTAGGGACTCGTAGACTCAAAAGGAAGACTCGGAAGACTCGGGGCTTGGGGGTACTCAGGGGGCTGCAGGTCACCAACAGGCGCTACAAAGGTAAAAACACACAAAACAACACTCTGCACTCAAACATTAACAGTAACAGGCCGGAAACATACGTTAAACGAACCCTCTCTGGTGAGCAGAATCAGGAGTGCCCACCAGAAAAAGAGGAGAGAGAGAGAGAGAGCGAGAGAACGAGGGCTCGAGGGTCAAAACACAATTCGGACTTCGGCTCGGACTTACGGAATAAAATCCGGTGCCCTCGCGAATCCTGCCTCGAGTCTCGAGGCTCGAGCCTCGAGATTCGAGATTCGAGTTTCCCCCGCGCGAACTCGCGGCGAGAGCACTCGAGTCTCGAGGTGGAACTCGAGTTTCCCCCCCGCGCGAACTCGCGGCGAAAACTCGAGTCTCGGAACTCGAGGCTCGAGTTTCGAAGAGACGAGGCCCGTCGCAGAGAGCCGTGGGACAGCGCTGGAGGACGCTGAAGGACGCTGAGGGCGAGCTGGGGGAACTTCCGCGCGGGGGGGGAACACCGCTGAAGGACGCTGAAGGACGCTGAGGGCGAGCTGGGGGAACTTCCGCGCGGGGGGGGGAAGGGAGAGGAGGAGAACGCGGTCGGCGAACCAGGACTTGAGCCCAGGGAGAATGGAGAATCCGAATCTGCACGCCTTGCATGACCACGACGAACATAGAAGACGGTATATAGCGAAGAAGGCTCGTACTCGTGCCGAAATATTCATGCCAAAAGGCCTGAATACAACACCCCCCGACTCAAATCGAGACGTCTCCCGATGTCGAGCCTGAGACAGAAGACTACGTCAAGACGTATGCGGAGAATGAAGAAACTGAGGGATAACGTAACCCATGGATCCATTTGTTGAGCACAAAATCGGCAGCTTAGCGCGGCGGCTTCCGATTTTGTACGTCACATCCTGCCACTTTCTCCCTTTTACAGGAGTTCTGCTCGGACAGTTGCGCTGGGTTAGGGCGCTGACGAGACGCTACGTCTCCCTCGGTTTCTATACGATTTAGCGCTACGCATGAGAACGAGAACGCGTTCGACTCGAAGGAAGGTCCGGAAGATTTTCCGCGTGGCTTGAACTGTTTTGAGAAGATAGCAAAGGAACGGGCTGGGTTTCTGAAGACTCCGAGGACGGAGACGAACGAGAGCTGTCGACGGCGAGGTCATAGGACTCGACCAAATCGGAACCCCCGTGTTGTAGCCCCTCGTGTCTACCTTGGACCTAAGAAGCTCTCACTCTCATTCTCTCTCTCTCCCACTAGCTCGCTAGCTAGCCTCGTCTCTACTCTCCGACGCCACGCGTTGCAATCCTCTGAGCCTCAGTCTACCTCTCCGCTCGAAGCGCTCGATGGCAGACACTGACAGCTACTCCTACCATGACCTTTCAGACATCTTCCCGTCAGCAACAAACAACGACTCTTTCACGGCCGCACAGAGGCTCCGCACCCACCATTGAAGTCTACTCAGACGCATCTTGGGGTTCCTCCCCTAACCCTTTCTCGGGTCACATCATCATGTACTGCGGAGCGGCGGTCTCATATTCGGCACGCAAACTGAAGATAATTCCACAATCCTCTGCCGAAGCCGAAATCGCTGCATATACTAATTACTAATTAATGGAGCCAAGGATCTAAGGTTCGTTCTTAACGTTCTAGAGTTTCTCGAAGCGGATTACTCTCTTCCGGTTGCTATCCATTGCGACAACTCAGCCACAATCGCTTCAATCAAGAATCCTGGTGTTACGGCTCGCACTCGTCACTACGAAAATTGGCTTTGGTTTGGCCGCAAGCAATTTCTCGATCTTATCTCAACTCCTTCGTGGCTGTCGACCAACAACCAAATTGCCGACATGATGACCAAAGCTCTAGAAAAGGGGAAGTTCGTTTCGTTCCGCAACAAGTTGCTCGGATCATTTTAGCGACTTGTCGCACTTCCGCATGTCCCACCGGTCAACCTGCAAACTCTCTTAGAGTTGACAGGCCTCATGCCGTAGTGGAGCCATTACGCCTTTATCGGCCTAATGAGAATCCTTCGTCGGCCTATGCGTCATCTCGCTTGAGCTCGATTCAGTCCTGACGTATGCTTGTATCTTTGATTGGGAATGACGTCGGATGGGATATAGGGATTCGCCTTTGGCGATGGGGGAGTGTCAGAGTTTTCCTTGTTGTCCTAGTTTTTTAATCCTAGTGCTGAGGGACCGTGCCTCATCGGCAACGGAGCCGGGTGCGCGGTTGGTGCATGGCCTCGTCCGGTGTATGTGGCTAGGGATGCTAGCCCACAAGACCTCTTACAAGACTACAATTTCTAATGGATGGGGGGAGCTAAGCGTGGGCGGAACCGGGACGGGATTAGACGGGGGGAGGGATGCCAGCCCCGGCGTGGACCTCTCCCGAGTGCTCGGACGCGAACTGCGAACTGAATGACGCATGGGCAGACATGGTGAGGCAGGGACGGGAGACGGGAGCAAGAGAAAGAGAGCACACACACACACACACACATATCGCGAAAAGGAAAAGAGCAAGAACAGAACAACAAAACAGAAAACACGACACCAAAGACTATTCATGAACGGACCGTCTACGCTAGTAATCGGGGAGAGTTGCCGACGAAAGATCGCGGAGCGAGACGGGCGAGAGAGGAAAATGTGAATGAAGAGAGCTCTCGGGACGCGGCGTCAATTTCCGCCACGAGAGGGGGAATCAATCTAGAGCTGCCGAACCGAGGAGGTTATTGGACCCGATAATACAACACCTCTCCCTTACTCCCCCATGCGCGCGGTGGCGCCTCTGCTCGTGCTCGCGGCGACTGCGGCGGCTGGGGTGCGAGTGGGCGCGTCCGCGCGCGCTGCGGCGGCACCGCGCGCACGCGCTACGGTCGGCTTAACCGCACCCACCGCCCTCGTGCCCATCGCCCAAGGCTCCGAGGAGCTCGAGGCCACTGCTATCGTCAACGTGTTGCGTCGTGCTGGCTGGCAGGTCACACTCGCAAGCGTTGGCGTGCCCGCGGGCGAGCCGGTCGAGTGCGCGCGCGGGCAGCGGCTCCTCGTGGATCAGACCATTCAGCAGGCCGCCGCGTGCGAGTATGACGTCGTCGCCATCCCCGGAGGCATGCCTGGAGCTTCCAATCTGGGTGCTTCGGAAGACGTTATCGCTGCCCTCCAGCGCCAGCGTGAGGCCGGGGCATGGTACGGAGCAATTTGCGCCGCTCCGGCCGTCTGCCTTCAGCCAGCTGGACTGCTTCCACCGCATGCCACCTGTCATCCTGGTTTCACTCAGACCCTCACCGACGCGGGCTGCGAGGACGGTGACATCGACGCACGGGTGGTTGTGGACGATGAGTGGCGGTGCGTCACCTCCCGTGGTCCTGGCACCGCCATCGAATTCGCACTCAAGCTCGTCGAGGTTGTCCAGGGACCCGATGCTGCAGCGGAGGTTGCGGCTCCAATGGTGCTCCCACCGCGCACCATTGCAATGCTCTGAGGCTTGCAATGCTCTGAGGCTTCCCCCTAGGTTTGCACCTGATGCCGGTGCTTGCTGTACTGATGTAGTGAAAAATGTGCAAGCCCTACCCCATGGCCCATTTTCTCTTCTTCCGTCCATTTCCATTCCTTCACATACCCGCCCTCCTGCGCGCGCGTGAACTTCGTGGCGCCCATGGTGATGCTTCACTCATGGTTGGGCACGAGCCCCCCCCCTCTCTCCACCCCTCCCCAGTTGTGGGGGAGGAAGAACCCATCCCCTTGCCATACCTTGAAATAAACATCTGATGGTCCTGGGCTAACACCTACTAGATCTAAGGCTTCCTCTACCTCTCTATCTACACCGCCCTTACAACTATCGTTAAACTGATAGGGTCATGGAGCGCGCGCCGCTCCCCTCCTCCCCTGTCGCCCATCCCGCGCCGCGACGGACGATCGAGCCATGCTCGACGCCTCGCATCCGAAGCGCCCGCGAGAGGGCGCCCCTCCGACCCAAGTGCACACGATGCGCGACCCGCGCCACCCCCAGACGGCTGAGCACCAGCTGGCCCAACATGGCCGACATGGCCCCCACAACCCACATCTCCTCCCAACCACCTTGGGCCTTGGGCCGCCCACACCAAGCTCAATCAAAGCCGGCTCAGTGCCGCATCTCGTGGGGAAAGCCGTAAGGCTGGGCCCCTTTACGGCCATGGCGCTGGCCTCATGTGCAAGCACGAGGCTCAGGCCGGGCCAGTCTTCACTCTACACCCAGGGTGGGAACTGCCAGTTTGGAGCAGCACAGTGTGCCCCATCCGCACAAGCTAGGAGCACGCGAGGCATTCCTGGCCGCGCTGGCTAGGCGCCAGATCGCAGTGCATGGATTGATGCACTGCATTGGCAGACGCTTACGCTTACTCGTGAGGGTTGAGTTGTCTAGCTGGGCTCCGCACCCCGTCCATGCTCGCGCACGTGGCCAGTGCCACGGCTGTATAGGGGCCCAGCCCGAAGGCTTTCTCTATGGCGGAGGCGTCTGGTCGACGCATTGACCCACTTTGGGGTTGGCCACAAATGGCAGTGGCAGTGGACAGGTGCGAGGCTTCGGGGGGGGCATGATGGCCCTTGAGTTGTTGAGTTGTGTGGCGTTCAGGGGGCGGCACGGGCCGTGGGTCGTGCACACTGCACACCGGGTCACCCCTTGGTGTCGTTTGTCATGGCCCGATCGGCCGGCGTGGCGGGGGTGACGGCAGGGGAGGAGGGGAGCGACGCGCGCTCCATGACCCTATTTTTAAACGATAGTTCTCAGGGGATAGTAGTGACGTAGAGACTGGGGCTCAAGCTCAGCCCCCCCCCCCGCCTCTCCCTCGGGGGGAGGGCTGAGCGGTTTACTCACGTCCCTAGCGATCTTGTTCCCGACTTCTACCTGTGCCGCTAGGCGGCGGCCGGCCAGCCCAGTTTTGCTTCCGCCGGTCGTGTGTTAATCATCTTGTGGGTTGCGTGTTGCGCGTGGTGCTTGTGTCACTTGTAGAACGCCATTCCACATTCCAGGCGAGCAGGAAATGCGCCTGCGGTTTTTTGGATGTTTTTCAGGCTAGTGGCAGTAGCGCTATGCGGTATGCGTTCTCAGATGGTCTTTATTTGATGGGACACGAGTGCGAAGCGGGACCGAGGCGAATCCAATATCATCGCGGAACGGCGTCGTATGCGCGGATGAATTACTCAACAAGACTTCTACTGTTCTCTTAAGTTAGAGACGGTTGTACATGCTAGATGCGATGCGTCGAGCCGCTTCTCCTGGCTTATAGCATTTGTCAGTTGCCCATGACTTGCCCAACACGTCCTCCATCTGAAAATCGCGAGACCATACCTCGGCGGACGCGGTAGTAGAGGGACGACGGGTTTGCGCGAAAGTATCGGCAGCCCTACTAGTCCCGCCCGCGGCTTCACGGTCACGCTTTGCCTTGAGGATGGCCCGGGATGCCTCAAGCACATCGCGCTGCCCTTCGAAGTGGTGGCTCCGCGGCGATTTTTCACGTGGGGTCCCGCCCGCAGTGGAAGATAGGTGAGAGGTGGCGCGAGCAGAGCTAGGAGGTTGTTGTGGCACTGACATTGAAGCGGTACGCCCAACAAGTGTCACACTTACTTGGCGCTCAGCCTTCACGAATCGCGGAGCAGTGATCGGCCGTGCCCCCTCAGTTGCTGATCGGCGAGGAGGCGCGCTGAGCGTTGCTGCAGTGAATGGTCGACCAAGATTTGTTGCCACATGCGGTCCACTTGCATTTACGCGTGGTGTTTGAGGCACAATAGCAGAGTTTGTGCACACGGTAGCAGTGCTCGGCACCTGCGTAGCTTGGGCACGCCGCGAAGATCCAGGCGCGGTGTTCGCTCGTGGCGAGGGGGCAGAATACGACGTGCCCGGGCGTGATGGAATGGAATAGTGAAGCGATGGCCTCTTCTCTGCCCGTGGCGAGAGTAGTCCCGAGGCGACCGCCTTCGCAGCCTCTAGGTTTGCACTAGTGCCGAGATTGAAAGCTTCATCAAGGGTGTGCGATGATCGAGCAAGCAGACGTGATACTGGCTGTGCGTCCATCTCGGGCATGCCACGTTGGGAAGGGAGTTGCAGTGGCCGACTGCTGCCGCGCGAGATCAGCGCGACACGCTCATTCGGCGATAGAAAGTTGGGTGTGCCCACTGCCATGGCGTCGCTTGCTTTGCTTGGGTGCGCCTTATGATCATCCTCATCCTCGACGGCAGCACGTGATCGCTGAAGAGCTTGGTTGGTGCGAGACAGCATATCACGCCTGCGCATGAGAGCAGCTAATTCTGCCTTCGATTCCTTGAGTGCGCACTCAGATGCGGCAAGATGTCGTTGCAGAAATTGCCTGGTCTGCTCTGACCCAAGTATCGCATCACGGCGCCCTTCCGCTTGCTGCTGTGCGAGACGCGCGACACGCTCCTCCTCGCCTGCCAAATGAGCGGCGCGCATCTGTTGTAGATTCGAGGACACATGGAGCCGTGAAAGTAGCGTCTGAAGTCTAGCATTGTCGTCGATGATCTCTTGTAGGCGGTCCTCTTCGGCCATGCGAGCTAGTGCACGCCTTCGAGCGTCAACGGGTAGTCCCGAGTCGGATTCGAGCAGCGCCACGAGCGTTGAGCGGCGCGCGTCATATGCAGCACGATCCAAACTAGCACGAAGCCGGAGCGCCTGTTCCTCGAGCGCGCCGCGCCGCAATAGACGCGCTGCCGAGCGTTCGGCGACTGCTCCACGGAAGTGGTCGATCAATCTTGCACGGACCTGTGCAAGAACGGGGATGTTGGGGGTTGAGCAGCAAGGTACGAAATAGAAATATATGTTCGATTGCGTGGATGGGATGCGGCAATGGACCGAATGTGCAATGCGAGGCTTGATCAGGGAGTCGCGCAGCAGACTTTGGATCTCGTTCGGTTTGAGTCACCTGCGAATCGAGGACATCGCCACTACTAGCTTCAGCCGCGATGAGCGTCCGTTTGATGTTCTCTCCCTCGAGAGCAATCCTGAGACGGTGCTCTGCCACTTGGTTGGCGATCCAAGCGACATCATCTCGGCGATCCCCTGCCGTTGCAGAGCGCTCTGCCACTGTGCATTGGCGTGTCGCCTCTATTCGGGCGGCGCGTTGTAGCCATGCCTCCCATTTTGGATTGCCATTTCGATCTTTTGCTCTCTCGCGGCAGCATCTCCCAGCACGCAGCTTCGCGTCGTCCGTTGAGCGAAGCACTTCCAAAGCCTCAAGATCGATCATTCTCTCGAGAAATTTCATCTCCGCTAGTCCGGCAGTGGAAGCAAGCATACGCGGTAGCAAGTAGGGCGGAGGTGCACGACCCCATGCAGGTGGTTTGAACGGAGACTCGTGCACAAGCGGCGGTCTGTGCATCGCGAGGGCATACGCGTGCTTCTCTTGCGCATTGTCTCCGGCCACGAATGCTGGGTCCCGACGGACCCATCCCCAGGGCACACCCTCCACTTGGATTGTAGCGACGGCTGCTACCATCGCCTGCCGCATGGCCTTTGCATTTCCCGCGTTGCGCAACCATGGCGCGCCCTCGCGAAACGCCTCACGGACTAGCATTAGGAGCTCCTCATCATGCGTTGAGCGGAGCATTTGTAGTTCAGGGTCCGTCCCATCTCTCCACGGGGGGGACCCGCGACGGCTGAGCGACGAGCTACGTTGTGAACATTCACTACTCTCGAATTCTGCGGCATGCTCCTCGATTGTGACTACTTCATACTTACGCAGAACGGCATTATCCATAGCGAGGCCAGATCGCACCAATGCCGCGTCGATTACCGCCTGCACCTCAGCAGGCCACTCGCACGCAATACAACCTCCTCCCCGCCAGCCTGAACGCTCCTCTAGTGAGCCACCTGGACCGAGGCGACACTCGTGGCAGGCACAACTGCCTGGCGGCGCAAGTAGCCAACGGAGGCGCGCAGCTAGGCGAGCACGTAGCGGCTTCACCAAAGGCGGCTCAAGCTCAAGGACGCATGGCCCATCGGCATCTCCCGCTTCGGCCTCTGCCGCCCCCAATACCTCACCGACAGCACGGAAAGTGATCTCGCCACCAGCCTCGCCGCCCTCTTCTTGTGCACGACGCAGCTCCTCCTCAAAGAAAGCTTCGTCCACCTGCAAGTCGCCCCCAGCATCCTCTGCCGCCGATGTAAATGCGTCTTCCAAGAAGTTGGTCTCGCGATCAAGCCGTTCTTCCTCATCTAACGACGCACCCGCAGCATCTTCTAGCTGTGCCGTCTTGGTCGCCACAGCCCGTATGAGCATCTCGCGCATGTGTGCGATTTCATGACAAAACCGCTCCTTCTCAAGCCATGCTGAGGCGTAAGCCAATGCCGTGTATCGTGATGCAAGTGGCGCCAGCGCACCCTTTAACGTAGCGGCAGCTGCGCGATCAGCAACGAGAGCGTCGTAGGCAGCGTCAATTTGATTAACGTCAAAGAAGGGGGCACGGTCGGCCACTGCCGAGCGCAGGGCGATACGTAGGGCAAGAATCTGAAGCTCTAGACGCACGCTTTCGCCCATTATGGCCAGGATGAGCACGGGCCGTGGGCGTGGGCTACCAATCGCTTCGCCCATCTCAGCTGCGGTAGCGGCGGCACGCTCCGCCACAACGGTGGCAATCTCGTTCTCGTACCCCAATCGCACCGCTCCCGCCTCGAGCTCGTGTACCGAGGCCAGAGAAGAGCGCCTCTTTAGCATCGGCGGGGGCGTTGCCGATGCTTTGCCGCCCGAATCATGTGGCATCCCTCCTGGGGGAGTGAAGCGGAAGCTAGCATCACTTGCAGTGCCGGTATTGCCATTGCCGCAAAACGCGCTCGAAGTTGAGGGCCTCAGCTCGTTGGTCAACTCTCCCAGCCTCGGGACCTGCGGCGGCTCGTCGGGGGTTCCGTGTTCTTCATTCCATGTGGACTCGAAGACCCACGCACGGATAGCTTCTAGCGAAGCCTCGCCTCGCCTTGCAGCCCCGAGAGTTGGTTGATGCATGCTCGCCATCATGCGACGCTCGTCATCCCACGTCCCTGCTCTCAGCATAGCTGCTGTCGCATTGGCGGCAGCCTGGGTTGCTTCGCCATCGGACGTGTTAAGGCCGCCTGGATCCGAAGAGTCAAACCCAACATCGATAGAGGCGGCCTCCGCCGCCCTGCTGGCGACTTGATCCATATCAATGCCTACGTGAGCGTGCTCCGCCCGGAGCATATCAAGACTACCCTCGGAGAGAAGGAGCATTGAAGCAAGCACAGCCTCCAGGGCCATGCTGAGCGCCGCTGCCGATGCGAGGGAGGTGGATGCACAAACCGGTGGACAACTAGCAGGGAGGGCGATGCTAGCCCACGCCTTGGGCGCAAGGCCTCCCAATGGCAAAGGCACACTTGTCCCTGCTCCTCCAGCGAAAGCCGCGTGGATCATGGGCGGCAGCGACGGCAAAAAGACCCGCACTCGAGCAGCAGCGACGGCTGGTGTGGCTCCTTGACCGTCGGTAGGGGATCGCATCCACCGTGGTAACGGCGGGTCATCTGCTAAGGGCAATACCAGAGACGGCACACCAGGGCGACCCTCTGCATCGCAGCCAACAGGCAATGCTGCTTTTGTAGCTGTGCAATCAATTTGCGTGCTGGACGCGCCTGAGAGTGCGGTCAAGGAGGCCAGTGCTGCCGAGAATACCCTCGCGTCAGCAGACAACTGAGCCTCTTGCAGGTACTCCTCTTCTGCTTCCTCGACCGTCTCAAGCAAGCTTCCTCTCGCAGCGGCAGCTGCCGCACGTGCTTCGCCGCAAGCAGTGGCAGCGCGATACAGCGCCAACTGTAGCTGCAATACCATCGCCTCGATGCGCATGCCGAGCGCACGAACGGCGCTGGGTGCCGCAAGCTCAGAGAGTACGCCTTCCGCCATAGCAAGCCCGCTACCACGCTTGGCGGCCGCAATGGCTGATGCAACCCCACCGCCAGCGGCACTTGGAAGGTCCTCGGCAAGCAGTTGTTCGAGCTCCGTGAACTCATGGCCGGCGGCCTCGGCCCACGGCGGCGAGACATCTCCGAGCGAGTAGGGGGTAGCAGCGGGTGCTGGATAAAGTGGCTCCGTTTCCTCCTCGTTTCCTTGTCGCCAGCCTGCCGTCGACCTTCGCAGCAGTGAGCGGATGCGTAGAAGTGGCAAGAGCTGAAGCAAGCGCCCACAGACTCCTCCTGAAGCAGCGAACGCCTCGAGCCGAACCTCGAGTGGCACTTTGCTGCGTTTCAGCAGAGTGAGGTTGCGCTCGTCGGAGACAATTCTCGTAAGTGACAGGAGCTGGCCGTGCTTCCCTATCATCCCATCGGGAGGCGGTACCGCATCGGCCCCAGCTTCGACCGTTTGGCTCGCCCGTCCGTCGGCATGGTGGGATTGGGCCTCGTCGGGCACGAGCTCAATGGGGCCCACCGGGCGCAGCAATGGAGCCATGCGAATGGTTACCGCCCGAGCGAGGTCGGCTGATGTGACGCGCAAAGACGGCTCGATGAGCTCGGAAGTGAGCTCTGAAAGGTATCGACCCAGCAGTTCGAGTTTGAACTTCTTATCTGAAACCACGTCGGCTGCTGCAGCCGCTGCCATCGAATTTACAAGATTAGGTGGTGCGGTTGCCGCCGCGTCCCTGTCCTTCAGAAGGCGCGCCTCGCATTTCAAACGGGCGTCAGCTACTGCTGTGCGCACACGAGCTTCAAAAGCTTCCTTAAGACGCTTGCGACTCGGGCACGCAATCTGGGCTGCATGCAACCATAGCTGTGGCATCGTTCTTTGGAGCACCTCTGCTGTGTCCTCATTCCAACGGCCAAACCAGGCAAGCCCTAGATTAGACGCCTCAGAGAGTGCTCCACTGCCGCAGCCGGAGCGTGGTGCACGGCCGCCCGGGGATCGCCGAAACGACCCACCAGCGATTCCTGGTGCGAGGAGCACTTCGGAAATCGCGGCAGCAGTCTCAGCCTCGACGGGAGGCCTCAAGATTACCGTATAGCTTTTTGCATCACTGTTGGACGGTCCTCCAATCATGGCCTGGCGCGACGCCTCTTCCTCCAGGCGCTGCTTGAGTGAGGCGGTCATTGCCACGTCATTGTGCGACGCGGCTATGTCGAGAGCAACTCTATGTGCCGTCTGGAGCTGCAGTGCCATCCTCAACTCGGCCGGCGCCGTACCGGCCTCGGCGAGTACCAAGCGCCACCACCCCACGTCACGTGGTGCCATAGGGCAGAGCGACGCATCCGTTGCAAACAGTGCCGGTGCGGCATCACCCCCAGGGAACCAGGCGGCGCTGCCCGCCTCGGGCAAAGGGGGCTCGAACGTAGGTCTGGATGTAGTACCTTTGCCCGCACCACCAATTGCGACGACATCTCCGTCATCTAGGGGGGTCTGGCATGGCAGCTCTGCACCCGACCCTCCCTGCGCCAACATGACTTGTGATGACTCACCGGGCATCAGATGCATGCCACAAGCGCGCCGAAGAGAGATGTTCAGACGCGCCAGTCGCGCTGTGGCGTTAGCCTCCGCCCGAAGCCTCGATAAGCTCGACAAGGCCTGGAACGCACGGCAGAATCGCCGACGCACGGCCACGTCGGAAGGCTGGTCACGCGCTCCGCTATCTTGTGCCGCTCGTGTGGAAGGTTGGCGGATGGCCACTAGAAGAGGTTGGAGTGCTGGCGATCGAAGCGCCGGGTGTGTGACGGCATCCCGCACCTCCGTAGAGGACGGCAAGCTGTCTAGCAGCTCAAGCCCGAAAGAGAGCAGGGACGCTTGCGCGCACTGCCGTGGCGGTCGCGGATAGCCAGGCAGGAGTGAGCGCGAGAGCAAAGCAGTTGTAGCACCTTCAAGCAATGCTGGCAATGCCGACAACTCACCGGCCTCGGGACAGACTTCGGAGCCGGGATGCCCAGCCACTGCACAGCTGCCTAGCGCACCGGCTGTTGCGAAAGACCATTTGTGCTCACCGGCGGAGATACTGGAGGCGCATGCGGCGGTAGCGGCAGCGGCGGCGGCTTCTTCAGCTGCCCCCACCGATGTGGCCGCACTTGCGAGTATGCGCTCCAGCATCCGGCTGAGGATCGTCGCCTCCAATTCCAGGCCCCGGAGCTGTACTTCTGCACCCCGGCCGACTTGCCAATGGAGAGCCTCCCGCAAGCGCGCAGCTGCCTTACCGCCATCGGCATCGACGAGGTTCGAATCGACCATGGCCGCCATCGCATCAGCGACTGCTGCGCTAGCCTCTGCCACTGCTGCCGCCTCGGGAGGCGGAGCGCAAGCGGGCCGCATCGCTAGCAGATCTGCCAGCCTTTGCCCACACGCGGCGCGATGAGCTGGGAACACGCAGTGGCGGAAGAGAGCCAAGTAGCAACAGACTGTTCTGCGTCGCACCTTTTCGAATGCAAGATTCTGGTCGAGGATTCGAAGGACAAGAGCATGGACGTCAACCTTGCCGCGAGAAGCGACGGCAGCAGCTTTCATCTGCTCGGCGAGCCCATCTGCCCCGAGAGTCGCGAGCAAGCCAGATGCGTTAGCGGCCGCTGGGTTTGTTTGCTGATCACCACTCAGGTCGCCACCAGCGGTGGCAACGTCCACACCATTGAGTGGGGGGGCGAAATTGCTGCGACGGGATCGCCGAGTCGGCGACACATGCCGCTGCTCTGCGGGAGCATCTTTAGTTCCCACCCCCAGGCGATGGGGAGCGGCGGCCATTGCCTGCCTATGCGAATGGAGCAGCGCCGCGCTGCGGCTCTCTACATCCTTCAGCCTATCCTCGAGATCAATTTCGGCAGCTTCGTATAGAATCGGTCGACCGTCCCATCTGGCGACGGCGGGTGTTTCGCCGCCCAAATTCCACGCATTGCCCGGTTCGTGATCCTCTGGGAAGGGCGTAATGATATCTTCCATCCGAGCCAGCGTTGCAGTGGAAGTCCAGTGGCCAAAGAGACCGTCCGCCCAAGCAGAGTGCGGCACTTCGTCCCCAGCGCCGGTCCCATGCCCTGTCGCCCAAGCGTCGGCGTCGGCGCGCTCGCCCTGGCCCCGAGATTCAAGCAGTGCCATCTCGCATGCCAGCCGCCGTTGCACAGCGCGGCACCAGTTGAGAGCACCAAGGAGCTCGTCAGCGGCCGTCCGCATCTTCGCAAGACGCAGCAGGGAGAGTGCCCGCAACGCCTCCTGGCTTGGAGATGCCCTGCGGAGCCGGCCGCTCGCCGCAGCCGCTCCACTGCCACTTGCAGAAGCGATCGAGTCGCCAGCAAAGGTGGCAGCAGCCTTGCCCTCAGGTAGCCCATCATCCTCCTTTCCCACAGGGCGGCCTCTCGATCTGGAGCGCCACGAAGCCGAGGCCGATTGGTCGGAGAGCTCGCGTATGTATTCTCGCGCAGACGCGGCAATCCTCGTAAGTATTGGTCCCACTTCTTGCTCGCGAATCATTGCGAGATAGAGCCGTGCTGCGGAGTCACCTCCCGGCTGTCGCTCAAGCCAAGCTCGCTCAAGAGAGTTGGTCTCCGTCCCATATGCTAAGATACCAGCATGCCGAAGCCAACCGCTGGGTCGAACAACCACATCAAGCTCACCCCGTTCGGCTGCCAAAGCGCCATCGATTGCCTCGCTCAGCCCATGGAACGATTCACGAGTGCTGAATGGTGTCGGGCGACTCATGCGGCGGACAAGCCCCATTCCGCGTCGAGATGCCATGCCGCTCTGTGGCACCACGTCTTTGCGAAGCGCCACCCCGCTCCGTGGCGGCGGTGCAGCCTCGGGGGGTTCCATTTCACTAGGTGAGTCCCGGAGATTGGGGAACTTGGGAGACCTGGGAGACCTGGGGGACCAAGGGCCGTTGTCGGCACTTTGTAGCCGATCGTTTGCAGCCGTGAGCACCTCTTCTGCAATGTTACGCCGCTCAATCGCAGCGCGGGTAGCAGCTGCCGCCTCGCGCAGCTGTGCTTTACCCCCAAGCGGAACGAGTGCCTGCCGGCGAACCTCGTACGCAATTACCCGTCGGGTCGTCGGGTCTTCGAACTCAATCCGTGGCAAGCGATCATTACCGCCAACGATGATGACATGATGTGTCACGCCCTTCGAGTCCGTATACTCCGCCTGTGCGCCACGTGGCATCGGGTCCGAGTGCAATGTCTCCCTCAAGATAGATTCCTCCCCCTTCGCAATGCGCGCCGCCGCCCCGGCCGCCGCAGCCTCCGCTGCAGCCGTTTCACGAGCACGAACTGCGAGCGAGCGCTCGACACCTGCGCGTGCTTTCGCCTTGGCGAACTCGTCCAATCCCTCGAGCCTGGGCGAGCGAAGGCGCGCACGCGTCGACTCGAAGACGTTCTCGAAGTGGCGCGCACATGCGCGATAGCGCTCAGGCCGAATAGGCCCTAGAGCCGGTAAACCCACCTCCCCTGCCAGCGCATCTAGGGCAGCTTCCACTTCTGCCTCTGTTGTGAGTGATGGAGGCAGAGTACACTCATCGATTTCGCCGACCCGCGACGCAATAGGGGCTGCGGCGGCTTGGTCGAGGACCGCACGATGGAGCAGGGCCAAGCTATGAGTACGGTGTGTGTTGGCCATCTCAGCGGACCAGTCACGCCAGTCCATCATGAGCTCGTCAGTGTGTAGCCGGCCGGTGAGCGCTGCTTCGACCTCTTCGAGTGCGCTGGACGAGGCGCCGCCACTATTGACGCACGAATGTGTAAGAGACTCAAGTTCTGCGTCGAGTGCGGCGATCCGCTGCATAAGAGCGTCCTTCCGCGCACTTTTCCCGGCTTCGGCGGCGCCAGCAGTCCCGGTGCGGAGCGGGACGATGCGCAGCGCTCGTAGCTCAGCGGAGACTCGGGCGTGCAGCAGCACATGCCTCCGGCGCTCCGCATGCCAAGTGAGCGCGGCATCGAGCAGCTGCTCGTCCGACTCGTCGGCCTCCCCGTCCGGCAGAAGGAGCGGGCCGAGCCCGAGTCCAAGCGGAGGAAGCTGGACTGGCGCAAGCAGTGTCTCACCGTATGCGGGCGGCGGAGCGTGTGGAGGCCGTGGGGGAGGAGGCTGGCCAAGCACACTCTCTATCTGTTGGCGCAGCTGAGCGAGCTGCGCCTCCATCACGCGGTCCTTCCTCTCCCTCCTTCCCTCCCTCTGCCCCTCTCTCTCTCTCTCTCCTCTCTCTCTCCTCTCCCTTTGCCCCCCCCCCCCCCCCCCCCACCCCCCCTTTCCCCCTTGGCGCTGCTGAGCGAGGATCTGGTCGCCCCGCGGGCTTCCCCGGCTTCCTCCTCCCACAACCAACCCTCCGTCTCTCTCTCTCTCACCTTCTCGAGGTGTTTTCTCTTTTGAGAGAGGAGGCGTCTCCCCATCAATCACATGAATTTGTACCCCGCTGTCGCGCGAGAGACTCCTCGTCCTAGGAGACGTTGAGCGGACTGACTCCTCTCAATCTTTACTACTCTACTCTACTATGCTCTAGAGGCTTGCGCTTCGCAGAGCGGCCCGCTTCGCAGAGTGGCCCCCATGGCTCCCAGAGCCCTCCCCAAGCCCCAGAGGAAGCCTAAGCCGGCCCCTGGGCACTACACCATCCAGGCCCGCGGTCTCCGCGCCAGAAACCGCGCAGCCGCGCTCGAAGACGTCCGGAAGGCTGCAGCGTACTGCGGAGCGAACAGCGTCGGAGCCAAAGCAGCAATGGCCACAAGGATGTTCCCGCTGGCAATGCGGCATAAGGTCACAGGAGAGCTGCAGAAAGCGCAGGGGGACGAGCCACGAACGCGCGACTCAAACTCAAAGATTCTCACAAATGTAGAGCGGCGCAAGCTCGCTGCATGGATCCTAGCGCGCGGACACGCATGAGCCCCCCAAAACAGGCACCGGATATATCCGTCAAAGTGCGCGAGATGCTCGCGGAGCGGCACAGGTTCAACCGGGCGAAGAAGATCGGCAAGGGTACAATCCTCCTCAACACACCCGAGCTCAACCACGTGAACTCCGACCTCGACCTCTCCCATACGTTCTTCCAGCGCATCTTCCCGTGGTGGCGTGCTCATTCATGGTATACGGTATCGACATCCTACATGTACATGTGAAAGACAGAGAAGACACCGTCTTTATTCTACGGAGACCAAAAACAGCCGTCTTTGCCGTCTTTCTGGGGGTCATAAATGGCCTGGTAGAGAAAAACAGTCCACGTGTTCCGTGTGCCAAAGCGCCAGCGCGGGACATGCAAACAAGGGCGGGCGGCATGTGTGTGTGTGTGTGAAGGGGAGGGAGGGGGGGGGGGGCATTCCTGCTAATGCTACACTGCACACCGTTGTACCTACGAGGAGATCCGCGCCCCAGCCTTCAAGTTCTGCGAACACATGGAGGAGGGCATGAGCGGCGCCATCCTGGCGATGCTGCTCGTCACAGCCTCTGGCATGGGCCGTGGATGTGGAGACTTTCGCGTGGATCTGGCCAAGGAACGCTACCCGTCGATGTGGGCACTCATCGAGCCATACATGGGCCGTTGGTGCAAGGCAACCCTCATGCTCGTCGGCGACTACTCTGACGAGTACGACAAGATCCCAGTCCCCAAGACCAGCTACATTGGAGAGCAAGCCGCCGTCGCGTACCTCTGCATGGAATACATCACGGCGGTCGCGTACGCTGAAGCGGATCCCATGGTGCAAGTGCGCCGAGCAGCTGGCAAACTCTACATGCAGGACAAGAAGGCCGTCCTCGCACGCATCACGGATCTCGCCACCCAAGATCAGCCAAGCGATATCGTCGCCTGCCAGCAGAACGACGAGGAAGAGGGATGTGAGAAAAAGACGAAGAAGATGAAAACTCAGCCCGCGTAGCTGGGGGTGTTTGGGAGGGGGGAGCGTGATTAGCTTTGTAATACTAATGTTAGAGTTGTAATTGTAATAATAATAACCAAAAAGAAAACAAATAGCCTGGCCCTCTTTTGACGGAACGCGACTTCGCCAGCCTGCGAAGCATGCGAACAACGCAGCATGGCAGCCATGGCTGGCTGCCATGCAGATCAACACACCAGCTCTCACCGGCTCACCGGCCACAACCACCCCCCGCACGAGCCCCCCCAGGGCTTTGATGTGCTTGACGATGAAGTCCGAAATGAACTTAGCGTCCTTTGTTTCGCCCGAAGTATCGATGGGCTCGAGGAAATATCCGCCTGCAGGCAAGTTCGCCACCACATTGACAATGGGGCGATTTAGAGGGTGCAACCTAAGGTTTGGTTGTTTTTTTGCAACTACCCCCACGTGGAAGGTATAAGTTCTACTTGCGGGACAACCTCCCTCAATTCACCCTCCGCCCTCCGCCTTTTATTCCGCCTTCAGACGTGGAGTGTTCATGTTTATTTGCGCGCGGCTTTTTTCAACCTTTCTCCCGCTTCCGGGGTGAGCCGCATCTTGTCTGTTTTGGAAAAGCGCCACAACTTTACTTTCCACAACACACAACACAAAGAAGAGAAGCAGGGTCAGTGCGACTCGCACTCCAGCTCCAACTCCGACTCCTTTAACACCCATCGCCCCGAATGCAAGATGCAAGTAAGATTGATGCCAAGGTTATTGAGATGAATTATATGCCACAAAGCACAAAGATGGGAGCCCTCATTCTGTTCAGTCGCTCCACCTCATAGTAACCATTCTTATCATACATATATATCCACATGGTATGCCTTTCTTTTTGTGCAACAAAAAAGAGATTGGACCTCACCAGAGTGATAAACGAAGATGACGACATAGAAGGCATAATAATAAATGGGGCCGAACTGAAAATCAGCCAATTCACCGACGACACTACGCAAACGCGCAGATCGCGTCCTTTACCTCGTGGAGCGCGGAGAGACCTCCCATATGAAATCCTGGATCCTGGATCCTGGGACCGGAGAATGTTTTGGACGAATCTTCCCTCCGTCGGCCGAGGAGAGGAGGACGGAAAGAGAGAGAGAGAGAGAGTCTCGCAGAGCGACTGCAAAGCCGAAGTCGAGTCTGTTTATTAACTTAAACGAGCCAACAATTCTAGTAACTCAACATACAGCCCCCGTCGTTCATTTGTCTTAGCTAGGTTTTCGGGTTCGGGTTCGGCGCCATGTGCCACGTCGCCATGTCCACTACTTTGGGCCACGCTTTGGGGGAGGGGTGGGACAGGCCTCCTGGCGGCTCGTGTGATAAATCGCATCCGCATATAGTGTAACTCTGGAAGCGACACCCCAAATAGGTCAGAAATTTATGGATATAGACTGGCCTACCCTAGGCGATGTGCAATGTTGCATGTTGCATGAGGGCACCTGCCAATGGGCACAGATACGCCGCCGCCCACCGGCCCCGACCCTGCCCGGCGAACACTCCCCGAAACAGACAATAATTTGAGCACGCAGGACAGCATCGCGTGCGCACACAGCACGACCGCCAAGCATTGCGTGCTGCACATGGTGGAATGGATGGAGGGAAAAGCTCTTGAATGCTCAATGCGCAAAGGATTGAGACAAGGTCATGCAGCATGCCCGTCATTCACTTCACCTTAACGGCGGTACCGTATGCAAGGATCTCACTCGCACCGGCCGAGACGCTCGAACTCACCAGACGAAGGCCAATGACGGCGTTGGCCCCCTTGCCAGCAGCGTCTTTGGCAAGTCGTTCCATCGCCTCAGCTCGGGCTTCCCGCAGGAGCTCAGTGTAGGAGCTCAGCTCGCCGCCAACGATTTGCTTGAGACCTGACAACGGCGGAAATTTCATTAGGGACAAAAGGCCAGAAGGTCGGACGCGTGGCTTGGATCATGTCACCTGCCAAGAAGTCATGCCCCGCATTTTTCGTACGAACTGTTGAGCCCTCAGCAAGGCCGCAGTATTGATCAATCGAGCAGCCAGGGATGTTGTCTGTCGTCGAGAAACGCATCGGGGTCATGGTATGTGCGGAGGACGCCTCAGACGGAGTGCAGAGTTGGCGCAGTGCGCCGAGAGCCCTCGGTGCACTACGCGTGGGCACCGCGTGCACGAATCGCGCGAGCATGGATGCCAAGCTGCTGCAGCAGCCAGTCAATGGCTACAGTATTTTTGTTCTCACCTATGGGCATCGCCAGTTGCCAGACGGTCGTGCGCCCGATCGCCCCCCCCCTTCCGTGCGCCTCCCACCTTAACTCTTTACTGCCGGGGGCGCAGCATGCAAATGGCTGCTTCGTTTTTGACTTTTTAGAAGCGAGAGAATGGAGGATCCCCCTGGTAAAGATGATAAGGGACGCGTTACGGTAGGAAAGAGGTGGCCATATTTTTCCCGAATGTCCCTGCGCCGCGGCCTTCCGGCTGGCAGACATTTTCTTGCTGGCGGAGGGGGGGCGGGGTGTTGGGTGGCGAGGAGAAGGAGCCATTATGTTACATTAATAAAAACACAGAAATACGTGATAACTCGAACCACATCACCTCCCCAATGAAAGACGGCGAGGAAGAGGAGGAATTCTCATAGGAAAGTGTGCCTTGCCTGAAGTAAGCGTGGGCACGTCGCTCCTATGGCCTATGGCGGAGCAGCCACCCATTGGCCGCGAACTAAATAAAGTCGCACGCTTCTCGCCTAAGGCGAAAGAAAGCAGAGAGGAAACCATTATAGATAACCTATTCGTCTTCCCGAAAGGAGACGCCCCGAAAGCGATATGTATACTATACCTATTAGCTTGGAGATATATAATCACGGACTTCTATAGGATACATTACGACGGCTTAAAATTTTCGGAAGAATCAATACTGATAAGAACCATAGAGAGATACACCTTGCTGAGCAAAGCACTCCTATTCGCACAAGAAACCGATTCGGCGAGGACCGCCCAGGCGGGCATGGGCAGGCAACCCAAGAAAAGGATAGACATGAACGACTTGAGACCCATCTTCAATAGGAACGACAAAGGCGGACTTAAGCCTAACCCCTTACAGAAAGATGGCATCTATTGTTGCAAGCTTTGCTGAAGCCAACAATCTCCATCTAGATGGCAAGCTTTGCTGATGTGGCAAGCCATCTATGAGCAAGCTTTTCGGGCGCGCAGCGCTCGGGCGCCCGGGCTCGAGAGGCGAGCAGAGGGCAAAGGCGCCGCGGCGCCGCGAGTTGTCACTGCAAGAGAGGAGAGAGTTATCATACAGTCTAATAGAGTATGAAGTGTGATGAGTAGCACAAGAAGGTATTGTCATACAGTCATACTATACACTATACTACTATACTTGAGTGCACACACACACGGCAGTGGCGACAGACGACGGACGTCAGTCAGTCTCACACGGACACACACACAATCACACACACAAAATGCTCCTATTTGACGTTGCGTCCGCGGCCGTTGTATTGCACTTGGAGCGAGAGCTCAATGTAGTCGCTAAAGCTGCCGTCTTGCTCCTTGGTGAAGGTGTCGTTGAGGATCGAAAACACGCGCTCCGGTGGCACCGAGTTGGGCGAGTTGGTGAGGATGGCGCGCAAGACGTATGCAAACGCCGGGACATCGGACTCGTGGCTCCGCCAGAAGTTGCCTAGGTCAAAGGTGGCGGCGATAGCACCTGTCTCGTTGGGCAATGCCTTGACGATGGTATTGTGTATTGTACTTGATTCGCTCTGACTTCATCATCTATGCAAAAGGGTAGAGGAAAGGGGGTGGGTCAAACGTCAAACGTGTCCGAAATCGCAAGCACACACGTCTGTGCGTGTGTGGATGTGTGGGCGCACCTGGATCTTTGGCTCAATGAGTGGGTGCTTGGCTAGGCGAAACACACTCAAGTTCTCGATGTCATTGTCCTCCAGCTCTCCTTGGGCGAGAACATGCTTCGGGTTGAAGATGCGCGCCGCTTTCATTCGAGCGAGTTGCCCTCCACGCTTGCCCTCCATCGTGGTCTCGAAGTACTGGGCGGCCGGAGCGGGCATGGCCTTGGTACGCGCCATTAAGACCTTGATGTCGGCGAAATTTGAGCTCGACCGGAGATGCACATCTGAGGCCGTGGGGGGCGCGACCACAGAGAGCTTGGGGGGAGCGGCACCATCATCAAACGGCTCGAGACGCAAGCAATGCGAGGGATTGAGGAGGTCCACGAGCTTCGAGGCTTCCGTTGCCGCAAAGCCAGCTTGGTGGTTGCCGCACGCATCGCGGCCTTTCTCCCACTTCACGCGAAGAATGTCTTCACCATCGATCGGGGACGCCCATGAGGTTGGCTTGCCCATGTACCGGGGCTGAGGCGGCTCGCTGCCCTCCCAATCCCAGAAGGTGGCGTTGATCGAAATGTTCACCGTTTTGAGGATCGCAAGCGGGAGAGACAGCAAAACATCTTTGATGCTATTCGGAGCGGGAGCCGGCGATGGAGTGGCAAGCGGCACCAATGCTGCTGATGACGCGCCGTTTGCAATGGCCAGCCTGCGGAGATCAGCCATGAGCTCCGGCGTGATGCCCGACTTCACCGCGTCACCCATGCGCTTCACGATTTCGTAGCCCTTGATGAACTCAAACGTGTCGCCCTCCAGCGAAGCGTTCTGCACTTTTAGTGCGCGGCCGCAATGCACGACCACCGTCAGCTCCAAGAGGAACAGCTTGAATTTCATCGGCGCGAGTAAGAAGTCCCGGAGCTTGGCAGCCGTCTTGTCGCAGAGGCCCTCCGCAACCAGTTTGTCGGCCCATTTGAGTAGATTGCCATTGAGAGCGTTCGGCAAGATGGACAACTCCTGGACATCGTTCGCTGAGAACCATCGAGTTGCGCTCTTCTTCTTGGGCATCACACCCGTAATGTCCTTAAAGTGAACGCACGCGTAATTGGATGTGCCAATCACAACGTTGTAGTGCATCATAAATTCTTCCACGTGTGGCACCTGCAGAGCGGGAGATAGCATGGTGAGCACACAAGCAGCAGGACAATTGGTAGCAGCATGCATGCATATATATATATGCGTGCACATCAGCCGCGTGCGGCGTGCGGCACACCTCTATTTTCTCGCCCACGTGCGAGCCGGTGTGCGGGAGACAACCGTTGTGGTCCGAGTAGGGGAAGGGACCTTGAAGAGAATCACGGTACGATGCCAAGTTCGCGGAGGCACAGTCGCTCATCCACGAGAGCACCTTGGTGACAGAGATGTGCATGTGCGCGGAGATGGTGTCAATGAGGCACGCCGAGATTTGGTTGGCAGTCATCGAGCCGCGCAAGAACATGACTCGAACCACGCGCAGTTGAAAGACGAAGCCCGGAAGACATGAGCGGAGCACGATCGCAATTGATTCCCCGCAATGTGTGGTGCCGTCGTGGTACACTCCGACGAACTCGTCTTGGAACTCGGTGCGCAACGCAGCCTCCTCCTTGAGCTTGAGCGGGGCGAGAAGGCCACGAAGATGATTGGACGCCGTAAGCGAGACGCCGGCGCGGCGCTCGATATACGCGCGTAGCTTATCGCTCTTCTGCAAGGGAATGCCAGCGCGGAGGAGCTCCTCTACCCACTCGGCGCGTGACACCTGGACATCAATCGGCATGCGCTGCTGACCTAGCACCATCGCGTCCTCTCCATGGCACTCCTTGATCACGCCCTTATAGTCGTGAAGGGCAGCCTGGATTGCCTCTTTGTTCTTGTCCGAGGTTGTGTCCTTCTTCATGCCCTCCAGATGCTTGCTGACCTTGGTGCAATGGCGCGTCACGGACTGCTTGCTCGAGCCCAAGTTGCATCGGCATACGCCGCACCACAGCTGTCCTGCTACGACCTTGAGAGAGTGGTCTGGCCACTCGGTGACACGCAGATGTATGGTATCTGCCGACACGTCATTCGAGCGTGCGCCGTTCTTCTTCTTCGAGACGCCTCGACCTTTGGTATTGACGCTCGAGAGCTTCTTGGGGTTCTGGACGACGTACTTTGAGAGCGACGCCTTGCGCACCTTGTTGATCTGTGCTCCGGCCGGGAGGTGCTTGTTGACGAAGGCGTCGAGGGTTGGCTGAGTGCTTGTCGTTGTCGTGCAGCTCGCCGTGTCGTCACACACTTCGTCTTCCTTTTGGTCGTTGTCCTCCTCTCCGGACTTGCTGCCATCGTTGTCCGAGTCCGAGTCGAGCTGCAGCAACATCTCAGCCCCTTCCGATGAGCTGCCAGCTCCTCCAGAACGCTCGCCGCCGGTGGCGTTCATCATGCCAACGGCGGCAGGGTGCATCCGTGCTTGGAGCTCATCCATGGTGATGAGCCCAGCAGCATGCAATGCCAGTAGCGCCTCAAGCCTGTCGGCCATGAAAAAGGAAAAACGGTGCGTGCGACGCGGGATGCGGGGGCGGGGGGGAGGGGGGGAGGGGGAGGGGGAAGGGGGGGCGGGAACGTACCATAAATAGCTTTTCATAAATAAGGCCCGAGCTTTATCGAGCTTTGGTGCCATTCTAATTCCGACCATAGATTGGACAAGCTTTCCGGCAAGCTTTGGTGTACATGTCAACCATCTCTCCAAACAAGCTTTCTGAGATTTTGGACCATCTTTCTGTAAGGGGTTACTTAAGCCCAGTACGGAGCTAGTGGAGCTAGCCACCAAGCTGGGGATCGTTCACGCCGTCGAGGAGATCAAGGAGCCAGACAAACAAAGCACTTGAAGCTTTGGCACGCCATTCAAAACTGACACTAGAGACACTAGGACCCCGACTTAAATACAACGGATAAGACGTAGACGGATGGACACACAAGGCAATACCGACAAACTCAAAAGGCCTGCCCGAACCCCACATTCCGAACCAGGCCTCAGGTAGTGTACCGAGGCCGGACCCCGGAAACCGAAGAAAAAGGAAAGAAGGGGGGCAGGGGAAGAGGTGGAGGGAGGGAAGTTAAGGGCGATGTAGATAGCAAAGGCATAGGTGTGACCCATAGCTAGTAGGCGAGTAGCCCTGAATCTTCAGAAGTTTTTTTTTTCAATTGTGTAGAGGATGTAGAGAGAGACACAAGGAAGCACATGGACCGAGAGGAATACGGAAACGCCCAACGGAACCAAACTAAGAACGACTATGAACGAGATAGGATTAAAGGACGCATACAATCTAGTAAACGGTAACATCAAAGGGGGTTTTACCGTTTTACCCGACTTTCGGGGACCGTTCACACGAGAATCGACAGGATTTACTCCCCCATCGCATGCTCAAACATCAACTGGCAGACAATCGGCCCGCACCCGGCACTATTCACGGGGAAAGGCGCCTCGGACCGGTCGGTGGATCTTCGACGGGTCCAGGTCCTCCCACTTCCACTTGCTTTTCTCCTTCTTCTCCTTTCCCGCCCCAGTCTTCGAGGTGCGACTTGTCGCTGCGCCTTGATGAGCTCCACCGCCACCAATGCTGCCGAGCGTTGCAGCGACAACGGCTTCACTGACGGGCACTTTCTTCCTGAGCACCTGCACCAACTCATCGCGGAGCTCGGCAACCTTCTTGTTCTGCTGAGCCCTCTGGCCCCTCACCTTCAGGTGTCAGGTGGTGCAGGACCTCGCCCTTCTTCAAGGTCTTGACGTGCTCCTCGCGAAGGAGAGAGAGCTCGCGGATGCTCACGGTCACAGTTTCAACGGACGCGCCGGCGACGCCCCCCTGAGGACACTCCCCGGCCGAGGGGACGTTCTCTGCATTGGTCTCTTTGTCCTCCTCCCTCTCCTCCTCCTCCTCTTCTTCCATCTCGTCGCCCTCCTCCCCCTCCTTGTCGGAAGCGTAGTCCTCCTCCTCGACCATGTCCTCGGCCTGGATGAGGAGGTCGCAGTTGTTGTCGTCGTCCGATGGAAGCCCACCTTCGGGCTCCTCGGCGAAGCAGTCCTCCTCCTCCACCTCCATGGACGGGTCCTCTGCCCACGCGGTGGCCTCTAGCCAAAGCGCCCGCGCCTGCGCGGCGCCGTGTGACGGGGGAACAACAACACACGGGGAAAAGGTGGACCGTTTTGCGACGTGGTAAACGACCTCTAACACCACACTTTCTCACATAAAAACTATGTTTATTTGCTAAAGTGAAGCATGCAAATGGCTGCTTCGCCTCTGGACCTATTTTCACCATAATTACGTACTAGAACATCGACATACTACGTGGTATATGTGTGGGAATATGGGGAAGGATGTCCCTGAGGGTCCCCCAGCACCCCATGGCCACCCGTCAAGGCACTGGCAAGCAATTACTAAATATATAGTTTGAAGCAGCCATTTGCATGCTCCGGCGGTAAAGAGTTAAAGTACTACTCTACTCTAGATCGAGGACGAGGGAGCATTTGAGTCGCCTCCCGCCCGTAAGTCGCTCACGTCCATTGCGCTTATCACTTACTCACAGGGCAATGCGGCTTACTGGAGGCACCACTTTGGCCGATAAGCGCGCTCGCGCTTCTCGATTTGCTCATGAAGCACGCAACCCCCCGCCCGTGCCGAAAAAGCAACTTGCGTGGGCGGGTGGCAAGATCGAAACATCTGACAGGGACGCAGCGTTGCAGAAGCTCATTCAACGGAAGATGAAGTCCGGCATTGCTCTTACAGAAGATCAGCGACGGGCGATGGAAGAACTGCAGCAACGGAAGGAGCACAATTCTGTAGGCTCTCATGGCACAACGGGAGCAGCTCTGCGTGGGCGCTCTTGTTCCTCTGCCAATTTACTGCAGCCGGATGTTTGCACAAGAAAGCCCCTGGTCAAAGTTACCGACGACTTCGGAGGGGAGCGAACAGTACTACGGAACCCGTCCCAACCTGCGGCGGTACGCAAGCTTGAAAGAAAAATCCGTGAGTGTGAAGAGCTTGAGCGGCGCGCTGCCCAAGGAATGACACTTGAGGCGAACCAAAGCATGAAGTTGAGTAGGAAGGGTGAGTGGATGCAGCAGCTCAATCACGAGATGCAAGCATGAGGCGTCACAGCAGAGGGAGTGAGCGCTACTTGCAAAGCTGGGAATGAGATGTCCATCGCGCTCGCACGCTGCTTGACCTCCTCATTGCGTGTACGGACGAGACACAGTTTTACAGAAGCACCCTCCAGGAGTTGCCTAGTCCATCCCAAATCGAAAGTGATGTTCCCCCGTCTCAAACACTTTTATTCACCCATGTCAGCAGCCTGTTTCCAAAGAGCGCGAGTCGTGGTGGGGTCCTTGTCCTGTTTGAAGGTGGCGCCCGGTAGAAGTGCGGGCGGTATGGTGCAAGGGCGGGGCGCGCCAATGGTCAGGCTCCCCGAGCCCCCATGCTACCTTGCGGCCGCTGGAGGCGCTTTGGAGGGCGGTGCGGCTGGTGAAGGATCATTCGGGTGTATCCTTCCCGCCCGCGCTCGCGCAAAGTCGGCCGTCCCGCGCACGCATCCAGCTGGAGTGGGGTGGCTGACGAGCGCTGCGGCTGGGTCGTCTGGGGTGCGCAGGAGGGTCTGGGGTCGAATGGTTCATGGTTCGGCGCGCGGGAACCGAAGAGACGTGCGGGCTTTTCCCAGAGCCGGCGATTGGGCCCGCTTTTTCCCGGGGGGTGGCCGCCCGCGCGCCTCCTGCCGCACCCATTGACACTCCCCCCCCTGGGCTGGACGCCTGGTCACCAGGACCTCCCCCCTGCGCGAGGTGGGGGGGGAGGGGGCAGCGCGCCTCTCGCCTCTCGGTCAGGGCGAAAAACCAGGACGGACCCCCCTCGCATTCCTCATTCCTAGCGGGCGCCACCGTAAGCGAGCCTCAAAAACCGCTTGACCAACATCACGGTGGGCGGCGGTAGCGCTCCCCAGGTCCTTACGTCCACATTAGCGCTGAGCCCATCAATGATATTTTATATTATCTTGGATCTTGGATAGCTCCGTGCATCCGCGCACGCATCCGCGCGGCACCAACGAATGATCGTTAAGATGGTAGGGTCATGGAGCGCGCACGTCGCTTCTCTCCCCTCTCGCCGTCTAGGCCGCCAGCGCGGACGATATGTCCATGGACATATGGACATGGACATGGACACTATGCCACTTAGAGCTAGAGCTAGAGCAACCGAAACTCGAAACTCGAGCAACTCCCCCCTCTCCCTCTCCCTCTCACCTCTCACGCGAAGATAAAGGTGAAGGTGCAACCTGAGGTTCATTTTTTTCACCCCCACCTCCCCATTTTGGTATAAAAAATCTAGCAGCACCCACAATTTGGGGGGTCGAAGGGCAACTCGAACATCGAACTCGCCACCCCGCATTCCCCATTTCCATTTTACCTTTTACGCCATACCACTTTAGGTTTTAGGGAGTAGGGACTCCTCCCTTTGTGGGCGTTGGTCCGCTGAGAGGGTGCAACTTCTGTGGAGGGTCGAAGGCGACGGGCAACTAGGCAACTTGCCCCCCGTCCCTTATTTTAGGGGCTCCTCCCCGCTGCCTTGACCTCGAAAGGTCGATGAAGGAGCAAACAGATGGATGACGAGGCGCCTTGAATCTTCAGGCTCTCTTTTCCCCCCTTGTCCGCGCGGCCAGCATACTGTATGCCCACCGCAGGATATGCCATGGCGCATGCGTCGGATAGTGGCCTATACGACACCCCCATAGTCGCTCTCCGATGAAGGTTGCCCAATGTGGGTCAGTCTACCCACTCCGCCTTTTGCCTTGCAATGTCCCTACCACGCAGACTCTCTTCATGACAGCCCAAGACGAACGCCGCACAGGACCATCAGCAAATCACCCGACTTAACCTCTACGTGGACCCTCATTTGCAACAAATCTAGCATGCTTGGAGCGAGGGCATTATGAGCGCCGATCGACGAGGCCAACGTTCAGCGAGGTGGCATTGCCATACATCATCGGATCCTCCTCATCAACTCCGCGACGCTTTGCGTACGGAGATCGAGAGCCGGTGGCGATGTCCAGCTCTGGATTGCGAGAGATGAGTGGCGATCGAGCAAGCGCAGGGGTTGACATGGGCGAGGACGAACCAATAAGCATGATTCCCTCCAACCCAGGCAACGAAATGGAGCCATTGTAGACAGCAGTGCCAAACAACGTCACGGTCAGACCGAACTGGCGGGGTGGGGTGGAGTGGTCAGTAGGTGGGATAATAAAAAGACCGCAGGGTGGATCACACGGCCACTCCAACGCCGTAGATAGACATCCCGGCTAGATGTGTTTGCCAGCCATGGTCTTGTGCTCGTGTGCAGCGATACGTCACAAAATACGCCAGCGCTCTCATTTATGTCAGGGCCTCTAGCAAGCGTACCAGTTGGAGCCACGAACCTAAGTTCCATGGCTCACCATACTGACCATCGCTGACGTAGTAGTACAGTGTGAGCTGCGCAACCCAGATAGCAACGGGACGGATGTTATCCAGCACCGCATGCCAGAAAGCCGACATCAAGTATGTTACCAGAACCTGAAGTCCGAGCAGTAGCGTGAATCAATGCTGAAACAGGCGTAGGTATATCAATACGTAAGCCTTTCAAGATGATACCATCCTCTAACGCAGCCAGAGGTGCGAGAAAAGCGCGAGATGAGGACCCGGAGCAAACATGGGCGCAAGCGACATGGAGGCTCATCAAGAAATGGAGACTCACCGAGAAGGCATTGAGGACGAAAACTGTCAAACCGTACCCAACGGAAAGCATCACGAGAAACCGGGAATTGCTCAATTGGGTGAGTGTGTTGAGCGGCGACTCAATAGAACCATGATCTTCCCCGGGCAGCCAGTAGAAGAGCGGATAGAGGATGCAGGTGGAGAGCAGCGTGCAAAATACACCCTCGAGGCCGATAAGCATCCACGGAGGAGCCGCGATGTCGAGTGAGAGGACCTTCTCCTCGTACGTGTATTGCAATGACTGAACAAACGTGCCCAAGAGCGTGAGCGTCACGCCTGTTGTGGATTGATAGACAGCCTCTCGCCCCTCAGAAATGGACAGCCCGGTCTTGGAGGACAGACCGACCAGAACAACGCCGCATGCGATTGTGAAGACGCCGACCCACATGTTGGGGCGTAGGGCATCATACAAGAAGAAGTTTTTCATCAGTGCGACAAAGACGACACCTGCGCCTCGCAGCAGCATCCACACCGATGCATTGATGTACATGAGCCCGAGGATCATAAGCAGGGTGGAGATGAGATCAAAGACAGCAGGGACCATCAACGGCAGGAACTGCAGCAGGTTGTTCTGCCTCGCTTGGTCATGCAAAACCTGCTGGAGCTCTGCGCTCTTACCGCGTGCCATGCGCCTGCGGCGTGCCTCTGATATGGAGTGAATCGGTAGGGCGAAGGACATGGCGAGGAACATGATCCAGGTCTGGAAGAGCACCGGCCTGAAGGGCTCTTCCTCGTGCGAGAGGCCTATCGCATGCGTCTGGAAGAGCGTCTTGGAGAGGACAGTGCACGTGGTGCCCGCGAGGAGCCCCACGAGGAAGACGACGGTGGAGCGGAGACTGCACCCATCTTCGAGCTCGTCATCGTCGTCCATTGTGTGAGAAGCTGCGGCGCGTGGGGCGGTGGGTGCGCCCGGCTGGCTGAGGCTGGCTCGAGCGCCGTCCCCGAGCTTTCCCCCTTTGCGCCCTCCGCCCTGCCTCTCTCTCCCGCCTCTCGCGCCGCGCCGCGCGGCGAGACGAGACCCGAGGGAAGGCGCGCGCAGGAGAGGCGAGGAGGTGGGGGGGGGGGGGGGGGGCGCCGGGGGGGGGAGGGGGGGGGGGGAGGGAAGGAGGGAGGGAGGCGCGCCCCCTGCGAGTAGGAGAGTACCAGCCTACAGGAGAGATGAGAAATGGACAAATGAACCAATGAGCCCCCACCCACCCACCCCATCCCGGTCATTCTCGTCTCAAGATAGTTCTGTAAAGGTTTTCTAGTAAACGGCCCAGTTGTTCCTTGTTCTCGGGTTCGGTGTGCGTCGTGGTTCGCTGCGTCGCTGCGTCGCTGCACTCTGGCAGTCTTAGGGCGGAGCGTGTTCTCCTGCGTGAGGAGGCGCTCGGTGACGGCGGCGTGCAGGAAGAAGACGTGCGACCGAGAGCCGCAGATGGCGAGGAGGTCCTCGACGTTGCCGAGCACAGCGTCGGTGCAAGTGCAGGCGTCGACCATGTCGTCGAGTCGTCGACAGTGTTGGGGCAACAGCGCGCCAGCTTGCACCGATTTGGAGCTATCGCTGGCGCTAGTAGCTGTAGCTGGTGCCAGCTATCGGTCGTCTGCCAGCTGGCGCCAGATCTTTGGTGCGAAGGGCTAATCGCTGCTAATCATGTGCCAGCTAGCGCCAGCTCTGGAGGGCAGAGGGTGGAGGGTGGCAATAACAGTATGGAAATAAATACTCCGCGTCCGGACCGGAACACATCCCTTACCAACTTACCAAGACATCAAGACATCCATGACCCCTTTACCGGGAAACCGCCACGAGATATAGCCGCGGTCACCTAGTGGCACAGGAGGAGGGAGAGAACCGAACCGCGAACCGCTAGGGGCTGGAGCACCCCGCCCAACCCTAGTACCCCCACACCCCCACGACCCGGGCCCCTACGTACTACGTAGCGCACAAGGGACAAGGGGAGGAGCCGCAAGGCAAGTTGAGGGGGAAAAGTTTAGGTGGCTAGGGCGCGGCTGCACGGTAGAGTGTAGAGTCCCAAAACCACGTGCGGGGTGTGACTATTGATTGACTATTAAAAGATTTTCTAGTACCGAAGTCCGTCCTACATTGTTGGTTGTCGGACAGGGACTGGGACTGGTCCTACAAAACTACAAAGCCAAAGCGCAAAGCGCCAAAGCCAGGTACCTTTATCCTTTATCCCCTAGGAGGCGCTTCAATAATATACCAATGCGGCCAAATATCAAATAAATTTGTATTTGGCCTCCGGCCAAATACCAAATACGGTCAATGTGTAAATCTGCACATTTCCCATTTCCCATCTACATCTACATCTACATCTAGGCTACCCCTAACCCCTAATAAAAACCCACACCCTATCCCTATCCCTATCCCTTGTTACGGATGCCCCTCCGTCCTCTCCTACGTTTACTTTCTAAGTCCTGCGAGATCTCCTCTCACCTCTCTCTTCACGTGAGGAGAGGCGACGGGCCTCCTCTCTTCTTTCCTTTTCTTTCCTCTCTTTCTCCCATGCTCAACCCCCTTTCTTCGCGTATCCCGTTACGTTAGTTATCTACGTGTTACTGTGAATGTGCGTGTGATAGTGGTGTGGGAGAATTATAAGAGGAATTTTATCCGGTTCTGTTCTGGAGAGAGCGCGAGCGATGGCGTCGCTCTCTCTCCTTTCGGCCGCCCTGGTCACCATGATGGTGCCAGGGCGATATGGAGCTGCTGCACGGGATGGGATGGGCCCCTCCAGGCCCATCCCAGTGGATCGCGCCCGCCTGTCGTGTCTGCGCGCGCTCGTTGAGCCGCTGCAGCCGAAAACCCTCCCCTCCTCGCTCAGCCGTATGGCTGCAGCGATGGAACAAGGAGTGTGGGGCCTGTTTGGAGGGGCCCATGCCCCCCCCCATGGCCCCATTGGGTCACTCCCACTTGGGTCTGCCCCCTTCACCGGCCTCGCTGCCAATTCTCCTCGCTCGCGCGTGCTCGTTGAGCCGCTGCGGCCGGAACCCCCCCCCTTCTCACCAGATCGTATGTTCGACCGGATGAAGTGGGGTGTGGGGGGGCCATGTGAGGCCACTCATAGTGGCTCACATGACCCCATTGGGCCACTCCCATTTGGGTCTGACCCCACCGCCCTTTTGCTCGCAGCTCGCGACTGTTTTTCGCGCTCGATCCGACCATCTGGGCGACTCTCTATGCGATCCGACTCGTCCCACTCGCTTTCCATCATACCTCCCCACTCCTCATGGGTTGATGAGGGCTTCTTCCCCTTTGCTCGTACTACCGTCGGTTCATCAAGGGCTTCGCGCACGTCGCGGCCCCTCTCACCGACCTTACTCGTACGGGCGTCGATGTGGCTACCGTCTCTCAGTCACCTGAGTGTCAGACAGCGATCCGCCGCCTCATCGACCTCATCACGTCCGCACCAGTGTTAGCTGCACCTCGTCACGACAAGGAGTTCATCGTCAAAACGGACGCGGCCAGCACCCTGGGTATCGGTGGCATTCTATCGCAAGTTGACGATCATGGGCATGAGCATGTAGTCGCGTATTACGGTCGCCGCCTTACCGCCGCGGAGCGTCACTGGACCACCACCGAAGTGGAGCTTCTCGCTGCCCTGGAAAGTATTCGTACTTGGAGACCGTACCTTTGGGGCCGGCACTTCCGCCTCGTCATTGATCACCAAGCTCTCCGTTGGTTGCACACCATGAAGGACACCGTCCAGGGTGGGCCGGCGTCGCGCCTGATGCGATGGGCGCTCAAGTTGTCTGAGTACCGCTTCACCGTCTGCCGCGCCGGCCGCCGATTCTACACCTTATCGTCCGGACGGGTGTGGTACTTCCTGTCTCTTCGATCGTCGCGCACTATTCTTATAGTTCGTCGTTCGTCGTTCGTCGTTCGTTCGTCGCAAGATGAAGTTGAAGCCGCCGGCGGGCAAGCGCGGACGCCAGATGGCACCGCGCCAAAGCGTAGAGCCCAAAGTATCCCCGGCCACCCGCGTGCATCAATTCCCAAATCATTCTTTGTCCGCAGAAACGGGAAAGCTTTTTTGCAAATGCTGCAAGGATGAGCTGTCCCTAATTAATAATAATTAAGTCGAGCATCAGCACGCACGTCAAGTCGAAGGCCCACCTTGGCAACTGGGAGAAGTACAACGCGAAGAGGGCAAAAGACGAGACGACCAAAATGTTCCTGGAGGAGCACTTTGCGTGCAACCCTGACGAAGCCGGAGGCACAATCCCATTGGATACCCAGGTCTTCCGCTACAAAATGGTGGAGTGCTTCTTGAAGAACGGTGTCCCACTGCAGAAGATGGACGGCATGAGGGAGATGTTAGAGTACGGCGGCAAGCACTCTTTGACTGCGTGTGAACACCTAAGGTTGTTCATCCCCAAGATTGAAGCGCAAGAACTTGATCGCGTCCGAGGCGAAATTGCTGGCCAATACCTGAGTATCTCTTTCGATGGCACATCTCGCTTAGGTGAGTGTATCAATGTCACGGCACGTTACATTCCGGTCGATTTCAGTGAGATTAGGTGCCGCTTGTTGGCCTTCAAGACGCACGCTAAGCATCTAAGCGGTGAAGAGCTCTTCCTAGCCGTGAGTGATATCATCCATCAAGACATGAAGATTCCAAGAGGAAATCTCGTAGGTATCACGCGTGACAGTTGCTCTACAAACGGTGTAGCATGCCGCAATCTCTTACAGCTATACCCCAACGCATTGGATTTGTTGTGTGTATCTCACACTCTTCAACATACAGGCCAACATTTCGCTCTCGATGCCTTGGAAGAGTTCTTGGGCCCATGGCTAGTGCTAAATTCTCACACTACGGCGGCGAATAGCCTTTGGCACGAAGTGACAGGGCGTGCGATGAAGGGCTTCTCCAATACTCGTTGGTGGTCGCGCTGGGAGGTGGCGAAGGACATAGGCGCAAACTTCCATTGTCTAGACGCTTTCTTGAGTCAATTGGCCGTGCGTGGCATTGGAGGCGCAACGACATCCGCATTAAGGCACACCTACGCTTCTCGCTCGGTGGATTTGCAGCTCGAGCTCGCAGCATTAATGCACATGGAGGTGTGTGCATGCATTTGTTGAGGCTTCCGCACCCTTGTTTCACCAACTCTGCTTGCGCGCATTGTGTCTCACTCACTCGCGTCTCGCGCGTAGGTGTTGTGTTCTACGACATACAAATTGGAGGGAGATGGCCTCGAGATACTCCAAGCGTATGACATGCTTGAGGCGATCGTCGAGAAAGGCCGCCACCTGGGCAAAGATGCGGCACATCTACCAAACCTAGCGGCCTTGCTCCGGGCGAAGAAGAAGATCCAGGTTGGGCTTCCCATCCTCGAGTGGTATGAAGCTCCGTACAACGCGTGGTTCTCAGGTAAGGTTTCAAGGGTATCAAACAACAAGTGGCAGGTAAAGTACGACGCCGATGATTCTGTATCGGAGATCACAGATATCAATGTCCTGCGCAACATGATCGACGTCCTGAAGCTGCCACAATGGCAAGAAAACGTGGCAAAGGTCAAGGTCGGCTTTGAATACCTCGAGAAACGCTTGACGGACCAATGCGCTTCTCCATATCATTGCGAAAAGCAGCACAAAGCCTTGGGATTGCTCAGGGCCTTCAACCCAGCGTTCGCTCAAGCACAAGTGGACGAGGCCTTTGTTCGAGATGTGACGGCACTCCCTATGTATCGGCACCTGAATTGCACTGACCAACTTATAAACGAATTACCAACATATGTAGCGGCCGCAAGGGGCTTCAAGGTTGTCGATCATGGAGACGGTTGTGCAACTACCTCTTCCATCTTGGGCTGGTGGAGGGCAAACAGCGCAACTCTTCCCGGTTGGTCGCGTGCCGCACGAATTGCTTTTTGTTTGTCACCTAATTCCGCGTCATGCGAGCGTGTATTTTCTTTGTTGAAGTGCATGTTTGGAGACTTACAAATGAGTTCGTTGTCTGATCAATTGCAGTGTGCCTTGATGCTCCGGTACAACAAACGCTAATACTAATTAATAAATAATGAATTGTTATGTTATGCTAACTAAGATCCTACACAGCGCCTCTCACGGCGCCGCGACAAGTAAATATCACCTAAGAGGCCCGCCAAGCCCCAGCCCAATACACTAGGGCTCATGTAGTGCACAAGGCCCGACCCCCCAACACCGAAAAAGGACAAAGGAATGAGGAATGAGGGGGGGAGTTGAGAGTTGAGGGTTGAGGGGTGTGGGTAAGGAGGAGGGCGCTGGAGCTAGTAGCAGCCGGGTATAATGTGCGGTAGCTAGTAGCGGAAAGAATCAAGATACTGCTATGTTATATGTTATACTGAGATTGCTATCGAAATATGAATTTTGAATGAGTTTTTAGTTTTTATAAGCGAAATATTTGCGAAATTTGGGGGTGCGAGCACGAAATATTTGCGAAATAAAAAACGAAATTTGGGCGGGGCCGAAACGAAATTCTGGCCTGGCCCTACCGTCCTCGCCCTCGCTCAAGCCCGCCTGCCCGCCTTCCTCTGCTGACGGGCTTCAGCCCGTCAGCGTCTCCGAAGTCGTCTCTTCAGCCGCGCCTGCCGCCGGCTTGCCACCCTCCTCATTGCCCTCAGGCCCTATGGGCCATCCCAATTCGTCAGAGGCCAGCATCGCCGAACTCGCCGGGGTCGTACCCAGCACCGTACACCTCAGTGGTCTCTCGATGGGGCAGAGAGGGGCCTGTGAGGGAGCGCGTGCCCACATGCCTCCTGCTCATGAGCCCTCACAGTTGCAGTCCGTCGCCTCGCTTCGACTCTATTACCTAAACGGAATATTTTTCGTAATACTGGAAGCGCCAATATTGGAGCTGCACTTTTTTTGCCCCTTTGCTCATCTATTCGCGTGTAGATGGCCGACTATATGGAATGTAGGCCCACCCAGCTGTGACGAAGGATGTCCCTGAGACTCCCCTGAGAGCTGGGGGGCTGGGGTTGACGCTGTAGGGAGCAGTTGAGACTTTTCGAGGCGGAAGCGCCAATTTTGGCGCTTCGGCAGTAAGGAGTTAATCTTCTTGTGTTTTACATAGATGCCTATTTGAAAATATCTGGGGCGCCATCCTCCAGAGGTACAATATTCTTCCTGTTTGGCCCCATACAATAGAACTCAACTCAGACACTTCCTTTGAAAATATCTGAGGAGTCCTCCTACCGTCTCTGTCTGCCGTGCCTCGCTCTCTTTTCCTTCAGTTCCTCTTCTTCTTCTTCTTCTTCTTCCTCCCGCCTCCCCTCTCTCCTCTCTCCTGTCCTCTCTCTCCTCTCCTCTTTCCCCCCTCCGCCCCCACCCCCCCCACCCCCCGCGTACCGGTACTTCCCCTCGTCGCGCCGGCGCCGGCGGCGCCTCTCTCTCTTCTCTCTCTCTCTCTCTCTCTCTCTCTCTCTCTCTCTCTCTCTCTCTCTCTCTCTCTCTCTCTCTCCTTCGCTCTCTCCCCCCCCCCCCCCCCTCCTCCCCCGCCCCTCTCCCTCTCCCCCCCTCTCCCTCTCTCTCCCTCTCCCCCCCCCCCCCCGGGCCGGGATGATCGAGGAGGACGAAGAGGCCCTCGGCCACATCATCGCGGGCGCCCACTCCAAGGAGGCGCGAGAGCGCCACCAGGCCATCAGCGCCGCGCGTGCCTTTATCGAGGGCCACCACGCCTCCCTCGAGGCCGCCGCTGGGTCACTCGCTGCCGCTCTCGTCCCTGCGCTCTCGGACGCCAACCCGAAGGTGGCGCAGGGGTCGCTCGAGCTACTCTGCACACTGGTCGACCAGCTAGGCGCCGCCTTCGCACCCTACCTCGCAGCCCTCTGGAGCCCGCTGCTCGAGCGGCTTGGAGACGCAAAGGCGGGCGTGAGGGAGCGCGCGATCGACCTGGCGGTCGGCGCCGGGACGCACGCTGTGCCGGCCGCCGAGGCACTAGAGCAGCTCCGGCCAGGCTTCGATCACCGCAACTGGCGCGTCCGGGAGTCCACTCTGCTCGTCCTCGCGCGCACGCTTGCCGCCCATGAAGAGGGCTCGAGCGGGCTTCCACTCAAGCCGCTCGTGCCTCTTGCCGCCAGGTTGCTCGAGGACGGCCAACCCTCGGTGCGGGAGGCAGCAGCGCTCGCGCTTGAAAACTCTTACCGGCATTGCGGCGACGCGCTCATCAGCGATGTGCAGAAGCTCGACATCCGGCCGGCGGTTCTGCGCCACATGCTCTCACGATTGGGGCTCAGAGAGGACGAAGAGCCGCGCGCCAACGTAGGGCTAAGCGTGGGCGGGCTCACCTCATCTTCCTTTGTTGGCAGCGCGCCCTCCGGCTCGAGCGCGCCTAGTCGTGGCAGCTCGCATCCGCCGTCGCCGCCCACCGCTGTCGTGCGGCAGGGCAGCGGGTCGTGTGCCCGGCGAGCTGGAAGCTGGGGGGCTGCCTCGGACGGCAGCGATGGCACGTCCACCAGCTTGGGTGGCGCATCGGCAGAAGACGGCGCTGTGAAGGCCGTGCGCGTCTACTCCGACCGCGAGCTAAGTCGGGAGCTCACGACGATTGTGGAGCAGTTGCGCAACGAGTCGGACTGGTCGGTGCGACAGAAGGCGTTGGTGAGGCTGCGGGCTCTGGTGGCGGGCGGAGCGTGCGAACTCGACAGTTGGGCAGACGGGCTGAAGACGTTGAGGGAGCCGTTCATCGCACAGGTGGGCGCGCCGCTTGTTCCTCACGCTAGTACCGCACGTGCATGGCCGGCCTATCCGGGCCTGTCTAGGCTCGCCGGACTCGCCTTCCCCTGCGCTCCACCGCCTCGAAGCACGTTCGACCTGGGATGCCTGCCCCTTCCTTACGACAGATCACAGAGCTTCGATCTTCACTGGTCAAGGAGTCGTGCCGCGCTCTCGAGGGCATCGCCCTCGCAATGCGCGGCGGCTTCGAGCCCTTCGTTGATGCGTTCCTGCCGCCGCTCATGAAGAACACGGTGGTGACGATCGCCGTGATCTCACAGTCCTCGCACACGGCGATAGTGACCATCCTCCTGGCGTCGCCTACGCCAAAGGCAATGCCCAAGCTGCTGGGAGGTCTAACCGATCGATCGGCGACGCTGCGGACGAGGTGAGCTGAGTACTTTACCTAGCGAATCCCGTGATCAAGCGCGCTCCATCTATCGTCGAGCCTGCCATGGGCCCCGCCCACTCTGGCTACCGCCTCGCCCGCTCACCACGGTGTCTATCGCGCTGACAATCCCATCAGGTGCGCCGAATATATGACGCGACTCCTTTACCGCTTACCGGTTGCCGCCGAGGGCGAGCGTTCCGTCCTCGAGAAACACTTAGAGGCCATCGCCATTGCGCTTCGCCCGGCCTTGTCGGATGCGCTCTCCGAGGTCCGATCCCACGCGAGAGCTGCATACTGGGCCTTCTCGCGGCATGCACCTTCTCGCGCCGCCAAGCTACTCTCCTCTCTTGACGCGCCGACGCAGAAGATGACGCTTGAGGAGCGGCCGCATTCAGATGCGGCATTCGAGCAGCACCTTGCGCAGCACGGGCATTTGCCACCGGCTCAAGCGGCCGCGCTCCTCGCCTCACGCCATCCCGGCCGCGCCAACTCTCCAGCACTGCCGCACACCGGGGCCCATTCCCTCACCCGCGCCAATTCCACCCCGGACCTGGCGTCGGCTGCAGCCGCACCGGCGGTGCCACTTGTGAGCGAGGTCCCCGGGATCCGGGGCCCTGGCGGAGCCTATCCCGACGGTGGAAAGCCGCCGCGAAATGGTGCGCCTAGTCTGGGGGGCGCTAGACGCGTATCATCGGGGCGGTCCCTGGCTGATCGGGGAGGCAATGCCCGCCGCCCGCCTGCTCATCCTAGTGCGCAAGGCGGCGGCGGAGGCGGACTACCGGGGGGCGGCGGTGGCAAAGCGGTGGTAAAGCGGCCGGCTTCCGTCTCACTGGCTGGCGATGCTGGGTACCGTGGAGAGACGAAAGCGCCTCCCGGTGGGAACCATGCCGATGCAGAGCGTTCCGGCCTCGCGCATCGTGCGCCAGTTCTAGTGGGGGAAGACGAGGGCATCGAGAGCACGAGAGCGTCTGGTACGGGGGAGGGTAGCGCTGCCGGCGGTGGCATGTCGTCAGAGTCTCCTTCGAATCTACTCAGCGGCCTTTCCTCACCCGTATGGTCCGTGCGGGTGGCGTCGTGCGCTGGATTGCGAGCAATCATCGCCGGGGAGCGCATAGTGGAGGTGGCACCGCTACTGGAGCGGTTAGCGACCGCTAGCCTTGAGAGGCTCAACGACCCACACCACAAGGTAGAGCAGCCCGAGCGAGATGTACCGCCTCGCTTCCCGCTCATGCTGCACCGAGCAAGCATGGCTAGACTCAGCACGGCACATCGAACGGGCCCGGCACGGGCCACTATGCCTTTCTTGGGCTATCAGCAGTAAACACCAACTTCACCTCTGCATGCCGCGCCAAGGTTGGCCAACTCCCCACTTCCACCCCATCTACTTTTCTGGTGCAGGTTGTCCAAGCCGCCCTTCTCCTCGTTCGCGACACACTGCTCGCCTTCCCCAGCGCCTACGACGCCCTCGCCGAGAGGCTTCTGCCGCCGCTCCTATCTCGTCTTCACGAGGCGCGAACGACCATTCGAGACGCAGCGGGCGAAGCGATCGATACACTAGCCGATTCGATGCCACCAGAGGTGCGTTCGTCCGCCTGAATGATCAAGTTGGAGGCTGTTAGGGCCCTTCCCGGTCGGCATCCCCGCAAATTCGGGTCGTTCCCGGTCGCATCCTCGGAAAGGCACACCCAGGATGCACGTGGCATGGCAAGACGATGGTCAAGCCCATATCTGTCGAAGCTGCCCGTTGGTCCGGCTCCTGCGCTATCAGCTCATCGCCCATCCCGTGCAGGTCCTCTTCCCACTTCTTCTCCGATCACTGGACGTTCAAACACCTCGTGTGCGCGAGGCGGCTCTCGACATGATCGCTACCTACGCACCTTCCGCTACCTCACACCTCTCTGCGCCAACAACCATGCGCCCCGCACTCGTCAAGGTGGTCAAATTGCTCGGGGAGAAGGGGGCTGAGATACGTCGCGCGGCAATCGACGCCGTCCATGCTCTCCACGGGGCGGCGCCTGGAGTCTTTGTTGCACAGGTTGGTACCACACGCCACCCGCACACCCTGCTCTTACCTTGCGCGGTCGTTGCGGCTCCGGCTTCGCTGGCTCGGAGTGATCGCGGGCGTGCATTCCTACTCGAACGCATCCCACAGCCAGCGTCCATTTTCGCCACCGCAGGCTGCTGTGCTGCCCATCGCCACTCAAAATTCTCTCCGGATCGCGGTCGCGCCCTCGGCCCCAGAACTTGCGACGCAGCTTGCGGCACTCCAGAAGCCACGACGCCCAATCGGTCGCCCCGTCGAGGTCGAGGTCGAACCACCCACCACCGCCAACGCTGTCGAGAGCGCCAACTACACAGCACGCAACACGCAATCTCGTCCTGAGACGTTGGGACACCCGACCTCCTGTCATCACGCTGCTACCGAGGCTGCTGCCTATTCAGACACGACGAATGGGAAGGATTCGTCCATGCCGCGTGCAAGAACGCGGCGCGCAGCAAGCCCGCGCGTCTCCGGCAGGTGTGGCGCAGCTACCGGTGTGGAAGGAACAGCATCTGAGACGGCCCTCTCTCACTTTGACCCATCGGACGACTGGCTTGCCGTGATGCCATCGGTTCTGCGGCAGCTACAGGCGGGTCAGCCGACGCTAGCTCAGAGGCAAGCCCTCGTACGCATGCACCAGATCGTGTTGGGGGTGCAGGTGCGCTACGTCCCGAATTCTTGGATTCGCCCATCCGCACTCGTCGTGCTCGTCTGCCTTCGTGTTCAGCTTGAACCCCAATCAATCACATCAACATCCTCTCCCCCCCTCCGGATCGCCCTAGGCCGACGACCCTGTGTGGCTGCGCCACTTCGAGCATTGCCTCGAAGCTGCCCTTCGTGCGCTCGCCCACGAGGAGAATTCGATGCGTGAACTGGCCCTGGCATGTATCAAGGTGAGGCCATTCTTTAGCGGGTGCTGAAGCTCGGTGTGTCATAGTTGCCACCACCTTGGAGACTTCCTCAAAGCCTCCGCTGAAGTACCTTTGTCGGCCCAGGCTCGGTCGCCTAATATCACATCACCTACTCGTCGCGCCCTTCTCAGGATATGCTGCGCTCTCACGCCAAGCGTTTTGGCGCGTTCACCGAACACGTATTGCTCCGCCTCCTAGGCTGCTCGCGCGACGCGACGCGCGAGATTGCCGCTGCCGCAGAGGAGGCCCTCGAGAGACTAATTTCCATCTCTGATCCACACCGGTGCGAATGATGATGGAGATGGTTTGGTGGCAGGTTTCAGGAGGATGGGGGGGTTGCCATGGTGAAAACATGGCCATCTTGCAACCAAGTGCCAGCTGCCCAAGGCCCACGAGTGGCGTGCCGATACGAAAGCACCAACAAACTTAATCATGTGGATGCGCTTGCCCTCCCACTCCAGGTGCATTGCTGTTCTCGTCCCCTTCGTCATGAAGGAGCCCCCTCCGACCTTGCAGCTCGCGATCTCCTTGCAGTCCCGCCTCGTCGGTCGCTTCTCACAAATACAATTACTCGCTATTCTACCGCAGCTCCTGCCGCCATTGTTCGAGGTGCCCACCCACCCCACCCCACCCCTAGCCTGCGCTCCCAGCCGATCACAGCCGCCGTGCTGCATGCGGGGCCGCTTCACTCTCAGTGAACAAACACTTCTTGAGACACGTACCCATGACTGGACACTCAGGCTTTCAAGAATTCTCACGCGGATGTTCGCAAGGCAGTCGTTTTCTGCCTAGTCGACATGTACCTAGTACTTGGCGAGCAGCTCACACCTCATCTCGCAGCACTGTCAACCTCGCAACTTAAGCTCGTGACCATATATATCAACAAGACGACAAAGGCCAGAGCGGACCGGCTTGACGCTAATCACCTTTGATGGTGTTGAGCCGTGAGCTTCACCATGTCGCCATATGCCCCCTGCGAGTGGCCACAACCAATACACACAATAGCAATCCGCAGGGTTTCAAAGAGTCACTTCGATGCAATAGACCTACTCAGAGACGCAAATCTAGTTCCCCAGGTTTGCTAGTGCATCGGATGGATGAATTCAACGCCCCTTTGAGCTGGCACAACAGCGTTTCCTGCTTGATGTACCCATTTGTTAATTTTCGACCCACTTTTGTTTCCTACTCTTCCGGTTCCATTTGCCAACGCGCTTGGTTCGATGTTGCTTCCCGTGCTTCCTCTGATGACATGATTGCACGTATTGTTTGCAATCATCGTGCGAGCAACAATACATGCGCGGTTGTGGCTTATTTGCTCTCGCCTTGTGCTCAACGAGCCGAAGCTGAGTCGCGCGCGGCCGTGGTCAACTCTCCTGCGACCAACACGTCCAAAGCGCTTTCTGCCACAAGGACACGATCTAGCTACTCCACACAAGTCACAAGTAAAAATTCTTAATAGTCTCACCGCACACGCGGCCGTGGACCCTCTACTTTCTGCACTCACGCAGCAAAACTTTCTACACCCCCACTCTCCCGGCCCTTTCCCCCCCGCCATCAGGCGACTCCCCCCGTGCACTACTAGAGGGATAGGGGAAAAGGGCTTAGATTTGGTCGGTGGCCCGCGCCCCCCCCCGGTGATCCGTTCCCCCCTTCCTCCTATGCCTACCGGGCTGGCGGCGTCCTCAGTCCCGACTTCTCCTGTAAACAGGTGCGGGACTTACATATTTTCCGGTGAGCGGAGCCCTCGCTCCGCCCACCCCCTTCTCCGCGCTCTCTCTCCCCTCTCCTGCAGGCACGCGCGATGGCGATGGCGCGATGGCGCGCCTGCGGCAGGCCTGCAGCTGCCTCTGAATAAAAAAAAATTCCAACTGGGAAGATGCGCACCTGCACTGAGCCGCTGGCCGATGCCGCACGCCGACGCAGGTGAAGACGCAGGTGAAGATGTCCCAACAAGCCCTGCAGAGACCCCGGCAGAGCCCAGGGGCGGGCGGGCGGGTCATCTGAGCGCCCCGGTTGCATTCATGGTCATGTCTGGGGCCTAGGCTCCTTCAGACGGCGAAGGGGTAGCGTTGCGCACTCCCGGGGTTGCTGGAGTGCTGCAGCGACAAACTGCGAGGATGCTGGGGTGCCCCCACGGTTCCCGACCGCCTCTGCGTCCAGAGTTCCCCCGCGGAAAGAGTGAACGCACGGCGTGCACCTTCCTGGAAGTTGCTATGCGCACGCACGGCGCCCCCGCGGGGGAGCCGATGCACATCGCGCCGTGCCCACGCACGGCGTGCACAATGTGATTGCAAGTCATCACACGTGCTGCGCAACTAAACATCTCTTATATACTTTACGTGATTGTGGGCCTTAGGGGAAAAAATTGACATGCGCACGCACGGCGCCCCCGCGGGGGGGGGGGCGATGCACGGCGCACGGCGTGCACAATGATTGCAAGTCATCACACGTGCTGCGTAACGAAACATCTCTTATATGGCTACTTTACGTGAATGTGGGCCTTAGGGGGAAAAGTTGACATGCGCACGCACGGCGCCCCCGCAGGGGGGCGATGCACATCGCGCCGTGCCCATAATTACAAGTAATCACAATCGAAAAGCGCCGACACGGCGCCCTCCGGGGGGGACACGCGTCGCGGGAAGCAGGGAATGTTACGCTAGTCTACATCTAATTTTAAAATAACAACTGTGGACATTCGATCGCTCAATTCGACTCATGTCCCACAATTGACGGAACGACACCTCGTACCTTGGTTACGAAAAAGAGATTGCTCCAATCGAAATTGTCGCTTACTAGACCTGTGATTCCTGCTGCCGTCTGCTGCCCGCACGTCGCATCATGTACTTGGAAAGTACATGGTGGAGGTAGAGCACAAGCAAGTGAGAGGAGGAATCATACTGTGCTTTGGATCTAAGGAGACCCGTCGGGAAGTCGTTGCAGGCGCCGCGGCATGCACTATTCCGGCACATCCGAGCAATCTCGCCAGCTACGGCATAAGGAGCGTACGAATAAGTATTCTTTAGCAACATCATCGTCGACGCTCGCGTAGGTTGCGGTGGTCTCTCCCGCCCACCACCATCCTTCGCCCCCACTCTGCTACTAGTAGCGCAAGCCCTGCTTGCCACGTGCGCGGACCCGTGACGGACCTGGGAGATGCCGAAAAGCATTGGGCTTGATCTCCAGGAGGGGCGACCTCCACTCCCAAGCCAGAACAAAATAATAGGTATCCATCATCATCGGCTTGTTCCTGATCAGGGCGACACGCTGTCCACAGCTCACGACAGAATCCGTCACAAATTGTAAGTGTGATGTTGTGGGCCACAGGCTTCTCAAAATGTCCAGCAAAGGGCGAGCATCGCGCACAGGCAAGGAGGTTGCGCTTCTCGGCACATCGATCCTTCACCAAGCCTGTGCAATCACCACCTCCACTATGCGCATTCCTCCCTGCAAAATTCGTCCCGTCAATCCTAGCACCGAGCCTACGGTCCCCAACAGAATGAGTTGCCATGTCCGCCGAACCTAAAATCAAGCCAACCAATTTTCGGATGCCGGTGTAGCCGCCACCGTTCCTCACGTCATCTATTCTTGACCCCGTCGTGTGGGAGTCCTCTAGCACCATCCCAAGTCCTGTATTGACGTTCATCCTGTGGATGGCATGGCAGAACGCGGCCTCCCCAGCCTCTTGCTGCAGGCACGGTGTTGCGCAGCACGTGGCTGGATAGTGGAGACAGCAGGGTGAGAAGTTGACCACGGGCTCGGAGAAGCTCTTGTGCCCCGGCTCCGGGCACTGCGGAGGCCCGTATCGCTTCTGCATCTCGAGCATCGCGCCGGCGTCCTGCATGAAGTAGACGGCACACACGAGTGCTGTGACTGCGACCGCGACGCCGCTGGTGAGGCCGAGCGTGAGGAGGCTGAGGCGGCTGTGCGAACGACGTCTCGGCTGTAAGAGATAGGCCGGCTCGTCACTCAACCCGCCACCCATGCTGCCCATGAAGAAGGAGCTGCCCATTGGCCACGCCGCCACGACGAGCGATCGGCGCCGCACGGCCGGACCGCTCGCGCTCCCCCTTGGCCGCGGCCTCGGCGGCCTCTCCGCGAGCATTCCATTCTTTAGTAGAAAAATTCTGGTACTCCAATATGTGAATGGTCTCTCTCCGCCCCACCCCCTCCCCCTCTCTCCTCTCCGTCGCTCTCCCTTTCCTCCTCTCTGTACCCCTCTACTCCTACTGAGTACCACTCCCCCCCCCCCCCCCCCCCCCTCCCCCCCCCCCCTCTCCCCCTCTACAAGTTACGGACAAAAATAGTGCCCGTTCCCGTTCACCTTCTTACCTTTTTTAGGGAGGTGTAAATTAACAGCCTTTCGGGCTGGTCGGAGTTCCACGCACCAGCCCACCAGTAGAGCGTGGCTCCGTCGGCGGACGAGCGTGATGTTCGACCCGCAGACCGCAGAGCCATCTCGCCATCTCCTGGCCTGAGAACGTGAGAACAAGGGTTTCGTCGCCTGTGTGGCGATGGGTTTTCTGGTTGTAGTTGTAGGGCGGTCAAACAGGGCTTTTAACTTCTAAGGGTGAAAATTCACTTAGTCAAGATTGAGGTTTTATCACGCGCTATCTTAGGGTATGCTACTGGAAATGGGTATATTAGGCAGAATCTAATGAGAAATATGCACATTTTCGACGCCATTCAACATTCAACACACAGACCCAAAAACGTTTTCGCGCTCGTTCGTACGCGAAATCGACGTCGACCACAAAAGAGCACCAAAGGTCTCGCTGTGCGACGCGCGCCTGCGTTCCCCGGGCACGGTTACCCCCGGGCATGCAGAACAGAGCCTTGCGCGGGCGCACGGCATCGCCTGTGCCCTCCACCTCGCCCTTGCTGACATCTGCTGCCAGCCTCTCGCGCGCGTGCAGTGCGCGGCTGGCCGCGAGGCGTCAAAATGACGGTGCGAAAACAAAAAACTACTTTCTACTTTTTGTGTGCTCCATGTTGGGATGTTGTGCTATAAAAACGGGCGAACTATTGACTGGCCCGTGCTTGACGGGCACGACTTGTGTGTCTCCTAACGTGAATGGCCCTGGAGGCCCTCTGTCGTCTGTGTGTACAAAAAATTCCAAAAGTTGGCTTGAGATGAGCGCGAAGCAGCCGGTGTCCACTCGTGATTCACGACACGATTGCCCACAGAAATCGATCGCAACCATCAATCACGCGTGAAGCTTTCATTCAGGCCGGTGCTTGGCTTGATCAGATCTTGAGTCTACTAGCAGCCAAAAGAACGGACGGTCTAGAGCTCAAAATTCGCCCTTCTGCCCAATTTTCGAGCCCTCTGTGCGGAGAAAAATTCTTCCTTTAGACGTTAAACAAAAAGCTATCAATTCCACAGTACTGATCGGCCGCGCGCGTCGCGCCGTCGCAGAGTACGCTGCAAGCTGGCTTAATTGACATTTGTAGATTGTAGATTGCTACCAGCTCTATGAATGATGCACGTGAAAAGCCGAGGAGCCGACGAAAACATATAGAGAGAACACCTGCCGCCGTTCGTTGAGCATTGGTGGCAGGTGTTCTGTGTTCTCCCTGCCTCACAGCGTCGAAAGACGAGTCGGAAACCTGACGTTTGGGGCGGCAAGTGCATTGTAGTAGGTACGGGCTCGGTCGACCTGCACCAGAGCGGGCGCGATCGGCAGCGCACCTGTCCCGTCAGCGGCCAACAAACTTTAGTCGACCAGCGAGCAGCGTCGAGCGCCATGGCGTCCTCGTGCTCCAGCTCCTCGTCAGTCGCGAGCCCGGGCGAATCCTGCGGGGCGAGGGTCGGGACAGTCAAGGCACAAGGCGCATCCTGTGACGGCCGAATCGGCCGTGTGCGAGCTGTGTGTGGTGCGCGTGTGCATGCGCGGACGTGATCGCTGGGGCACCAGGGTTTGAAATTTGCTTTATAGGCAATATGGGGCGTCGGACCCCTAATTTAATAAGTGTGTAGGCACCTTTTAAGTGAAATGTGAAATAAACACATCTCCCAGTGGTAGCGACGTCCAGTTCCAGTTCGGCTCGTGTGAGCCGCCAGGAGCGTGTGCAGGGGGGGGGGGCTCCGACAGCCGACGGGACTTCGCACCGTCTTTTCTCTTTTCGGACAGGTAGGGACAGGATTCTGCAAAGGCGGGGGGACCCTCCGACCCGCTTTCGCCGGGGCTTTCCGCTCACGGTCAAAAATGTCGACCCCCACCCCCCACAAATTAGTACTTAAAAAGCCGTGTTTGACCGCCCTACTTGTTGTGTGAGTAAGTACAACCTCTGCTACTTAGTGTTTGTGTTGCGGGTCAGTAGCCCACAGCCCACCCCTGACCCCCCTTCCTTGCTTCCCCCTTGCTCGCCCCGCCGGCCGCCGGCCTTGGGTCCCCGTCTTTGCCCTTTCCCTTTGTCAATCTGCAATATGCAATCTGCAGTCTGTGGTCTGTGGCTCAGAGATGGTGTGGGGGCTCAGCACGATGGGGTGTGGGTCTGGGCGAACGGGTGCGAGTCTCGCTGCGCGGTCTAGAGGCTAGAGGGGTCTCGGTGAGTGAGTTGAGTGCTCAGCACATGCCAAAGGGCATGGCTTGAGGTCGACTGACAGCCCCCCCCGGAGGGGCGTTAGTGCCTGAGGGCGAGGGGCCTCGAGTCCTCCCCCCCGGATGACCCCTACTCTGAAGAGTAGCAGTTCCCAATGCTCCCCCCAATTCCCAAGTACTCAGTATCAGTATAAACTTATAGTAGTAGGTGTATTGCCCCGGCGTATATGCATATGCGTAGCGGGCTGCCGCAGAGGCACACGACCACACATAATAATGGTTGCCATGGGCGCCTGCGTATTGTTGCATGCATCATGTTGGGCGAGTTGCTCGCCCTGATGCATGGCATGACGTGCATAGGCATGACACTGATGCGCACGTCAAGTACGGCACGGCCATCAATCCACGCCTCATGCCGAAACCACAGGTACAGATGCAGACACACACACAGGAGTCGCGAATCAAAACAAGTCACATATCACTGCAATGCGGGACATGTCCTCCGACAACCTCCGGCGCATTCATACCTTCGTGGCAGGATCGTCCCTTTCTGCCGCGCCCTCTTTTTGCCCTAGAACAGGTGACTCATCTCCTTCCCCAGCCTGCCTCTCGCTCCCGACTAACTTTGGCGCGATGCACCGCATACGACCTCGATCCCGAAGGAGGGATCGCGGCGGCTGCTCTTCCTTGGCAGTCGCCCACTTGGCGACGATGAAGGCATCCATGAAGATTTGCGTCAAATGCGTAACGATGCACGGAATGGCGATCAGGCCCGGCTCGCCCAGTGTCGTGGGGAAGAAGGCGAGGACGGTCATGGCCATCGGGAGAGTCTTTTGCGAGCACATGACGACCACGGCCTTTTTGAGAGAGAGCTCGGTGCCCAATATGCAATGCGCGACAGAATAGTTGAAGATCAAGTAAATTATGTGGATCACAAGACCGCAAGCAATCAGGCCGAGCACAGCCTCCCATGATAGCGAGCGCAGCGCCGTGTTCGACTCAGAGAGCTTCATCCATGGGATGAGGCACAGGAAAAGGGACGAGGTGTTCGACACGAGCTGCTTGTGCCTCTTGAGCCACGCCTGCACCCGCTTGGACATGTCGCGGATGGCCTTACCCAAGATGAGGGGCAACAAGATCATGAGAAGGAGCTTGACAAGGAGGGGGCCTGGGTCGATCTTGATGTCTGAGACGTTGAGCAGCAGCGAGAGGAAAAATGGCACCGTGAATACGCCTAGAAGATTCGAGGTGACAGTGAGCAGCAGCGCGAGTGCGACGTTGCCTTTTCCGGCGGTGACGAGCGCAACGCCCGAGTTTATGGTGGTGGGCATCGAACAGAAGAGTATGAACCCAATTTGAAACTCGCGCGGCAGGAAGCTGAGCTCGCTCGGCATCAGCGCAAGCAGCGGCGTGATGAATAGGATGGCGATCACGCCATACAGGCCGTCTGGCCACGCAGTCAGCGCCTTCTTCACTTCGTCTGTCTTGAGGGTGAGGCCCGTGATGAGGAAGATCACGACGACACAGATCGTTTGCATTCCGCCCACGCATCCGAGCGCGCCGCAGATGCGCCAGCTTGCGACAGTCGCGCCGAGGACTGGGGCAGCTGCCCCCAGCACGATGGCGAGCAGCAGCCCAAGCACTAGGAAGTGCTTGAGGCAGAGAGAGCGCACATAAGCGGAGCGGAGAGCACAGCGGCTCGGAGGAATGGGGGTGGCCGAGGGGGCCGAGCCCTTGTCGCTGGCTGGCTGGCTGGCTGGCCGGTTCTCGGGCCTCTCCATACCCTTCCCCCAACCCCACTCCACCCTCACTTCAGCCCGCTGCCCTTCCCTTCCCCGTTTTCCCCAGCCTTCCCCTTTCCCCCACCTCCCCCTCTCTTTTCCTTCTCACCCCAGACCTCGGGACATCCCCCAACAAGCTCACGCGGTCGTCTCCCTCTCTCTTCTCTCCCACTCAAGAGAGAGAGAGCTCCCACGCTCGTTCTTTCCTCTCTCTTCTCTCCACTCTTCTCTCCTCCTCGCTCTTGCTCCCGGTCTATTCTCTTATTTTCTGCTTCTCTTTCTTCTTCTTTCTCCCAAGCTGTCCCTTCTTTCTCTTCTCTCGTCTGTCTTCTTCCCTCTCTCTTCCCTCTCTCTCTTCCCTCTCCTCTTTCATGCCGCTCACTACACTGCTCGCCTCTCCCCTTTTTTCTTCTCTCACAGCGCTGGAGTAGGAGTAGTCTAGAGGGAAGAATGAAGAAGGAGGAAGAAAGCTCGCTGCTGTTAAAAAGTATGTGGCATTCTTTTTTACTTCCTCCTTCTTCCTCCTTCCCTCTCAACTGGAGGGGACCTCGAGGGAAAAAAAAGGAGGGGAGGAGGAAGGGCGAGGGGGGGGAGGGAAGATACCGGGGAGGGGGGGCCGGCCAACCAAGGGCGGGCGCGCCTCTACTAGAGTATAAAGTACTTTGGCGCCCTCGCGCCTGCCCCCCCTCCCCCCCCCCCTTTGCCAGTTGTAAAAAAAACATTCTTGAAGGTGCCCGCTACTACGTGGGCGGCCAATTCCTCGCGCCGGCGCAATCCCTTCGCCGTGTGTCCTTCGCCCTCTGGGGGGGCTGTGGAAGCTGGGAAATGGCTCGAGGAGAGGCTAGAGGCTCGAGGCCTACTGGGAGACAGCCTCCCAGCTGCGCAGATCCGCACTCTCCGCGCGACGGCCAGGCTGGTGGAGCTGGAGCGTCTGGCGGCGACGACGTCGATGATGTCGCCAGCGTCCTTCGCACCCCTGCCTGGCGGGGCGGGCGCGGCGCCCGCGCAGCGCGAGCGGCGCTATGCGGGGCCGTCCATATCATATGCAGGCCCCCAGCGCGCCACGGCGGCGGAGGGCGTCAGGGAGAGGGCTTGTAAGGCCGTTGTGTGCTGGTACCACCCCGACACCGATCGCTCGGTGTTATGCTCCAAGGCCCAATGGGCCGCGGAGTTTGGGGTGGACCGGCGGCGCATGGACCACTGGGAGAAGAGGCTCGGCGCCGAGGATCTCGAGCGCATACGGCGTGGCGTCATTCCCCTGCCGGCCAGAACTCCGGGGTCACAGGGAGAGGAGCGCTCGTACGCTCGTGCGCCCGAGCAAGCGGCCGACCGTGCAGCAGCCCTCGGCTCCAAGCATGGATACGCGGATACGCGACTTGGATGAGATGACGAAGGCGACACTGAGGAGCCGGGAGCCGGTGCTCTCGACCCGGCGATCAGCGCCTCTACGGCCAGCATGGCACTCGCGTCATGTACCGCGAGGGAGTGAAGTGGGCAGCGAGCGAGGTGCTGCATGGACACTTGCCCGGCAATTGCAAGAAGGCCTCCGACCTCTTGCACGCCGTCGGCATCAACGCGTCTACGTGGCCGATAGCCACTGCAGTGCGGGTGGCTAAGGCCATATCGCGGCGGAGAACGGCGAGGAGGGAGCGCCCGAGGCAGGCGTGGTAGTGAGCCCAGCTGCCGCGGGAAGGCAGTGCACGTTGCCCCCCGATGTGCGGAACCGCATCTACCATTGGGCTGCGGCGCTGCGTGCGATGTCGGTGCGCGTGGGACGAACTCTTGTAATTGGAACGGTGAATAGACTGATCGACGGGTCGCCGATTGCCGACGAGTGCAAGAAGAAGGCAGTCTGCTCGGATTGGTATCGTCGCTTCAAAAAGCAGTTTGATATCAAAGAGGGCAAGGTGCGCCGGATCGAGCTCAGTCGGAAGCAGTGGTGCACTGCGCGCACTCTCACAGGGCGTCGTAAATGATGGAACCCCATGATATTTTTGTACCTCTTGCCTGCAGGGCATCCCCATGGGCCCACCCAGATCAAGTTTTGGGGGGGCTCTAGAGACAAAAATACCATTAGGGGAGGGGGAAGGACATGCCAGTAGAGGAATTGGCCGCCCACGTAGTAAACTACTAGTGACACATCACTCTCCCGCGATCCCGACGTCAACGCCTATACCCCTACCGCCGCTCCCCCTCCCGCCCCCCCCCTCGTTCCTTTTTCTTCGGTTTTGGTTTTGGGGGGTCGGCCCATGTACACTACTACTCTACTACTTTGGGCCTCGCGCTTGGGGAAGGGGTTGGGCAAGCCTCTTGTGTTCATTTGTGGTGCCCTCGGGTCAAGTCCGTCCCTGTGTGGGGGCCAGGCCTTCGGGCCTTCCCCATTGGATTTCTCGGGTGGGGGCACATTGTCCCCCGCGGTCTATTGTTATCCTTGGTCGCTAAGTCCGGTGTTCCTACATGTGAACCACAGTCAAACTCAAACTTAGAAACAAAACAGCAAAAACAGTATGTTTTTGCCGTCAAAAAAACAGAGAAAAACAGTGTAAAAACAGATGCGCGGGGGGAGGGGGCGCCCGAAATAAAACAGCGAAAAACGTATGTCATATGTTTTGGGCCTCCGGAAAAAAACACTGTTCCTGTGTTTCACATGTAGGCCGGTGTTGCTTTTGCTTGTTGTCGTATACTACATGTTTTAATTTTTAGACGCTCTAGCTAGTAGTGCTACGAGTTTGCTACTTGGAACTAATTCGTTGTCTTCATTTGTTTCGAATAATGGGCGGATTTCGTTGACATCTATGCGTTTCTTGGGCTGGCGGCCCATGCCCATGCCTGCTTTGGCTCGTCTGGATCAACCTACGCTTTTATAAGTGGGGCGGTCAATGGGGGCCTCGCGCCGCCCCTCTCTCCATCGCGGACACCCCCCGGGGTGGGCCCGTACAATCAACCCCAGCCCCGGCCCTCTGGCATGGGCTGGGCAATCAACATCCTGGCCCAGACCCCTAGTGGGCACGGGCCGCGACTCGCACTCCCACGCCCAGCTTGGGGCACTGGGGCATCGCCAATTTGGTGGCGCTATAGCGGCCGCGCTGTCCTCGCGGTAGCGCCAGTTATAGCGGTTAGCGATAGCGATAGCCGCCATAGCCATCGCAATACGCAACAGTTCGCCGGACTTTCACGTAAACGCTGAAATAACATTTGGCGTGAGTGATTGGCCTCCCCCCCCTCCCCCAACGTTCTCACAGTGATTGTATTGTCAGTACATTCAACGTTGCAATCCTTCGATTTTTCGCAGGCAACCGACGACCGGATCGGAGAGTGCAATGGCGGCAACACGTGCCAATGCGCATGTTCCCACAGCCCTGGCCTATAGTTAGCTCATCTAGGCGAGCCTAGGCACGGCCGCCTCTCCGCAAAAACTCGCGCTCGAAGGGAGAGCCTCGCACGACGACATGCACGATGGGGATACCAAGCACCGAGTAGCCCTCTCGGCAAGATGCAATAAGTTGCGCCCCCAATGCGGCGCTTGCGTCAAAGGGCCGGACGAACGGCTTGCCGTCGCCGTCTTCGAAGCAGATGTACGCCTGCAGCGCTCCGGCAGCGTACTTGCGCTCTTGGTCCCACGGCGGCGAATTCTCCGCGTTCTCTCCGAACATCTCGTGCAAATGTTCGGCGAGCGCGTCATTCTCGGACATGTCTTGGATGAAGTCGCTCATTGATGTCTCAGGATACAGCACCAAGACTGGCCAGTGCACCTCGTCGGCCTCTGCGTCGTACCACACGCGCGCACCAGACGACGAGCCAACGCATTGTTGCTTGAGCGAGTTGTCTGCGAAGTCGGAGACATCGAGCTCACGGCGACGTAGGGCCTTCTTGAGCTCTACCTCCATCGCGGCGAGCGCGGCGGCACGCTCTCGAGCCAGCTGCATCTCCTGCTCCCTAAGCACGAGCTTCCGGAACAAGGACTCCACCTCCGCGTCCTCGCCCTTCATCGTAGCTGCCACCACACCTCCCGGGCTGGCTGCACCCTGTGGGCTTGTGGCAAGTTGAGTAGACCCCGGATCTGCCAGACTGATCACGGCGAGTCTCCTCCCCTCCTCGCACAATGCGCGCGCGTCATCGAGCTTGTCCAGTTTGAGCGCAGCCGTAGCGCCTCTACGGGCCGCCTTGAGCTGCGCGGCTAGTGATAGAGCGCGATTTGCTATTGGAGTCTTGAGCCGCGTTTCCTCTCCCTCTTTCCGGTCCTGCATAGTTTTGGCACTCCCGCTCGGGGCCGCACCTGTGGTCGCCGCCTCGGCTGTATCTGCATCTTTGCGCACCTCAAGTGCCGCCATCGAATCGGCGAGCGCCCGCCCCCAATTCTTGAGCATCACCTGGGCGGCTGAACGATTGTTGAGGAGCGTTGCCACGAGCACTGCATCGTGCGGATGCTCACCGAGGCCCTCGGTGTACCGCTCGACGGCGTGATTGAGCGAGTTTGGTTCCTTGGAACGGAGTGCCTCGTTTCCCCTATTTTTTTGTCGCTCGGCTCGCTCTTCAGGCGTCGTCCGCAGGGACTCGAGTGCGGAGAGGAAGTCCTCGTCTTCAAAGGGATTGACGGGATCTGATACGTGGCCCTCTTCCCCACTCGCCGATGCTCCGACTGAGGCCAACGGTGGCGCACCATCCGATGTTCCCCTGGCCCGTGCGTCCCGCACGGCCTTCGCAGCCTCCTCCTCCTCTCGCTCCTCCGCTTCGGGACCCAATGGTACGGGCGGCACGTAGAAGGCGTTGACGTGGAGCATGAAGCCACAAGTCGCGAGGACCGTCTCGGCCGAGAGTGAGGCAAAGTACCGGAACTGATCGGATGTGAGTCCGCCCAGCTCCTCCTCAGGGGAGGGTGGCACGGCGAGGACGCGCTTGATGGCGGCTGCGTCGAGCTTCTTCAGCTCGAGCGTGGCTGAGAGCATCTTCTGGAACTCTTCCGGGCAAAGCTGCCCGTCTCCGTCGAGGTCAAAGACGCGGAAAGCAAAAGGCAGCGCCTCCTTGAGCGTCCTTGCGTGGAGCTGTGCGTAGCCACGGACGAAGGCACAAAAGTCGACTGAAGGCTCACCTTGCGCAATCACACGGCTGATAGAACCGCAGATCAACGCGGAGGCCACGCCGAGAGAGCGGATGACCTCTGCGAGGCCCTCAGTGCTAAGACGGCCTCTCTCATCAACATCCTTGAAGAAGGGGCGGGCGCGCTCAGTCCACATAACGTGGAAGCGCTCAAGTAGCTCGCGAGGAAGCCGTGTTTCCTCTGACAGGTCGCCGCACAGCAGCCGGCGCCGCGTCTCCTCATCGTACTCGACGTACTGGTTGAGCGCACCGGACGACGGCGACGAGGCGGCCATCGCACCCAGAGCCCTGCTGAGAAAAAGAGAGGAAGGAAAAAGAGGGGCAGAGATTACTTTTTTTGTATTTTCGTTACGATGTGCTAGAGTTTGTTCGTATTCACTCGAGAAAATATTCTTGAACTTACCAGTCCTAGGAGGATGGTACATGTACATGGTAAACGCGGGTTCACCGTGTTTGTACAGAGGCCAAAAACCCAAAAGCAGCCCGTTTTCACCGTGTTTCAAACGCCCTACCTAGCAGCATGCCGTGTTTGCGAGGTTCCCGGTATTTGCTGAGTTTGAGTTTGGAGACCCCCCCGCCGTGTGCCGTGTTGTTTCGTGTTTCACATCTAGGTTACCAGGTTACCGGCTACATGGCCTATCTCGGACTCGGGACTTGGGACGCTATGGCTATGGTAGGTGGTAGGAGTACCTTCTACCTTCTACCCCTATGACGGATCGAGCATGACCATTGGCTCGACATGCGATGAGACGGAGGGGCAACGATCGGCGGGAGGCGCGGCGGAAATGGCCGGGAGTGATGGAATGGCGGGCTTGACCACTAGCCGTCGGACTGGGGGGGTTCTACCGTGTCCGGACGGCCCTGAAAAGTCGGGCGGTTGGATCTCTCCGGTGAAGGGGGGCGTGAATTTTTTTCTGGACTGACCTCGACCTGCTAGCTGGTGTTGGATGTGCCGATGTGCCATGTGGGGCAGACCCACTGTCTGGTGTTGGATGTGCCATGTGGGGCATAAATTTGCCCCCCTTTTCTGGGCATGTTCAACCCCCAAAATTTCCCCACATTGTCTATTCATCCACTTGAGACCCCTGTCGTCGTACGGCAGGTGTGTGGAAGTCACCTCAGAGAGCAATGTGCGCCTCCCACCGCACCTCTTTACCTACCGTAAGATGACAGGGGCCTCAGGTGGGGAGAGGCGCACATTGCTCCCCAGCCAAAGTTGTCCATCCCCCACACCTCTTTCCCACCTACTGTAGGATGACATGGCCTCAGGGGGTTGGGGAGAGGGCGCACATTGCGCTCACCAAACAAAACTTTTATTAGTTAGTTGTGGTACCGACGTGCTAGCTCTCGCACTCGTTTGGACACTATTGCGGCAAGCTACAGTGGGCCTAGCCGAGTAAGAGCAAGTGTAGGTGAGCATAGGCGACGCAAAGAGAGACATCAGGCAAACAGCGGGGCTCAAAAGAGCGTCTGCATGCGCTAAAGCGCGCATGTCCATGGCACGCATACGCACATGTGCATGATCCCCATGCGCACATCTCCTCACTACTCAACCGTCGTCTCGCACATAGGACTTTGATTTGCCCTCGTGCTGGTGCGCATGCCGATGCACATGCGCCTTGCTCCACGCTCGACGTTTGGTGTCTAGCGGCCATACCAAGGACCAAAGATCCGCTTCAGGTAGCAATATGCTGCGGTCGCGACGCCACGACTACCACGCATACAGCACCGCCAAGTGGGGCAGGCATCGGCAGCATCAACAGTGGCACCTAGCGGCGACACTCATACTGTGCAGAAACATGATTTAGATCTACGTGTGCGTTGACCCAATCCGTCTTCGGGTCTACCTTGCCTGCTTGTTGGAACAACCAGCAATGCAGCCGTGCAACGTAGTGTTCACGCAAGGCCGGTGCACAGTAACACGGCGTGCCCCACCAGCGAGTCGTCCCAAGTTCCTCCAAGCTTGCTCAATTCCTTTCATGGTGCTGCTCCGTCTTCATGCCGCGAGCACACCACACAGCGCTCCTTCAGACCGATGCTCTTCCCGAGTCTCCCATGCATTGGCAATGGCCGCGGAGACGTCGGAAAGTGAGTGCGCGAAGCTCGGTATGCTCGTTGCGGCTAGGAACCGCCATTGTCTGCTTCGGCCATCGGAGTGTCCTTCTCTGAGGCCTCCACCCCCGCCACATCTTCCGCACTGTCCTCGCTTCCGTCCGCCTCGCCACATCCCTCTGCACCGCCCTCGCTCCCGCCTTCCGTGGGCGCCTCGCTGCCCGCAGACACTTCGCCACACCCAGCCGCAACGCCTGCAGCCTCGTTTAGCGAGCCGACGAGCCCCTCGGCAGCGCCAAACATACCGTTAGCTGAAGACTCGCCCGTGGCCGCCGGCGCACCAGTTGGCGGCGGCAGTAGCGTGGAGGGGAGCTCGCTCATTGGCCTGAAGTCGTCAAGGCCCTCGGGCGGGAAGGCAAACGTCGGACCAAAATTACAGGTGACACTCGCTGCCTTGAACAGAGACACGGCCGGGTAGTAAACCTCCGCCCACACGTCGGTAAAGGCGACCCCTTGCGGCTTGCCATTTTTGAAGAAGGAGATGGATGAGCCGACCGAGGCCACTCGCGGTCGCTCTTCCTCCACCACATACTCTTGACCTTTGATGGTGATTCGCTGACGCCGCGCGGCGGAGCCGGCGGGGTCGCCCATCCGTAGATGGCAGCCGATTACGTCTCCCGGGCCGTAAGACGCTCCATATTGTGCGCCCAAGCTTTCGTGGAATTTCATCCCCCCAATGTCCCGGTAGGAGTAGGAGTTGACATCGAACCCCACCGGCGCTTGTAGCTCGCCCATCTCGGTACACCACCCCAATCTTGTATGCCCGTCCTCGTCATTCAGCGGCTCACTCACGCGCACCTCAAAATACCACGAGCCGGAGCGCACACCATGGGTCGCCCGCACCATCCGAAAGCCCTTGTACCCGACTGCGGACATGAGGCCCTCTCCCAGCACAATCTGCGGAGCGCGCATCGAGCGAGAGAGCTGCACCACACTCGCGTCCTGAGGCTGGGACTCCATTTTGGGTGCGGGAATCAGCCTGTACTTCTCAGGAAGCTTGATCTCAGACACAGGTGTCGAGTGAAGTTCCGCTGGCGGGCGCCGCGTTGGAGCGCTGTTCCGCTTGCGCTTGTTCGCACCAGCAGACTCACGCTCCTTCTTCGGCTTTGCTGGCAAAGCCTACGATCGATTGCAAGCGGCTCAATGAGATGTCGAAAGGTCAAATGGTGGGCGATGACCAGCCGCGTGCCGCATGACAGGGTGAGAGGCGCACCGCCGAGGCCGAAACCGTCATGTTCCTCATGGGCTTCATCAACAGCCTCGTTGGGTGGAAGCTCTTCAAGCTCACCCCCGTCTTGTCCTGGTTCATGTTGATGACCTACACCAGGCATTGCAGGGTCACGTGCATCTGACGCGACGGCGGCGCCCTCCGCCCTCCTAATGCGTGTGCATATGATCGTGTGTGGCGTGGCTGGACGGGTGCGCTGAGTGCGACGCCGGCGTCTTGTTCGTGCGCATGCTCACATATTCCATGTGCGCCAAGCATTTGCGCACGGCGTTGCCCTCCTCGAGTTGAGTGATGCTTCGCCCGTGACAGAGGGAGCCCCAGTGGTTGCGTATCCACTCGGTGATCTCGTCGATTGACACCCACTTTCGGATTACGGGCGACCGCGATGTCACCTCCATCACCTCGCTGTTCTTCAGCTCGAGCGGCAGCTGCAGGTTGTGTAATGCCGTCACGACTACCGCCGACCACGAGTTGGTCAGCAGCGAGAACTGCTCGGTTCCAGAGGCGCAGATACGGCAGGAGAAGCGGTAGTTCCGCTGGAATGCCACGAATCGCCCCTCCTTGGGCAGGCACTCCACGTCCTTCGAGAAGAACCACTGGAGGCAGCTCTCGCACTGCAGCATTGGGTCGCCCAGCCTCCTCCCCTTGCCGGTGTAGCTGTACTTGTTCTGCGCATTGAAGTGGTGGGCACTGTCCCATATAAGCTTGTCCAGATTGTAGGGCAGCTTCGAGCTCTCTGCCATCGTGTCCCCCCTCCCCCCTTCTCCCGTCCCCGCCCTCCCCCCCCTCCGCTTCACACTCCCTCCGCCTCTTCCCTCTCGGCGGCGCGCCCCAGGGAAGGGGGGTGGTGGCGTGGGGGGCGGCAGCGAGCGGGCACGGAGAGGCCTCTCGGAGACTAACGGGAAAAGGGTGAGAGCAGAAGAAACCCAGAGGTATCGATTTGGCGGGAGAGTGGAGTACCAATGCGATTCCCGTCTTGCAAAGAAGGAGCACGTCCGAGTTTATTTGTCATGCGAGTATAACCTTAGTGCTGTGGGTCCGTAGCTCCGTAGCCTGTGGCCTGTGGGGGGGCTGGGTTGGGCGGGGTGCACCTGTCCCCAGTGAGTGTTCTCGCCCTCCTTCTGTGTCGCTGGGTGACCTGTTCCTTTTTAGCGTTACTCGGGTGCCGTGTCGTCGCTGATTTTTCTGTTGTCACGCGGTGATCTTGCATCTTGCGATCTTGCGCCCCGAGTAGAGTTTGGGGCGAGGTACAGTAGTATGGTTGCGTCTTATAGGCGAGTCGTTCCGCGAGGCCGAGCGCTTCCGCCACGAGGCTGAAGTTGGTATTCATTCTTAGCCTAGCCTTTTCGTCTTCCGTGAAAATGGGGGTACTAAGCTCTAGCTAGCGGGGTTTTGATTTTAGGTTTTCTTCTCTGGGCAGCCTTGTGGGTTCGCGCTGAGCAATGGAAGCTCGAAGCTCGGCGGGGCGCGGCCTCGCACTAGGGTAGTAAACCTTATGAGCTTATGAGTGTGGTTTCCAGGGTTGGTATGTAGTGAAATTCATATGCATATACTCGAACTCTACTCTGTAGAAGTCTCTAATGACTAATGATGTACTTCCATGCTATTAATTATGTAGAGGGCCTTTAGGCTTTAGGCTGTCGGGGGTAGTTGGTTGCATTAGGGTATGCGAAGAGTCTATCCTTGGCTTTTTGCGTGCGCGACCTTCTGGGGCAAGGCGTGTAGTTAGTGACGGCGTCTGTGGTTTCGAATATTTTTTTGTCGCGGGGCACGGGGCACCACGCTAGGTGGCACGAATCTTCGTGGTGGCGGCGGCATAATCTACACATGCTCGTCCGACTCTCTCTCTGCAAATTAAGGCTGTGAATATATTTGCCTACTATCAAGGATATAAGGCTATCTACCTCCAAATCGCACTATCTACCTCAATGCTGATAGCTGATAGTGCCCAAGCCATTATCTGTATCTATGTACATAGCTGTGCTGATGTGCTGACTGCCAAAGCTACTCGAGGGTTTTTGCACGGCCGCAACAGGGTCTCAAGAGGGTCTCCACAGCGCCTCTCAACAAGTCGCGCTGTGGAGATGTCTATTGGGACCGCTTCAATAAATAAGCGCAGTGAGGCGCTATTGAGGACTCCTCCGCACCTCAACAATGGAGAAGGCGCGCCGCTGCCCCACCGTTGCCACGCCGCTTCTCGTCGTCCCCGCACCTGCCACGGGCCCAGTGCAAGGCGTCGCGGCCCGAGCCCTGCGTGATGAATGCCTCTCCCTCACCCTCCCTCTCCATGCACCCACGCTGCTTGTGCGCAGGCCAAGCGTGTGCGATACCAATGGACAGACGAGAAGAAGGTGGCGTTGCTCACGCAGATCGTCGCCACGGGCAAGAACGCCTTCATGACGGCGAAGGGCTCGAAGGCCGTGGATGACTTTGTGTCGCAGCTCGACGTGTGGACCAACTCGGAGACCGGCATCATCCCCTTGCTCAACATGCATGCCCCGGAGTTCAAGGACAACCCCATCACGTCAACGTACACCTCGGTCATCACGTCTGTGAGGGGCTGGGTGCAGGTGAGCAAGGGGTGGATAGGAGGGTGGGGATGCACATCCCTTGCCTTGCTTGCATTCACAGCCCCGCATCAACTCCTTGCGCAACCGACCCCCTACCTTCGACCCGCGTGCCCACGCGTAGGCGGAGAGTCACTTGTACACGTCCGGCAAGGAGCAGAAGGAGCCCATCGAGGTAGGGCCAGGTAAATACTTGTAGCGGAACTTGCCCAAACTTGTCGGCCAAACTTGCGGGATTCTTGTAGCTGCTGCCCAAACTTGTTGTCAGACTTGCGGCAATTTGTCGTGCCGCAAGTACTTCCCGCGCGCCACGTGCGCTGGTCCGCGGTCCTCGCGTCCGCGCTTTCCCGCGTCCGCGCTCGCGCACCGCTCACACTCCGCGCGCAAGGAGAATTAGATAGAATTTCGAGCTATATTAGATACTACCATTTAACCATCACAATCAGCAATCTATGGGCGTTGTCATACTTGCTTGTGCTGAACATTCACATATTCACATGTATATCACACAAACACCCACACACACTGATGACAACTTATGAAGACTTCTTGCGGTTGTTGTTGTTGTAGCGCAACATCAACGCGGCTTGAATCTGATCCGCTAAAGAGCTCGAACGATCTGGACCAAACATCGTGGTCAGTAAAGAAAACACGCGCTCACATGACGCGGAATTGGGAGTCATGCTGAAAGTGATCCTCGCCGCCAATGCCCATGTGGGGAACTTGGTGTGGTTGGATGCCCACCAAGCAAGCACCTGTTGCGTGAACGTTGGCACATCGGAGTGATCAATCTTGGTTCCGCGACACGACATCAAGTATGTGGGAAGCTCATCTAGCAACCTCTGCTTGATGGAAGGCAAATTACTAAAACAAGGAATCTCCGCGAGCCGATGCACCCAAAGATCATCCACCCTGTCATAGGCAAAGGCTGGATTGAACGCTCGCAGCAGCCCAGTTCGGCGATGCTGCTCCTCGCAGTGATATGGAGAGGCACCCGCACCCGCACGCCCTCGCCACACATCTCGCCGACCATCACAAGGCGCACAAGCCCACACATGCGCATGGTGCACTTGCCCGTCTCACTCATCAACCCGCTCTGACCCGTGGGATGAGCATGGCTCGCCTTTGTGGTGACGAGCGCGGTCAGCCTGCCTTCCCTCGCCATTCCTTTGCCTCTCGCCTCACCTCCGCCTCACCAAGCCTCCGCTTCCCACTGCCTCACCTTCCTTTCCCCCATTGCCATTCGTACGTATGCCCGGTGTTGTCTCTCTCGTTCTCTCTCTGCCGCTCCTCCCTACCCTTGATGGCTGAGTCCTCCTCAGCCTCAAGCTCACAGGTCTCCTCACCCTCGCCACCCTTGTCGTCGCCGTCGCTGCCGTCGCGCTCGACAGTGTGGCGGTGGCGGTGGTGGTGGTGACTGAGTCTCTCTCTTTCCCCCGCTGCGTTTGTTTGACTCGATGGTGGTTGTTGCGTCTGTTGTGGTGGTTCCCAAGGCTTTCAGCCTGGCCCTCGACCTCGCTCTCGATCTCCTTCTCGTTCTTGTCCTCGTTCTTGCATTCGTCGTCGATTCCTTTGGTCTTCGATCCCCGGTCCCCATTCTCGGTGTGCGTCGTAGTTGAGCAAATATTCCCTGTTTCGATCGCTTGCGATCACCCCTCTCGTTTCGGCTAAGGCCACCTTCTCTCAATCAATCATTCTCGTTCAGGCTTCGGCCACCCGCGTCCTCGTTCTCGATTCTCGATTCTCGATTATTATTCTCGTTCTGATTTTCATATTTGCTCAGCTATGGTGCTACATGGTGTGGAGTCTGGCTTTCAAAGTCAGATGGTGTTCGACTACGTTTCGGGTTTCTAGTTCTCGGCCGCGCAAGGAAATTGTAGGAGGTTGGGGCCCATGCTCATTGATTCTTTGGCTTCCTCGCTTCATTCGCTTCATTCCTTTCGTTTCTCGTTTCAGTCGTGAGTGTTCATTCGTTTGTTCGTGATTGTGAATGTGTGTGCCCGCTTGGTCTGGACGTGCACCCCGACTGAGACTTGTCTTTGAACCATCCGCGATTGCGTTTGGTTGAACCCACTGAGAGTGCACGCTCTTTGGGGGCTAAGACAAGGGGTCACACACTCTCAACAGTGTTTGTTTCATTGTTTCGGCTTTTGTTCGTTCGTTCATGCTTGTTTTGGGCCTGATCACCCCATGACTCGCGTGGACGCTCGACTTAAGTCGGGGGGTGTCGCATCCAGAGTATTTTATATACTCTAGGCGGATGCGGTGCTTCTATCTATGTGTAGTGTGTGAGAAAATTGAGTGAGTTTTGTTTTTGCCAATGAGTTGCGCCTCGAAGCTCCGCCGCATTGCACGCCGCATTTGTTCGTTTGTCCTTACTTGTTTCATTGATTTGTTTGTGCGATGTTGCGTTAGTTTTCGGAGTTTTCTTGTTGGTGAGTGAGTGATGTGGGGTGGTGTCTCGTGGGCCGTCGTCGCGATGTAGCGCGCCCTTTCCCCCGCTCTCTCAAGACTTCTCTTCACTCATGCCCTAGCCCCACTGAGACTTGCCACGATCAAGCTTCGGCTTGATTCGACAGAAACTTTGCAAAACTTTTGCGCGAAACTTGGGGGGGTCCGGCGCGAAACTCTTACCAGGCCCTAAAGGCGGCTCAGGCGGCAGAGCACTCGGTGCATGATTTGCAGAAGACCTGAGCAATGCAGAACGAATGCATCGTGCCTAGAACCATGGACTGGCCCGTAGAGCCATGGCTGCACACCATTGGGCAACACCAAGCCCTGAAACTTGACACCATGGCACCTTTTATGCCCCGAGTAGAAGCTCGCTTGTGAACGTACTGGACGTGCCACTCCCCACAGCTTCCCATCTACGAAACCAATTAGGTTTGGCAGGGGAACACCCGCCTCAACATGTGCTGCAGCAAACCGGGGAAACAAGGGAGCAAAACACGATAAACTACGAGAATCAAGCAGGTGTGGAAAGGTTGTGTGAACATGTTGCACCACCGCTTGATGCGCCTCGGAGATGGCGGCCTCGCTCCTCCCGGTCTCTACGCATAAGACGACCGCGCTGCCTGCGGACAATACGGTGCTGGGGGTGATTGGGGTCGCAGTGGGGCAGGATGCACTAGTAGGCTGGGCACATCGCTCGAGTGGCCCAACGCTCGCCACGCACCTGGGGTCTTGTATCGGCGCAGAGCGATGAGGGCCGCCTCTTCTCCGCTCATCACATGCCGCCCCTTCAACCGAAAGCCAGCAGGGAGCTGCAGGGCATCAATCACCCTGGGAAGGTCTTCGAGCCGAAAGTCAAAGCGCACATACACATCGCGGGCCTGCACGCCCTCACCCGCGCCCGCCTGCGCGGCCTCCTGCTGCAGTCTTGCCACGGACAGACGCTCTGGCCCAATGCTCGAGCGCATGGACCGCGAGAGAACCTCCGCTGCGAGCGCGAGGAGGATGCGCTCAGAGCGCCGGCCCTCCGCAGCATCGCAGTCCTCGCCACGCCAGCGCCTCCTGCGCTTCAAGTGGGCCAGCATCATGGCCAGCTCCGCGTCCTCCAGCTCCTGTGCCGTGAAGGGGCGCGTCGGCATCGCACCCCTGCGTACTGCCGCAGACCGCTCTACCGCGGTTGAGAAGACCGCTATTGAGAGGAAAACGCGGTTTTCTCCTTTTGCAGGACGGCCGCAATAGAGCCTCAACAGCGCCCCGACACTGTTGGGGCGGGGGGCTGTTGGGGCCCTATTGCGGCCTGCAAAAACCCTCTACTAATAAGGTATTAATAATAGGCCCCTCTAAGGCGCAAACGCGCAAACGCGCGCCAAGACGAGGATGACGTGGGCGTGGGTGGCGGGTGCCGCTCCGGAGAATGAATCGGCGGCCGTTGGGGAACTCTTGGGGCTTTGGGGGGGCGGGGGGGCTTTCGGCGTTTGGCGTTTGCTGTCCGAGTTTGCGAATCTTGAGAGAGAGAGAGAGAGAGAGAGAGAGAGAAAGAGAGAGAGAGAGAGAGAGGGATGGATGGATGGAGGGAGGGAGGGAGGGAGGGAGAGAGAGTGTGTGTGTGTGGAGCGGCAGGCGGTGGCGATGGGAGCGCCGCCGCTGGAGGAGGGCGTTTTGTTGAGGGGCTGCTCCCTGCCCCCTCTCTCAAGATTCGCAAACTTGGACAGTCCATTCAGTGGTTTCAATCCTTTCCGAACGCCCCCCCGGGGGGCGTTGGGCTGCTTCCCTCCCTCCCTCCCTCTCTCCCTCTCTCTCTCTCTCTTTCTCTCTCTATCTCTCTCCCTCTCTCTCTCTCTATCTCTCTCTCTCTCTCCCTCTCTCTCTCTCTCTCTCCCTCTCTCTCTCTCTCTCTCTGTCTGTCTGTCTCTCTCGGCGCCGCAGCCAAGCTCGGCAGAGCCGAGGAGGGAGCGCGGCGGATGATGAGTCGCTCCGCTTCCAATCGCGCCGCAGATTTGGGCAAGGAGCAAAAGGAAAGAGGAGGAAGATAAGGGAAAAGAGGGAGAGGGGGTGAGAAGGGGCGGGGGCCGACGGCCGCCGCCGGGCCTGAGGTACCACTCGGCGCCGACCCCGGGGCCGACCTAGAGAGCCAAACGACCCCCTGGGGATAGAGTGCGAATAGTAAATAGTAAAGTCATCAGGTCGTGGATCGGAGAGACTTGGGGTGCGGGCGAGAGTCCTCTCTCTCTCTCTCTCTCTCTCTCTCTCTCTCTCTCTCTCTCTCTCTCTCTCTCTCTCTCTCTCTCTCTCTCTCTCTCTCTCTCTCTCTCTCTCTCCTCTCTCTCTCTCTCTCTCTCTCTCTCTCTCTCTCTCTCTCTCTCTCTCTCTCTCTCTCTCTCTCTCTCTCTCTCTCTCTCTCTCTCTCTCTCTCTCTCTCTCTCTCTCTCTCTCTCTCTCTCTCTCTCTCTCTCTCTCTTCTCGTGATGATGAGCCAGCAAGAGAGAGAATCCGATCGGAGAAGAAGACGCTCAGCTCAGGACATTCATTGGGAGATTTTGTACAACTTGGACAACTTGGCTAAGAGGGCGGCGGGGAAACCGTATTCATGAGAGAGAGAGAGAGAGAGAGAGGAGAGAGAGAGAGAGAGAGAGAGAGAGAGAGAGAGAGAGAGAAAGGCTTCCCCCCATCCATCAGCCGCCTCGCCTCGAGTCCCGGGCCCCCCTCATGCAGGGCCGCCTTCTACTCTCCTCCGCCCTCCGGCGCGCTCCGCGGCCCGCTCACCGCCTGCTCCTCCCGTCCCTCTCTCGTGCGCTCACTACCGAGCCCCCCATCTCCTCCGAGCACTTTCGTACCTCAAACAAGCCCCACCCGCTCATCAAGAAGAATGAGTACCTCGAGAGAGAGAAGGAGATGTCGGACCACACGGGCCGGCAGCAGAACCACATCTGGACGCAAGCGGAGCTGGAGGCAGCACTCGCGACGTACAACGACAAGCATGTACCCGTCACGATCTCCGACAAGATCATGCACGCCATCATGTATTATGGCCTCTACCACCCCTTCAACTTTCTGACGGGCTACACGCCGCGTGACCCGAAGCCATCCGCGCTAGTCTGGCGCTTGATCGTGCTCGAGTCGTTCGCGGGGGTGCCTGGGTTCGTCGCCGCCGGTGTGCGCCACTTCCGCTCGCTCCGCGTCCTGCGGCGCGACTACGGATGGATCCACACACTGCTCGAGGAGGCCGAGAACGAGCGGATGCACCTACTCGTCTGCCTCCGCATGTTTGAGGCCAGTCCGGTGACGCGCGCCCTGTGCATTAGCGCGCAGCTCGCCATGACGCCCTTCCTGATGGCTGTCTACTTGGTGAACCCCAAGGCCGGCCACCGCTTCGTCGGCTACCTCGAGCAGACTGCGTGCTCCACCTATCACAACGTGATCACACACATCGAGACACCCGGCACTAAGCTCCACAAGGAGTGGGCCCACCTGGACGCGCCCGACATCGCCAAGGGCTACTGGAAGCTGCCGGCGGATGCCAAGTGGGTCGATGCACTCAAGTGCATGTACGCCGACGAGACACATCACCGGGACGTCAACCACACTTTTGCGAGCATGGAGTCCGATGACCCCAACCCCTTTGTCCTGATGCACAAGGAGGACGCTGCACGCGCGTGGAAGATGGAGGAGTCGGAACGCCTCATGAAGGAAAATCGTGGAAGCACAAGCGCCAAGGCCTGAGTGGGGCGCGACTCGCTCCGCCCCGTTCATCGTCGTGTACTCGACCACTAGGCCGTGTGTCAATCGTCCGCCTGCCCAAGCATGTGGCCCTTGATGTGCCTAATCGTCTCTCTGTGTACTGCCGTCGGAGCCCGGCTTCTCACCGGTCGGAAATTCGCCAGACAAGTCTGTGACGACATAAAATCATGCCCAGACGTATCGTCCGCTTCGGGCACGTATCCAATGTGTACTTTTCTCGGTAATTCAAACCTCGCACGCTCACTCGACCACTGATAATCCCTATCCCCCCAACTTCCAAGCGGCAACAAGGAGTTGGCTTGCGCGGATGCGTAGGCCGGTGAGGCCAATGGTCACCCAGTGATGGATCCGCGCCCCGCCACCTTCGGTCGCTTTATCACACGACCCTCACGCGAGCACTCTTCTCGATGCGGTCCCGTCCCAAACGCCTTGCACAGCACCCAGGCAAGGCCAATGAAGGCAACCAAAGCGGCTAAAACATCAAGGAACTTAGGTCAAGCGTCAAGCAAGGGAAGAAGTGAAAGCAGAACGCAATGGATCCCTCGTTGGATGATGCACACACTGCGTGGGTGCAGTGCTCCTCGTATACGCATCAGATACGTATCTACCCGCGCAGTATACTCACTCGCGCTCGTGTAGATAGACGCACTATCTGCGCGCTTGTAGATGCAGGCAGCATTCGCATCAGATCATGTCAAATGTGTTGTTACATAGTTACTCGTAGTTATCATCCATAGTCATCAAAAGCCAATAGCGAGCCCGGCTGGCGGCATGTTTGGGCCGTCGCGGTTATCGGAGCGAGGCTTAGAGATAGACAGAGACAACCTCGGGTCGCACGTGCAGTAGTGATTATCCATTGGCTTGGGCGCCCGGGCCGCAGTGCGCGCCAAGGCAACCATTCGTCATTCGTGGCTGCTTTTGATATTTCACAGAAAAATAATTTTTAACAACTTGATATGGGTCGCGGTGACGGGGCTATCACCCACTTAAGATAGGACTCTCTGCTCTCTGCCGCGGCGAGCGCAAGCACAAGCACCCTTGTCGCATCCGCGATCGACCGCTTTTGCCGTGTTGTTTTGATGCTGCTTGATGCCGTCGTTTACACTTCTAATTAATGCTCCCTCTTCGTAGTCGTAGGCTATGCAGCGTTGGGGAATCTTTTGGCTACGCGTCGCACCCCTCTTACTTGGCTTATTTCGCCTCCTACTCCTACCTACTTTGTCGCTTGTCGCTTACTTTGTCGCATGCTTTCGCCTCTTGCCTCTTGCCTGGTTGCCTGGTTGGCCTCCTGCTGCGTACGGCCCAAGGAGTGCGGCTTCTGGCTCGCGCCCACTGGGGGTCGCTGAGCCAGGATGATAATGATGAGCGCTCAGCTCGTGCTGCCAGTGGCAGAGCGTGAAGTTGTTTGGCGGCCCCCTAGAGGCCTAGAGGGATGATAGTGCCCGGTGAGGCCCGATTGTCAAACCTATCGTCAGGTGTCATGTCCACGGGGCCTAACACAACCTGACACAAGTGACGTCAGACCTGACGTCAGGTCTAATTAATGTTTAAAAAAATATAAGCTATATAGTGCAAAATTCAAAATTCGACCATATGTGTCTTACGCCCGCTAGGGTGGCACAGTGCCTCGCGGCACAGGTTAGATTCCTCGTTGTACGCGTTCGAGACTGCTCGTCGAGCATGTGCTAGTAAGGATAGTGCTATCGGCACCAGTCACTCTCTTTTTTGACAACTTGTACCTTTTCTTTATTCCTTTCTAATATTTTTAATCGTAGATCGTAGATCAGTCAGCCATATGACGAGACGTCTGACGGTCACCCCTGCCATCAGGCGGCTCCCCCCGTGCACTACTAGGGGGATTGGGGTGAAGGGCTTAGATATGGTCCGGTGGCCTGCGCCCCCCCCCCCCCCCCGGTGATCCGTTCCCCCCTTCCTCCTATGCCTACCGGGCTGGCGGTGGCCTCAGACCTCAGACCCGACTTATCCTGTGCAAACAGGTGCGGGACTTGCATATTTTTCGGTGAGGGGAGCTCTCGCTCCGCCCACCCCCTTCTCCGCGCTCTCTCTCCCCTCTCCCGCAGGACGCGCGATGGCGCGCCTGCAACAGGCCTGCAGCTGTCCCTGGCGACCCCTGGATGGAGGCTCCTAGAGGCCAGCTCAGGGGGCATAGGAGGCTGGGGCTGGGTCTTGGCCTCCCCTGCCTCTCCCTCGCTGGCGCTCCTGAGCCTCAGGAGTCCCCAATCTGCACCTGTCTGCCTGTCGAACAGGGGGGGAGAGGGGGTTGGAGCGATGGGCTGGCCACGACAGGCCAGGACGCGCGAGGCAGGCGAGCCTGCCACTGAGAGAGTGGGTCAACAGTCAACAGGGCTGTCTGTTCCTGGCAAGCCATCAGGCATGCCAGGAGCATGGGTGGTTCCTCCCCCATGGCAGGGAGGGGACTCGTGCCCCCTCATGGGCGAACTAAGTATAAACTTAGTTGAAGAGGAGCTCTACGATTGCGGCGTAGACCGAGGCGTCTTGGAAGGCGTAGTCGCCCTCTTGATGGAGAGATCGCATCTGCATCATGATGAGTCCAATATTCAATGCAAGTAGCTATAGGTAGCAATAGCAATAGAGAGTGAAGAAGCGCAATGCATATAGTGTCATGCAAGTGTGAAGGAGACAAGAGAGACATAGTATGAAGGCCCGACCAGGCTCGAGGCCTCCCCCCTGCAAAGAGTGCACGCACGACTCTCGCGCTCCGCAGTCGTAATCACTTGGCGTTGCTGCTTAGGTCATGCAACGAGCTACACGCGCTACTAGCCCGCTACTGCGCCATCCATGGTCCATGGCCAAGATATTCAAGTGGCAATCATGAACGTCTAGGCGTGTGTACAAGTCCAACTCGCAATCCAACCATGGCAGAAATGTCCGTGCAAGAACGTGTTGCGCCGCGAGGGATACTCTGACGCGACGGACCACACGTGGAGCCAATCTAGGAACTCAGGGACCGGAGCCACTATGGTCATCTGCTCTTTGAATGCCTCCGTGATGACGCGGAGAGAACACGCCGCGAGCCGACGAGCTCGGAGGCCATTCGGCGCTCGGCAAGTTCCCTTTCCGAGATGCCGAGCGGCTGCATCTCTCGTGCAGTCGATGCTGCCAGCCGGCGAAAGTGCATCTCCGCTGCACTCGGGCTGCACGACGAGGCGGAGCTCGGTCGCGAATGTGCACCGCTCCCACCCACTGAGAGCCCCGTAAAGCTAGCGGCTGGGCTTAACCCGTTCGAGCTCCCCGCAGCGGCGGGCGATTGCAGCGCTTTGCACAGTGGCAGAGCCGAGCTACGGCATGTGCTCGCGCTCCCAGAGTGCGAGAGGTTAGCGCTTGACTTGCCCGATGTGGTTAGTCGAGCAACGGGTGCTTGAGCAGATGCACCTGGCACATCTCGATTCAGTCGAGACGATGAGCCCCGCGCAGCGGCCGGATCGACGGCACCCACCCCGTTGCCGCTGCGTGCCCGAACAGCCCCCTGCGCGGACGCCCCGCTGGATGGCGCGCTTGATGGCTTCGTCGCTAACCATTTCTTTGTGCCCGTGCGAGACACAAATGGCACAGCCGCCACAGCCGAGCCGGCCGGAGGTCTTAAATGCGATGGACTACCCCCTCCGTCTAATCTTGACGTCGCCTCAAAGGTGCTGCCACCCCCCAGTCCGCCACAGGCGCCATCGCTCGCTGGACTACTTGACCAATGACGGCTAGTTGCCGTATCGCCATCTGAGTCCACCCACTCCTCTGCCGAGGCCGAGCTCCGCATGCGCTCCTCGATCATGACATGCGCAGACACCCCGGGCGCAACCCCCTGCAGCTCAGCGAGCATGCGCTGCGACACGTGTGTGGCAAGGATGTGTGAGCCAGATGGAGCATAGAGGGCAATGGGTGAGGTGCTAGGCCGGCACGCGCTACGGCCATGCACCTGGCGTGTGGCCTCCCTCTCAGCTAAGCTCGCCATGAGCGAGCCCCGTGCCTCGAAGGCCAGCCTATGCTGCTGCGCCGTGCTCGGCCTACTGCTTGCAGCACGCACGTTGCCGCTTCCCGGCCTGCTTCCAGTGTGGCGGCTGCTGGCCGTGCTGTTGTGGGCGTCTATCCGAGCTTGGCCTCCAGCGAGCAGCTCTTGCAGAGATGCCGCCGAACCAGCATGGCCGGCGGGCGCAGGGGCCGGCCGGCCAGAGGTATTTCCAGCGTCGCTCGTGTCCACTGTCGGCCGCGCCGCAAGCTCGGCGCGCACCGCCTCAGTGCGTTGCGTGAACCCGTCCTCACCCTCGTGAACCTTGCTTGGCTGAAGAGGGGCATCGGAGGAGACAGAGCCTTCCTCCGATTCGTCATCGTCCCCCACCGACGCGAGCGCCTCACGGAGCCCGGTGTGCAGTAGTACGTGCCGCTTCTCCCTCCACTGGTCGAGGTCGTCCTCAGCGCGCTGACTTTCTCCGAGGATCGACTTAAGATCCTCTCTGTCTGCCTGGAGCCTATGGAGCGCATTATGCATGCGCTGGCGCAGCAGCTGATCCTCCGCCTCGCACGCAGCCAGATCGATGAGCACACCCACACCCTCGCCCCCCTCGAGATGTAGTGCAGTAGGAGGTAACGAGAGCTCGGCCAGCGCGCCGGGCCGCGCGTCTGCCGCGAGCAGAGCAAGCTCTTCAGGGCTGAGCTCCTCCGAGTCACCCACCAAACGCTGCTCTTGCAGGTCTGCAGCTAGCAGCGCTTGCTCCTCGGCGGTAAGGTCGTCATCGGACATGTGAGAGTAGAAAACGCTCCCCTCCCCGAACGCCCCGGCGCGCTCTCGGTCTCCGCGGTGAGGGAGGGAGGGAGAGGGGAGAGGGGGAGGGGAGAGGGGGAGGGCGGCGCCGCGCGGTTGGGAGAGAGCGGCGTGGAGAGAGGGAAGGACGAGGAGAGCGAAGGACGGAGAGGCAATGGAGCAAGTAATGATAAAAGAGATGAGGATCACAGATAAAGGAATGGGAGGGAGAGGCGGGATACGTTCTTGGTGGAGGTGAGCCACACCCAAAAACGACTTTGATAGGGGTTCATAGGAGTATCACGAGGAAGAGTAGAGGAACTGAAGAGAGAGAGAGTGGGCGTTAGAACTTAAAGCGCCGTAAGAGGACATCTTGTTGGCTAGCATTCCTAGCTCCTAGCCATATCCACCGGACGAGCCATGCGCCAACCGCGCACACACCCCCATCGCGGGGGAGGGGCTCCGTTGCCGTCGAAGGGCTACGAATAACAGCCCTCTTTTGACGGAACGCGACTTGAGCGGATGGCCGTTGCTTTCGTCGCACGACCCCCACAGCCCCAGAATTAAGAGCTAAGGGGTGCTTGGAGTGATTCGATGTGGTAAAGTGTCCTTCCCACCCTTGAACTGGTGAATACTTGGGGATCTGGATCTGGCATTGGCATTGGCCATCACTGAAGAATTTGTGTAGACTGGCCATATATTAATTTATATTGTCCAGAGGTCCCACCAGTTGTGGGAAAGCGTGGCGCACTCGGCAGCCACAGATTCGAAGGAAAGAACTACATCGAATTCGTCGAGTCAATTCGATGTTGTGTTGCACCCTTGAGGGTCGACGACGCCCGCGCAGGTGCAGGTGTCATGGATCATGGAGATTGCGGTGCGACCTCTCGCCTCTCGGAGGGGGTACCACATTATTAGAACTTATAGCGTCGTATGACATCTTGTTAGCTAGCATTCCTAGCCACATACACCGGACGAGCCGTGCGCCAACCGCCCATCGCGGGGTAGGTGCTCCGTTGCCGTCGAATGGCTACGGTTCCGTAGCACTAAGGTTATACTAACACAACAATAACAATAAAAAACTCTGATGGTGAGAGACAAGGGGAGAAAGGGGAAGGGGGGAAGAGAGGGAGGGAGGGAGAGTAAGAGAAGAGGGAGGGGACGGGAGGGAGGGAGGGAGGGAGAGGGAGAAAGTTGGGGGGGGGGGGAGGGGCGAGAGCCCAACCACTGACCACTGATGGGCTGGTGGGGCAAGTACTCCCGAAATAGTTTGACGCTCACCTGCTTCCTATAAGTACTCCCGAAATAGTTTGACGCTCATATGCTTCCTATATTCCTATATGAAGCTGCATCGCCCACTGGAACTTCCCTCTACTTTATGCCCTCTAAAGTAATACCCATTATTGATCTCTTAAACTATATGTGTACACCTATGACCTGCAGATTTACATATTAATAACTACAGGAGTACGTATTCTTGGATGGGAGATCGTCGGTCGGTCGGCCGGACCGCTCTCCTCTCTCTCCCTCTCTCTCTCTCTCTCTCTCACACACACACACACACACACACACACACACACACACACACACACACACACACACACACACACACACACACACACACACACACACACACACACACACACACACATTCTGCCCTGCCACGCCCCGCTCCTCGGCGTCGGGCTCGCTTCTCAGCCTCTGAGTTACCACCTCTTTACGCTCGGCACCGATGCACCGACACTCCTTTCGCCGCGCCTTTCACTCGCGTGCTGAGCACTCGGAGTGGATCAGGCGTGTGGTACGCTCTCGTAAACGGCAGCCGGCCGGCTTCAGCGTCGCTGCGGAGCGCGAAGCGCCCTTCCTGAGCAGCGTGGACCCGTTCGCGCCGCAGCTGATCTTCCGATGCGCGCCTCCCGCTGCCACGCCCCTTCACTCTGCCTCCGCCTCCATGATCGAGGTCACGTGGCCACTCGCCACCAATGCAATGCTTCAGAACGCTGTCTCCGATATTCGAGAGAGGGGAGAGCTTGGCTGGTCGGCGATGCGGCTGGGAAAGTTCTACGAGGCGCTCGACGCGCTCACCGGTGATGTGGCGCACAAACACGTCTCCAATGGGGGCGGCTCGTACAATCTCGTGACGGGCGGACACTACCATTCTGTCAAGCTAGCGCGTGCCCTGCCAGGCGTCGACATGACGCTTCGCTGCTACATTACCCGCACAGGTAGCTCAGGCCTCGCCCCAATGTGCGTCCTTCATCCGGCTATCTTCTGCATCCCCATTCCACACCCTGTTGGTGCCGGGCCCACACATGGCTAGCCAGCCCCGAACTACCACGTGTGCCACAATTTTGCGCTACAGGCTCGTCGTCACTCGAGGTGCGCACGGATGCCGTTCAAGTTCTCTCGTCAACAGGGGTCGAGCGGTGAGTGCGATTCGCTGAAGACAGCGGGACTCCAGAGCCCACATGCTAGTTCAGAAGCCACTTGCACTTCGTTGCCAATCGAAATTCGTGCCGCGTTTTGAGCGCAGCTCTCCCACACTTCAGCGTACCTTTACAGGCCCAGCTCCTCGCATTGATTAGGCTCGTCAACGTTTGTCACACGGTGATGGTGGCGACGGATCCTGCTACAGGCAAAGGAGTCAAGGGGGCGGTGCCGCCGCTGATCCCCTCCGGAGGGGAAGATGAGGAGGCAGAGGTAAAATCACCTTTTTAGTGCACTACAAAGCTACCTTGCACTAGAGCCAACGCCGTGTCCCTTACCTCGCGGCTTGCATCCCTTCTTCCTTGCTCCCTCTGCCCAACGAGTATGTGGCATACGAATAACACGACGGAGCGGACGCTGTCTGCTGTGTAGGCCATTCGTACCGAGCTGGGCGAGCTGCACTCCAAGATCCGGAGTCGCCGAGCGTCTGAGGTTCTATTCATTCGTGACATCCGAGACGGAAAAATGAAGCTCACCATGCCACCAACGCAAGCAGAGATGGTGGAGGTGCGGTCTTGGGCGAGACAAGCTCGTGCAGGGCGGAGGCTCGTCCACTTCCTTTGCCAAATCGTAGTCCACCGTGGCCACTTCGCCACCGGTCCGCTGAAGCGCCGATGGATTTCTTGAAGTCATTGGCCTTTCGAAGCCAATGCGCGCGCTGACGGCCCGCGAACGACCCCATCAACCCCCATCGCGACAGGTACACGAGCTGCATAAGCGTGCAGCAGCATCGAGCGGCATTGCCGCTCACCGTGCCGTCGGTCCCGACGAAATCGGCTGCCCCGACGAAGTTAGCGAGCACACACATACGACGTCGCTCGTCGTTTTCCCGGAGCACCGGTGAAAGCATCCCGAAGGCGACGGTTTCGCCCATCTTTGTGATCCGTTAGGATCACCCTCATCCACCCCGTGTTCTGTGCGGCCTTGCTCAGGAACGTCCACGGTAATGCCTTTGGCGGCTTCGTCACTGCCCACGCATTCGACCTGGCCTACTTTGCGGCGCGCTTCTACACCAAAGGAGAGCCATTTGCAGCCATCGGTGAATGCAGTGCTAGCTGTCAGTGCTTGCCGCATGCGGGGCGATCCGTGCAGCGAGGGGTTGGGCGACGCGACCCGCCTCATGTTACGCGATAGCCTGCGCCCATACTCGCCTCTACAGGTCTGGATGAGGCAGTCTTCTTGTCACCGGTCAAGGTTGGCGACTCGATCACGTTCACAGCGCGCGTTGTCCACGCCGCCGACGCCACGTTTCGGGTGTTTGTCACGGTCGGAGTGCTTGACACTGCCGCCCCACACCAGCTTGCTAGGTACGGTGCCCTGGCATGCCATAGAGAAGGCTTCTAGCATTAGCCGCATACGCATCTTGCACTGTATGCGAGCCGCATGTGCACCTCACGCCGGAAAAGCGCTGGCCGCTCCGCACTTGGATGCGTCCACCATTAGCGTGCTCGCACACACACTTGGTGAGGGGGCTGGGGACCTGGGTAGTCCGACGCCATGCCTGCGCGGTAGGCGCACCAACGTGCTTCGCTTCGTCTTCGCCGTCGACCCGGAGTCGCCGGCTGCGAAGCGTGCGGTGTTACCGAGGTCGTACCGCGAGGTGAGTAGTCGCACGGATGCATTGAGTTTGCAATGCGAAGGGCGTGGAGACATACCTCGGCTTTCCGTGGAGTGTGACAAGATTGGCAGTCATTCGATCCCTTCCCCGCACTCCTTCTCATGTGTAGATTTTAATGCACGTGGAGGCCGCAAGGCGTCACGCCGTGGAAGGGCCTAACGGGAGTGCCAAGAAGGAGCTGTTGGAGTACTTCGCCGGGATGGGCCGACTGCGGTCTGGTGTAGGGACTGTCGCGTGACTGGCTACGGGGATGCAGTGCGTGCCGCATCATCCGCACCCGCTGTTTGTCCATGTTGGCTTTCGGCTTCGTAGTTCTTAGGCTTCTCGGTGCGATCAGAAGCTGGCCGATTGGGAGCAAGAGCACGAGCGAGGCCTAGATCTTCTCGCGCCTCTCCGCTCGTCATCGTAAACACCTTCGGCCTATGGGATCACATCTAGCTTCGTTGGCATCTTGTCCTACTACTATCGCTCACACTCACCGAGAGTTTTAGGAGAAGCCGATGAGGGGATGCGGAGCAAAGCGCCAAGTGGCACGTCACCGCTTGCGTACGACAACGGCAGCGCAGGCATCCTTTGATTGTATTGGCAACAATTCTAGCCCGCACATTGTATACAAGCTGCTGCCTTGCGCGCGAGTAGACAATCAAGCGTCATGACGTGTCGTGATGTTGACGTCACGATAGCCCCAATTTAGCACTTGGAGACGGAGACCGGAGACGCGCACTCAGCTAGAAATCAGCCAATCAACGCACGAGCCTGGGTCTGAGCTGCTAAGCATATGATTAAGGAAGGCCATCAGATTTCAGATTTGGTGTACAGTAAGGATGTTTGTCTGCTTGTTGCTAGTGTTTTGATTGATGGCGCATTCTTGGCGCTGCCGAAAAAAAGTGACAAGTAGTCAAGTAATGTAGTACAACGCCTAAACACAACCAACTCGGGCTTCTCCTATTGCTCAGTGTTCCTTCGCTCCTCCTACTAGCCGCGATGGCGTGTGGGGGGCGCGAGGCCCCCATTGACCCCCACTTATAAAAGTATGTTGTGAGAAAGACGAGAATAAAGAGAAAATAAAAATAAAATAATTAATGTTATATCCTAGCCAACCCCACTAGCCACTAGCCACTAGCTACTTGGACACATGTTTTCCGTCCCAGAATCCCGCCATGCCTGACGAGCCAGGTGTCCGAGTGCTACCGGGGGGAAGGGGCACCTCCCCTCGATATTTGTCCTCCCCCCAGTGCACGCACCGACCCCGCGCACCCCAGCATGTCCTCTCCGCTCGAGTCCACGCTGGGGGAAAACCTGTTGAATCAAGCGGGCGCTTTTTGAGCGCTTGATCGTGGGGCAAGTCTCAGCGGGGCTAGGGCATGGAGTGAAGAGAAGTCTTGAGAGAGGAGGGGAAAGGGCGCGCTACATCGCGACGAGGGTGAGAGGATGCAACTTGAGGTTCCCTTTTTTTAGCCCCCTGCATTGCCTTTTTCTACACCTTATACAATATACCCCCCCCCCAAAATGTGTCCCTATATGCAAACACCTATGGGTCCAATTGTTGCAGACGGGTCGCTGCTTGTCACGGGACGAGGGAGTCGGCCGCGCGGATTAATTTCAAATAATAAAGAAGTCATCTTTATGTTTATCATTGTAATATTATCTACGCTATTTCTAGGCGGGAAGCATTGCGTGAAGCATTACTTTGGATGTCGTCAGCGGTTTTACCCGAACCCCTACAAAGTCTTTCCGCATCTTGAGATGCTCGCAAACAACTTTGAACTCATTGAAAGAGAGTTTCTTGGCGCCCTCAGTGCTCCGTGCGTGCGTCGTGCGTCGTGCGTCGATCACCATGCCCGTAGTCACCCCCGAGGAAAGCTTCATGAGCTCCCTACAAGAACCGCGTTCCGCGCTAGCTGCCGGCGCGCCCTCGCAGGCAATCTCCAAGAGTGAGATCAGTCTTGCTCCGACAAGTTCCTGCACTCTCACCTTCACCTGCACCTTCACTGAAGAAAAAACTTCGGACAAGCACCTTCCCAGTTGGAAAATTTTTTTATTCCAGGGCGGGCGATTCAGGCGTGCCTTTGGGGAGAGGGATGGGTCAGCAGGGCAGTGTGCTCCAGGCAAGCCATCAGGCATGCCAGGAGAGTGGGTGGTTCCTCCCCCACCATGGCGGGGGAGGAATGGAGAGAGGGGGGGGGCTCGTGCCCCGGCATGGGTGAACCAAGTATAAACTTAGTTGAGAGAATAAAGAGAAAAGGAAAGTGTCTCGGTCTCCCGGTCCTGGTCTCGCTCGCCTCAGTCCTCCGGCGATGGGGGATGGCATCGGGATGGGGGATGGGGGAGTGTTGAGTGTTGGAGTTTTCTTGTCTATGCTGCGGGACCGTAAGCCCCATCGGCAACGGAGCCCCTAGGAGTACCCCGCGATGTGGGTGTACACGATTGGTGCATGGCTCGTCCTGTGTAGATGGTAGAGATGCTGTATGCTGTGGCTAGGAGCGCTAGTTACGGGGTCGGCCAAAATATAAATATGTAGGAAAATGAGCCCAAATATGTTGCAAAAATATGTCGAAAATATCAAAAAAGCCACCCAAATATGTTGTAAATATCACGTTAATACGACGCTATGCCACACGTACCACGTTCTAAAAATAACGTTGGGCTACACGCTACACGGAGCTATACACGGACACACACACACACACACACACACACACACACACACACACACACACACACACACACACACACACACACACACACACACACACACACACACACACACACACACACACACACACACACACACACACACACACACACACACACACACACACACACACACACACACACACACACACACACACACACACACACACACACACACACACACACACACACACACACACACACACACACACACACACACACACACACACACACACACACACACACACACACACACACACACACACACACACACACACACACTCATTCACTTCAAGTTACTCAGGCGCAGGCTTTCTGCCTCTTACGCTTGTTGGGATTGTATCGCAGCATGACAGATGCCGCCACTTGCCACTTGGTCTGCAAGGGAAGTGGCCCGAACAAAGGGAACGCATGCAAGCAAGCAAGGAAAACCACACGTTCACATGAAGCAGAATTGGGAGAAAGGTTCTCAAGGCAATCTTTGCAGCAAGGGCAAGGGCCCACGTAGGGAACTTGGTGTGATTTGATGCCCACCACGGTCACTCCAAGGAGAGCGGCTGAGGCACGCTCTGGCTCACCTCTTGGCATGTTGTGCTTGTGCTGGTCGCTGCCGCGCGGGGGCCTGGTGTCCTCGAGTAAGGGGGGGGAGCGCGGGGGGGGGGGGGGGGCTCTGGCTCGCCCAAATATGCAGAAATATGTGAAAATAGCTCGCTCACAAAAACTGGCCCAAATATGTTCCTAAATAATTACATATTTTGGCCGGGCCCTAGCGCTAGTCAACATGATGCTTTTACAACTCTACCCATCTTTTCAGGGGTGCCCCCTAGCGTGAAAAGGGCGTGAGAAAGTCCACGGCCTCCCCGCCACTCCTACTGGCGCACCTTGGTCTGTCTCTCCCACCCACCCCACTTCACTTCTCCTCCGATTCCCTGCCGCGATGAGCTCTTCGGGGGGCGCCTCGGCTGTTCCCGACGCTCCCGCTCGAGGGCAGCGTGGGCGCCTGCTGGGCGGCCGAGCCCTCGTCGGGGAGAGTCTCTGTGGACACGTCAGGGGCGATGCTCTCTCTCTCGGGGGACTCTCGGCTCTACCTGGTGGAGAGTCCGACGGCGCCCGAGTGGGTGAGCCAGCGGTATGCGATGCTCGGACTGCTGGGCAAGCAGCTCACCTTCAGCTTAGACGTCTCGCACGTCGGGTGCTCGTGCAACGCCGCAGTCTACTTGGTGAGGGAGTTCAGGAGGGAGAGGCAACTGGATTGGAGGGGGGGGGCAGGCAGGGAGAAAGTTACGGACACGGGGAGGGGCAGGGACAGATAGATACAGGGAGAGGGCCACGTGGCGGGGGAGGGCAACAAGCAGGAAGAGAAGGAAGAGAAAGTGTGCTAGCGGCGGCGAAGAAGCTGGGGCCGGTGGGCGAGGTGGGAACTGATTGTAAGCGTTGGACGGGAGAAGGATACGCCTAGCACTGCCTCGCGCTCCATCTGGAGCACGCCTCGCGCCCGCTGCGGATCGCCGTCTGCTTCGATTTTGAGTTGTGCACTCATCGGGATCACTGCGCAGGTGGGGATGACATTCCCAGGCGCATTCAACTCCGCCTACTGCGACATCAACACGTCGCCGCCCTGCGTTGAGATTGACCTGGCAGAGGCCAACGCTTACGCATTTCAATCTACCGTGCACGTGGCGAAGGGCCATGGCCCCGACGGGACGTGCAATGCAGACGGGTGCGTGGCAAACATTGGGCGCAACCCGGTGGCGCCAGGCGGAGTCCCCGCGCGCGAACTGTATGGTCCGGGCGGCCACATCGACACTCTTGCCCCATTCGAGATCTCGGCTGCATTTGGCCTCTCGGGCCGAATGACAGTCACACTGACGCAAGCTGGCGCCCAGCTCCTTGTGTTCGACTCGGACACGGCCGGCAACTTCCCCGGGGCGCAGCGGAGGCCAATGGGACAAGACGATATCGAGACGTGGATGAGGTCGATCTCGGATGGCCTAGTGCTTACGGTCTCACTTTGGCAATCTGATAACATGGATTGGCTTGATGGTGGGTGCTCGCCGCACTGCAATCTGGACTCCACAACAGTGCGCGTCGGCCGCTTTCGAATTGAAGACATTCCGCCGCCGCCGCCGCCGCCGCCAGAGCCTCCCCCGGCACCGCCGCCACCTAGGCCACCGCCCATCTCCCCACCAGCCCCTTCTTCTCCACCTACACCATCATTGCCAGAGCCGACTCCTCCCCCCTTGGTCCCGCGGCTGCCACCATCATCGCCGCCGCCGCCGCTGACACCGCCAGTGCCGCCCATGCCGCCAGTCCCTCCTGTCATGCCGCCTGTACCCCCTGTGCCTCGCTCACCACCGGACCACCCTTCGTTTCCGCAGCTGCCACCGCAGCCTCCTCCATCTGCCCCACCGGCTCCGTCGCGAGCGCTCTCGCCATCTAGCCCGCTCCTGCCACCTCCTTTGGTGACGCCACGCGAACCGATCGAGTGCGGCGAAGCGTTCTCTCGCCGGGTAGATCTGCGTCTGTTCGCACCTCCAGAGTGGTGCGACTCAACAGAGCGCTCGACCGACGCCGACGCCTGCCACCGCGCTTACGTAACGCGCGAAGGGTCAGGTGGGGCATCCCAGCTGATCTCGCTGTGTGTGCACCAAGCGGACGTGGGAGCGTGCGCTGTGGGCCCGCTCATTGAATGTTCGCTTCTCCCTCCATCGGCCGCCGGACCGTCGCTGCGGCCACTGACGTCCGAGCGGCCAACCCCACCCCGCATGCCAGTGCAGCTGGAACTCCGACCCATTAGCGCGCCCCCAAAACTCTTACCGCCACCGCCTCCATTTTCGTTTTCGTCCTCGGCGTCAGCCAACATGGATCAAGCTCCCGTCCCCCCCCTGCCGCCTATTCCGCCATCGATCCCATGGGTGTTGCATTGGATGCAGGCTCGAGCCTCGCCGCCAGTCTCGCCGAGGGATTCATTCGCGGGTCTTGACATAAGTTCGCCGCCTCATATCCTGTTGTATCCAGAAAGCCCGCCGTCGCCAAGACCGCAAGTGCCGCAGATACCCTTGCCTACGCCCCTTTCCCCGCTGCCGCCCCCACCGCCCCCACCGCCGCCCCCCCGGCCCCCCCGCCTTCGCCGCCCCGGCCCCCTCCGCCTTCGCCGCCGCCACCACCTCCGTCGCCTTCCATTCCACCTACCCGCCCGCCACTACCGCCGCCTCGGGCTCCAGCAACGAGCTCTGATTGGGCCTCCAACGCCGTGATATTTCTAGCCAGTGTGGCACTCATCGCAATTCTGTGGATGCGCCTCATGCAGCAGCGGCTGCGCCCCTCTCCCAAGGGCTTCCGTAACTTCGACGGCAGGGCGGGTGGTGCACGATATGGCAGGGCAACTAGCAGGGAGACGGCTGAGCTCCCCGTCTTTGTTTCGAGCCGCCAACGCGCCGCCTATGCACGCCCCTCCTTGCCCTCTTTGAGTCTGGCTCCTAAACATAGAGTTGTCACTGCTTCGTCTGTGAGCGAGGGAGAAAGGCCCGCAGCTACCTTTGACGGCACACAGCGGACCCTTAACAGCAGCAATGAGCATGCCGAGTCGAGTGAGGCGAATCCGCAAACGAGCGATGATCCCGACGGCGCTCAGAGTGATCGCCACGTCTTGGTGGCAACGGAAGAGGCGCCAGCGGGCGGTGCCATTTCGACAAGCGGTAAAGTGCGGACGGCAAAGGATGTCGAGAAGAATGGCGACTCCATACCTCTCTTGTCGAGAGCAAGCGATGAGAGTGCGACAGTTGCGGATGACGAGGCCAGCAGAGCCGTCATCTGAAACCACCGACGATGCGCAGGGCAATGCCTGCGACCGCTGAGGATAGTTGCCCAGAGAGTTCAGATTGAATGGACTGATCGACTCGAATCGCGGGTGCACGAGTACGATACTATTTGATGGTGGCACCGCGGACTCACAGTGGTGCCACAGGTAGCTATTAGTGTGCCGCGTACCCGTCGAGCGTCATTGCAATAACCACTACGATACAACGTCGTGCGCACCTTAATCGTGCGAGGAGCGAGCCTAGCGACAAGTTTCAAGTTCCTCGCCGAGGATTCACCGAAAACATGAGGAGATCATACCATAGCATCACAACGAACGACCAACAGTCGGATGGTCCAACATGGTGTTCGGTCGAACATGATGCTTCACCGTTTCTATGTGCTCGTGGGTGGCATGATCGTAGATGCTAGCTAGGTGCATAATATATTCATCTGAGCATTCGTACTGCGCACTGCGCCGCCACTAGTACGGGCCCAAAGCGCTTCACGGGGAGGGTCGCAACTATCGTTATAACGATAGGGTCATGGAGCGCGCCACGCTCCCCTCCTCTCTCTTCGCCCACCCCACCGCGCCGGCTGACCAAGTGATGGCCGACGCCGCGCAACCGCACCGTCCTCTCCCAGAGCCCTCGCCCACCCAGGTGGCCGCGAGCCGCACCCCGCCACGCGCACAGAGCCACACACAACACAAGACCAGCCCCCACACAACACACCACATCCACCAACACAGACAAACCACCAGAAAGCAGGAACAAGAGGAGCCTCAGGGCCCACCTCCCCATAGGGAAAGCCTCAGGGCTGGGCCCCTACAACGCCGCGGCACCGCGACCTCGTGCGCCAGCACGTGGCGCGGACCCGGCCGGTCAGCAAGACCACCATCACAAAAACAGCTGAATCCTGCAGCATCAGCTGCAGGACTCAGCAACATGAACCGATGAGACCCACAGTGGAGTCAGCTGAAGCCCGAGAGAGAGCACGGGACTACACCGACCAAGCCATGCACACCCCACGCGCACCCAAGGAGACACAACAGCCGCGACAGCGGCTGCGACTCCCACACTCCCACAAACAGCAACACACCAACATACGACAACAACAGGGCACCATGAATGGTATGCCCTACCAACCCACGAGGCGGAGAGAGCCGACAGGGGCCCCATCCCATACACGACGACTCACCAAGCGCTTGAAAAACTGATCAAGAACCTCCCACCCCACGTGCACACGCAGTCAACCCCCGGTCGCTAAAATGGGCAGACCGATACGCAGCCGCTTCGTGCGGCAAGCCAAACGAACAAAAATTCGAAGGACTTAGATGGGGCTCCCTAAAGCGTAAATCCCCACCACACGCTTTCAGGCGATACAAATGGTTAAAAAGCAACGAATGCGCGACGGTTCTTGGCGTGCCACTGGGGGGACTCGGGGCTACCAAAGCCTTTTGGAGGCGCCTTGCCGACAAAATAGACAAAAAAGTATCAGCCCTCGGGCCCATAATTGCAAACCTCTCCATTCACGGAAGAACGATGGTAGCGAACTTTTTAGTGCTATCCGTCCCAAGATATTGGATACAAACACTAGCAGCACCTCAATCGTTCCACAAAGCGCTCAAAAGCACGGTAGAGAGGAACAAGCTGTTCTGCCGCGCTTGCAAGCACGAGGTGTCGGCGCTCCACTCCAACTTCTTCACGCACATCAACTCCGACAAGCACAAGAAGCATGTGCAGGACCTCGCGAAGCGCCAGAAGGACGACGAATCAACGGCCGAGTTCATCTCCGACTACTACAGGGCCAACCCCAACGAGCACGGCTGCGGCTTGAAGTCTGAGACGTTGCTGTTCAGGTGGACAGTCGTGGAAGCCTTCCTACGGAGCGGCATTTCTCTGGGCAAGCTGGATGAGCTGCGTCCCGTGTTCGAGCTCGCTGGTCATCCGCTGACAAATAGTTCGCATCTCCGATCGTTCATTCCGCAGTTCAGGGCGAAGGAGATAGGTCTCATCCGGAATGAGTTGAAGGATCAGTACTTCTCGATTGCATTCGACGGGACAACACGCATGGGTGAGGCAGTGAATCTTTGTGCCAGGTTTGTCCCGTCAGACTTCGGGGCGATCTGCAATCGCCTGCTTGCCCTCGTGACAACGGCGAAGCACATGGACGGCCAGGGGTTGCACAGGCTCATCAACAACATCCTCTCGCAGCAGCTCTCACTCAATTTGGATAATGTCGTGGGTATGTCACGTGACAGCTGCTCTACAAATGGTGTGGCTTGTAGGCAATTGCTCACATTGTGCGTGAATGCTGTCGATCTGTTGTGCGTTTCACACACGCTGCAGCATACTGGTGAGCATTTGCACCTTGAGGCTGTGGAGCAATTCCTCTCCCCTTGGCTTCAGCTTGTCTCCCACACACAGACGCCGCGCTTGATTTGGAGAGAGATGATGGGCTCTTCCATGAAGAGTTATTCCAAGACCCGTTGGTGGTCTCGTTAGGAGGTCATGAAAGACCTTGCAGTTAACTTCGGGCAGCTCCCGGCATTTGTCGACCGACTGCTACAGATGGGCGTGGGAGAAGGGACCACGCGGGCATTGCACACGAGCATCACCACCAACAAGGAGGCTCTCCAACTGGAGTTGGCGCTGGCGATGGACATGGAGGTGTTGTGCACGAGCACCTACAAGCTGGAGGGTGATGGGCTCGAGATCCTGCTTGCCTACGACGTCCTCGAGGGTTTGCGTGCGCGTGGCCGCCATTTGGGCAAAAATGCGTCCAATTTTCCGAATGCTTCCGCTGTTTTGAGGGCCAGGGCGCAGCTCACCGTCGGGATGGCCACCCAAGAGTACTATGAGGCGCCACATCATGCTTGGTTTGAAGGTAAGATATCTGCGATTGGCAGCGGCTCGTGGACCGTCACGTATGACGACGGGTCGACGTTGGTCATCAACGATGAGGAAGAGATTCGGCGGGCAATCAATCCCGTTGCCTTGCCTGAGTGGGATGAGGCTGTGGCACATGTCAAGGGCGCGTTCACATATTTGGATGATCGCCTGAACGACAATTGCGCCAGGGCATTTGGTTGTAAGGAGCAGCATCGGATCATGGGCCTCTTCCGCGCCTTTGACCCCTCTTTCGCATATGGCAAGGTGGATGACCTATGGGTGCAACGGCTCGCCGATGTAACTTGTTTAGCTCACATTCCAAACATCGCCAATGATTTGAAGCGTGAACTGCCAGATTATCTACGGGCATGCAAAGGCACTAAGATCGAACATGGAGATGTGCCAGCATTCACCAAGGGAGTGCTCACGTGGTGGGCATCGAATCACACTAGATTCCGAGTGTGGGCCCAAGCCGCAAGGATCGTCATGTGCCTATCCCCTAATTCCGCCTCGTGCGAGCGCGTCTTCTCATTGCTCCAATGTACTTTTGGTGCGAATAGGGCCTCATCCCTGGCCGACCAAGTTGAAGTGTCCATGATGTTGCGCTACAATCGCAACAAGCGAGCCGCCTCCGAGAGCGTGTGAGTGTGTGAGTGTGCAAATGTGTGGTAGTGTTTGGTGATAGTATCTGTATCTGTTTCATGTTTCATGTTTCATGCATCGTCTAGGCTCTAGGCCTAGGCATCTAGGCATGCAGAAGAGCATTGAAATATTTTTTGAAATTTGAAATTTTTGTCGAAATTTGGGCAAACTTTTTGAAATTTTGCACATATTTTTGATCGAAATTTGGGCCGAAAAAAATTGAAATATCCGCCAGGCCCTAACAGGAAGAACCGCCTGTGGCGGTTCTCCATGTCTGGGAATACAGGTGGAGGGAACGGGTGAGTAACGAAGCAGTCACATGCTATGCTCTGCCGCCTTCACCGTCCTGCAGAAGGCGGCCGTGCAGCCAGGCGCGCGTGCAGACACTCACCACTCCCGCCTGGTGAGCTGGTGAGGGGCAGAGACCGCTTCGGCCGCGTGCGCCTCGTCCACATCGCATACTGGGCAACAGCAACAGCACCTTGGCGCGCCTCCGCCGTCAAAGCTTTGCAGGCGGCGCACGACATGCAGGGGGACAGGGGCGCCACTGGGAGCGGTTGCAGCCCCTCGTGTGGCGCCACCATAAGCCATGTGGCCTGCTGGGCAGCCTACTGGACCAGCGAGCTCATCCAAGTCATCCAAGCCATGCATGGCCTCTGGGAGCTGCTTTGCGGGAGAGACTCCCTTGGTACCGGTGCGCGGCCACCCGCCGGGAGCGCGGTAAACTTGGCTCGTTGGCCACCTTAAAGGTAGGAGAAGAGAGGAGAAAGTACGGGGGCAAAACCTTCTTGGCTCTGGACGGATGGCTCGAGAGGGGGGGAGAGAGTAGGAGAGAGTCCTCGAGAGTGCGGCCGATCTCATCACCACACAACGAGGACGACGACGACGCTGTGGGAAGCTGGCCTCCGGAAGAAGAAGCCAGGCCAGAAGGATGTGAAGTCAACACCTCTCTCTCTCCTCGCTCTCTCTCCCCTCTCCTGTGAGATCGCCTCTCTCTCTCCTCTTGGTTCTCTCTCTCTCTCCCTCTCTCTCTCTGATCGCCGGGGATCCTCCTGTCCTCCTCCTCTCCTTAGGACGAGGTGGCCCTTTTCAACCTCTTCCCTTTCGTCGTGGAGGGTGTGGGTGGGCATCTTCTCCTGCCCGTCGTCGAAGAGAGAGAGAGAGAGAGAGAGAGAGAGAGAGAGAGAGAGAGAGGGAGGGAGGGAGGGAGAGAGGGAGGGAGGGATAGAGAGAGAGAGAGAGAGGGAGGGAGAGAGAGAGGGAGAGGGCGACGGCGGCGGCCGACCCCCGCCACCCCGCTCTTCAACCCCCCGGAGAAATCAAGATATGCACCATTACCTTCTGTAATCCACCACCTCGGGCGCTCCTTCTCTCTTTCCATCGCTCACATCCTCTCTCCTCCGAATCTTCTGGTCTCTTCTCTCTTGTCTTAGAGTACTTACTTTCCCCCTCCTTCGCACTATTTATTCTCTTCCCAGCCTCCCGCGCTCTCCGTCCACACGCTCCCCCCCCCCCCCCCCGCGGACGGTTCTCACACCCTTCGTTTGCCCCCCCCCCCTCCCCCCCCCGCCCCCCTCTCCCCTACTCCTCGGCCGCGCCGCGCCGCGGCGGGCCGGCCTTCCTCCCCCCCTCTCCCCTCGCTTCGTTCTCCTCCCTCCCTCCCTCCTGCTAGCTCTTCCCACCCACTCACCCACACCGTCCCGCCCGCTCCACCTTTTGCGCTGCCTCGGCGTGCGAGATGGGCAACCAGCAGAGCAGCGGTGTGCAGACTGTCGAGCTGCTGGAAGACGACGACATCGACGCAGGCGCCTCGGTCAACAAGGAGAGCTTCAGCGTGCCGGGTGAGTGGCGCATGTAGGTGGTGAGGGGTAGCGTTATCGGGCTGGGAGAGAGGGGGGGGGGGGGGGGGGGGTTTGACGGAGAGGGGCTTAGGATAGGGCTGTCGAGGGGGAGAGAGGAAGGGTGAAGGGAAGGCGATCGGGGATGGGGATAGGAAGAGGGAGGGATAGTGCAAGAAGAGATGGATCATGGGGAGTCACGCAGGGCGGGCGATAGAATACGTGAGAAGGCAGGGGTGGGCAGAAGAGGAGAGGCAGGGAGGGTGAGGAAGAGGGGCCAAGGAAACAATGCCCCAGTACACGGAGGATGGGGACATTATGGGGGAGGTAAGGCAACTGAGTGGATGCGATTCAAGAAAGTGGGTGGGTGGGTGGGTGGGGATCGGGGCGGGAGGGAGAGTTGGCTCTGTTGAAAGGGAGCCCCGAGCGGGAGGGGGGCAAGAAGGAAAGGCAGTGCGAGAGCGAGGGAGACGTGGGATGAGGGAAAGGGGCAGCGTGAGATGTGGAGTACAAGAAGCGGCGAAGAGGGGGGTGGAAGAGGTGGGGTGGAGAGCACCATGGACCTGTAGCTTCCTCACCGTGCGCTCCTGTCACAGGTGAAGATGGAGAGGCATACAAGGCACTACTGAGTGAGTACAAGATGGGCTCAACGACGCTGGGTGAGGGCGGGTTCGGCAAGGTGCGGCTCGCTACGTCGAGCCGTACTGGGCACCGCGTGGCAGTCAAAATTGTTCGCAGAAAGAAGCTGGTCGATCGCGCCGAGTTGCTGCTCAAACGCGAGGTCGAGTATCACGAAAAGTTACGCCACCCCAATATTGTTCGACTTTACACCTGGATCAAGACGCCCTCTCGCTACTATCTAGTCATGGAATATTGCGATGGTGGCGACCTGCTGTCCCACATCAACTCCAACCCGCTGCTGCCTACGTGCGAGGTCAAGTCGCTCTTCTCGCAGTTGATGCACGGCGTGCGCTTCTGCCACGCGCTTGGCTTCTTCCACCGTGACCTGAAGCTCGAGAATCTCATGCTGTGCTCGCCTCATGCTGAAGAGCCTTCAGAGCACAGCTCGAACTTATCGCGCTCCACCGCAGGGAGCGAGGAGAATGAGCAAGAGAGCTTCCATTCTACCGTAGTGCCTGCTCGGGGGGTACCCCTGCTCAAGATCGCCGATTTTGGGCTATCTACGCTCCGTCCTGATACCAATCAGTCCACGACCCACTGCGGCTCTCCGCTTTACGCTGCGCCCGAGCTCATGGGTGCGGGCCCAGCACCTCGGTCCGATGGCAACTATGACGCGTCAAAATCCGACATATGGTCATGCGGCGTCATCCTATATGCTCTTCTGTCGTCCCGGCTCCCATTCGACGCTGACACCATCCAGGCGCTCATTTCAATGGTCCGCTCGGGAAAGCCGAGCATGCCGGTGCCAGTGCATCGTGGCAAGGAATCTGCAGCACTGGTGGCGCAGCTCCTGAACGTGAACCCTGCGGACCGACCGTAAGTTGACCTCTGCCAGTACCCAACCCAATTCCAAATACCATGAGAGGGTGCACAGAAGTTCAGAGTTCAGTGTCTAGACATTGCCTCTCAAAGAAAACGTGTGGATGTGGGCGCGAAATTCGGGTGGGGTAGAGGCTGACGTCACAAATCGTGGCATGCCTGCGTAGCGGACCGAAGTTTCCTGTGCCTGGGGGTGGCCATTGTGTCCGCTATGAAGCATTATGGCCATTGTGTCCGCTACGAAGACTTAGCTGCTCCTCTGCCGACTACGTGCTCAAATGGGCACTGCCGACCCACCCCACCGCGCCCCCGCGTCCCAGGTCCGCCGATGCGGTGCTCCACGACCCTTGGTTGCAAGACGCTCCCGAGGGGCGACCACGCGTAGAGAAAGCGCGCACTTTCGGCGACATGGCGGACGCGGCAGCAATAGGCTCACTGACGGCGGGAAATCGCGGCGTGACGCTGACGACAGCCGCCATCAAGCGGATGATGCTAGCAGAGAGAGCCTCGCAAGAAATGGAGAAGGCAGATGACGAAGTGGAGGAGAAGGGCGAGGGCGAAGGGCCGCAGAAGCCGGCTCGCGAGTTCGAGGTCGGCGAGCGCCGACAGCCAGGAACGCACATGACACGCACGGAGCTGCAAAACATCAAAGCAGTAGCGGCTGCCATGGAGGGGCCAGCGGGTGCTCCCTAGCGCCGTCTGGGAAGCCATGCGTACGCAGTACTTGCCGCAATACAATGGTTCTCGATTCTTTCAGTGCAATAGCCGCGCCCTTCGACGAAATCACAGCGAGAGAAGGAGTGGCTAGGGGTCGGCAAAGTAGCAGCAAGAAAAGGATGATTAGCAGTCACACCAAATCAGTTGCTCGTAGATGTGCACGGACCGTTTCTTGGGGTATGTCTTCCGCATGACGACTTTTTCGAGTACGAGACGTGTTGTGACTAGAGCCTTCGCTGCTGCCGCGCTTCATGGGCACGCATGCATTCACCAGTTGGCTTGAGGCGAAGGAGCGGGGTGCTACAGGTGGATCCACCACCGTGCAGCATATCAACGCCGTTTGCCCACTTGTTTGTCTTTGTGTGTGTGTGGAGGGGGGGAGGGGGGGGGCAGGCAAATGTGTGTGCGCGCGCCCTCTTGCTGCCCGCCGTGCCTCTTCATGCCGCCATGCCTACCCCGCCCTTTCGGGCGGGAGTGTTGCGCGCCCGTGGGCGTATTTCTTGGTTGGACGCCCTCAGGTGCCATGCGGAAGAAATCTGTGCACGCGCATATGTGTTGCATGTTCATGAGTGTCGTTTAGTGATGCGAAATTCCGTGGCGAGTAACGTGCACATGATCTAGTCGACGGAGATGTTGCATCTGCTGCTCTCGGCGCTCGGCGCTTCCTTTTCTCCCCTTTAGGAGTACCGCTAACAATAAGTTCAAGAGTAAAGAAAACGCTCGACTCGCATGCTGAGTCTACTCTTCTAAGTAGAGCCGTGAATCCGTTTTATTCCCCTCTCGTGAGGGCCCTCCGCTCTCTGCGCGTCGACCTCCTCTCGCTGCCCCCTCCCCCCCCCCCCCCCCTCCCTTCTCGGCCTCCCCCTGCCCCCCCCCCCCTCCCTCTCCTTCCCCTCTCGCTAGCATGTTCGGCGACCCGGCGTCGTCGTTCGAAGCGCTCAGCCTGGTTGACACCAGAGAGGCGCACCTAGGCATCTCAAGCGTGAAGGCAACCTCCGCTGGCCAGCATGAGGAGGAGGCCGGCTCGTTGCCACCTTCTTTTGCCACGTTCTACGGAGGGGATTTGTATATCACCGAGGCTAGGTCTCATGCGCTCCACCAGCTTTCGCTCGCGGGCGATCTGCGCCGAGTCATAGCAGCCGACGTGCTCGAGTTCCCAATGGGCGTCGCGATCGACAGCCTGGACCAGACGATCTTTGTCGCTGACGGGCTGACTGGTTACCTTTACGCCATCTCACTTGAGAATGGAGAGGTGCTGCACAGCACAGGCGGTCTCAATTACCCGCACGGCGTAGCGCTGGCCGCAGATACCGTCTTCGTCTGTGACTGGGGCCGTCATTGCGTTGCAGCATTCGATTTGGAGCTCAACTTTAAGTTCTCCATAGGTGGGGGGAGAGAGTCTCAAGATGCAAGCGGTGAATTAGGTGATATGGACCCTAGTTTATGCTATCCGCGGGGCGTCGCAACGTCGCACGACGAGCTCTTCGTGGCGGACACAGATAACCACCGCATACAAGTTTACTCTCACACCGGTCGGCATCTACGCACCATCTACGGCCGGGGTGAGGCACAGCTCATGTCGCCCTATGCTTTAGCTGTGACTCAAGGTCGCCTGTTTGTAGCGTCCATGCTAGGTAACCTTGAGGTTCTCACATCTCAACATGGCTCATTGTTGCATACGACTGATTTGCCTGGAAACGGTGTGCTGTGCGGCATCTGCGCCGATGCACGTCGTTTATTTGTTGCGGGATTTGAGGCTGAGCAGAGCCGTTTGTACCTCATTGCCGCACGCCCCACTTCCTCAAGAGTGGCAGAAAATCAGCAGGAGAGCAATGGGGCCCAAGGCAGATCGCCCGCCCACGGGCGCAAGGAAAGCAGAAGCGATTCGGCGACAGGAAGTCGGGACTCAACACCTAAATTGGAATTGAGAGAGTCCGACGATCTTCGATTGGAATTCGACGATAGCACCTCAGGAGATAGTCAGCCGCGATTTGGTCGTCGTGCCCAGAAGCCATAGTGCGGTTTGTTGCAGCATAACATAGCCATGCCTATTGTGTACGTGTGTTTGTTGGCCTCAAGACAAGTTGTGGGGCGCGTGGCCGGAACGTGAACATGCGCGGAGGCAATGCACAGGTTTCCAAGTACCCGCTGCTGTTCTTGCCGCCGCTCTTCGCGTTGCTACCGCAAGGCCGCCATCAACCCCCAAAGCGCAAAGATGAGCGCATGCACGCGTCAGCACGCCGATGCTATTCATGTAGTAGTATTTACAGAATTTGTCGAAGCTCTGAAGTCGCAAGTCGAAGCATTAATTATCGCCATTATGGCGCCCGTTCTGCGGAACGACTTCGGGCAAAGCCCGTCAGTAGAGAAAGGCGGGCTTGGGCGAGGACGGCGCGGCGAAAGCGACATCGAGGGAGCGGCGAGGGGAGGGCCGTGGTGGCAGGGGATGGCGAGGAGAGGAGAGACTGTAGGATGTGAGTGGTAGACGGGCGAGACGACGAGAGCGAGAGCGACGGATGAGCAACGACTGACGACAGGACGACGGACACAGCTACCCAGGGCAAACACTCCGATTCTCACCCCACGACTTTTCTCACACAACTCGACTAAAAAAAAACTTCTCAATAATCTCGCTGCGCGCGCGACCCTGCACCTGTCGCATTCATCCTAGATGATGCGATTTCCAGGTTCTTATTTCCAGGTCCTTTGCCGTGCGGCCACACGGTGAAGCTCAGGCATATCTAGGCTGTTGGGGTTCGTCCCTGGCGGCCTAGAATTCGGGTTCTCGTTTCGTTCATTCTAGCCTGTTTGTCAGGTCTAGATTCCAGGTTTCCTCCTTTCGGCTTTCGGGCAATCTTGACCCAAAGGAGCCAGGTCGCCTGTCGCTCGCTGCGCGCTTGTCTCAGGCTCTCGGGTTACCTTCAGGAGGCTTCAACTAACTTTATAGTTAGACGCGATGGAGCGCGCCGGCGCGCCTCTCCTCTCCTTCGGGCCCCCCGCCGAGGGCGGCCCCCCAGCCCCCATGGACCTGTCGCAGTCGAAGCGACCGCGTCCGCCGTCAGAGGCCGAGCAGGTGTGTGCGACCCCGGTCGCACCCCGCGGCCCGTGGCCTCGGCCACACCCGCCAAGGCAGCCATGCTGGCCCCCCACATGGGGGGTGGCAGACTGTGGACCCCACCACACCACCACCACGACCACACTTCCTCATCCTCCATGGGCATGCCTTATGGCAGAGGCCCCTCTCACCCTGGTGACGGTCGCGCTGCCACGGCGGCGCGACTTGAGACCGGGTGGCCCTCATGGGCACAACATACTGGTTGCAAGCATTGACAAACCGCACAACACACACCCCTGTCAAGACAGGGAGGAATGGCCAACAGGGAGCCGATGGCAAGCCCGGACTACAAGAAGACCTGCACCTGCACGCTACCCTCCCTCCCAACCTCTAGACCTCGCGATGCTCAGCGGCGCACATGAGTGCGCTCTACACAAAACAGATTACAAAAGGCCCGTCCTCCCCCTCCCCCAGCGTTAGACCCAAAGTAGTGTACGTGGGCCGACCCCCCGAAACCAAACAAAAGGAACGAGGGGGGGAACGGGAAGGGGAGAGAGGGTAGGGCGAAGGCGATGTCAGGTGTGGACCCCAGGAAAGGGGATGGCGGCTAGCAACGTAGTAGGCACCTTCAAGAATATTTTTTTTTAGACCTCGCGATGCTCACCACCGATCAGCCCACCCCTACCCCTCAGGAGCTAGACTCTGAAGAAGAAGACTCCAACATGGACACTGATGCCACGTACGACATGTCGTTCCACCAGGAGGGCGACCTCACTCTACTCGACACGACGGTCTACGCCGCCATCGTCGAGCTTCTGCTTGAGCTCGAGGGTGTTGACCCTGAGCCCGACTTCTGGGCCCGTTCCTCGAAAGGGCCATGGCACATCGGGGTAAATGAAGACTGCATGCAACAATTCAAAGCTCGCTACGGCGAGCAAACCACAATCAAGGTGCATAACGTTGACGTCAAGGTGAGGATCAAGATAGAAGCCATTGAGGACAAGCTCAACAAAAAGGGCCCCTCGTCGCGCAAGGCGCTGTACGAAGCACTCCAAGACGTGGCAGCCCACGTCGTAGTCGAAGCAGAGGGGCTTGCGCAAGCCTCCGTGATCACGCTGAGCGTCATTGTCAAAGCCGTCGAGAAAGAAGGATTCACGTTCCTCAAGGGGAACCGGGAACGCATGAAACTCGAAGGTGACTCAGGCACATTCGTCTCCAAGGTGGCCCACTCCACGCGCTGGCACATCTACATCTCAGCGGCCCAAGGCAACTTCCTAGCGGGCAACTTTCCGCGCAAGCTGATTCTAATCATCGACAACAAGCCGGTGCCGGTTAACTACGCGATCCGCGCGTGCAAGCCTTTGCAGATGCCCCAGGCAATGCAATCGGGCCACAAGCTAATGATCCACGGCAGCACCAAAGGATGCAAAGGCTGGCGCCCGGAAATAGCCCGCGGCCTGACCCCCATGCATCGCCTCTGCGGATGCGATGAGGAGGCGACCAAACGCAAGGAACGCAGGGAAGGCTGGAAGACCACCCCCCGCCCCAAGTCGGCTCGCGAGGCACTGGGCAAAGAGCCGCCCAAGCCATGCTCGCGCTTCAAGCAAGGCTTATGCCTCCGCAACAAGCGCGGAGTCCGCTGCAACCTTTCGCACGAGATCCCGGGAGCATGGATCGACAACAAGTGCACGATCCGCTGCCACCTTCATCCCCACAAGAAGATCCCGGGGGTCTGTCTGAACGGCCCGTCGTGCCTCTTCCTCCACCCGGAGTGCGCATTGGCCCTATTCGCAAAGCTAAACGTGCTAAAACGAGATACGGCCCGCCCACCACCGCACCCTAGATTCACATTCGACTCCACCCTCGGATACCCAGGTGAAGGACCTATCCGGGTCGCGACCTACAACATCAACGGCACCAAAGGCGGCAAGCTGAGTGGTGCGTGTTTCGCGGCGCCTCCAGGCACTCGCTTCTTGGTGTCTTCTTGTTGTGTTGTGCTGGTGGGCCTGTGTCTTGATACGATTCTTGGTTGTTGTTGGTGTTGTGCCCATAAGGGCCACCCGGTCTCAGGCCGCGCTGCCGGGGCAGCGCGGCCGTCCCCGGGGTGGGAGAGGCCTCTGCCATAAGGCATGCCCAGTGGATGTTTGGCTCTTCTCGTCTGGTGCTGGCTCTTTGTGCTCTACAGCATGTGGCCCACCATGGGGTGAGCCAGCATGGCTGCCTTGTTGGGTGTGGCCAGGGCCACGGGCCGTGCGGCGCGACCGGGGTCGCGCTCACCTGCTCGGCCTCTGCAGGCGGACGCGGTCGCTTCGCCAGCGACAGCTCCATGGGTACAGGGGGGGCTCCCTCGGCGGGGGGCCCGAAGGAGAGGTGGGGAGCGGCGGCGCGCTCCATGGCGACCAACTATAAAGTTAGTTCAGCGAGTGGAAAAATCTCCTCGCCCTGCCCTCACGCGATCTGGCCGCCCTTTACCGCGACTCCGACGAGCATGAGCTCATCCACACCATTTTGAAGAGCAACCTCTCCCTGGCGGGCAACGTTTGGCATTGCCGAATTTTCATGGAGGAGGACCACTTGCTCAAATGGGTGCGTAGCCGCTTCTCAGCCGAGCAAACCCTTCACCATCAGGTCAGGATGGGCAAAGAGCTTTCGGAGCTCCGCTTCCCAAAGGCCCTCGCCTCCGATAACGTTCAAGGCCAGAGGAGACGCCCGGAATTACGATTCCCAATCCCAATCCTCACCACCATCCATGTCGCATGTCGCACCGGGCCACACCTTCTCACCGCCGTCAGCTCCGACGCCGGGCTAGCGCTCAGCTACACGGAGATGATACGGTATAGTTTTTCATCTATCTCAATGTCTACTTTTATGCACCTTCCTTTTATGATTTCGACTACGGAGTCTACGCTAGATTTATTTACAATGACTAGCATGAATAAGGCATTTTTGCCTCTAGTTTGACTATTGAAAGATGGCAATGGCCGCCGTAGTCGCGGCATGTATAATGGGCCTTCGCCGTAGTCAGGCATTACTTAACTACTTGACTAACCATGACTACAATGAGCCGGTGCTCACGTGGCCCAGAAGTAGTAAAGAAATCCATGGAATATCTTTGCATGTCTAGGAATAATAGCGATACATACTACATTCTACTATATATACATGCGGCGGGGGGGGAATTCGGCGGCGGCGGGGCGCGTCCCCAATGGCCCCTCGTAAGCAGAAGCAGAAGCGCATCACTTCGGTGTTGCTGCCCGAGCTCAAGCACCCGATGAGTGTGCCATCGGTCGTCGCAAATACCAGCGTTCAAGGATCGGCATGGAGCGCCCGCCTCACGGCAGCCGAGAGCGCGACGCTGTACAATAAGTGCACCGTCCTCGACAGGATGTTGCGCACAGGTTCACGCCCGCAGGCCCTCCCCAGGAAGCTTGGAAGTGGCTAGGATATAACATTAATTATTATTAAAATCTTCACCTAGGACTACATCAATGCTGGCAACCGCACAGGGCCAGCCGCACAGTGTAGTGATATGTATAGGCACCACATCGAGACTCGAACGGGAGCTTGCGCGTGTAGCACTGACAAATCCATAGGTGATGTGTGTAATAGAGTAACGCACGCAACGAGGAGGGCTCGGGCTCGGGGCGGGAGCCTGTATATTATTAGTAGGAGGATACATGGAGGAGAGCTGCAACAGACTGCGATTGTGACCAAAATGCGTGCATCTGTCCTCAAACCCGAGAGAAGGGAGTGCAGGTTTGTGTTGCTCAACTACCGAAGCGATTGTACGCCGCGGCGCTTCCACTGTGACCTTCATCCTCAACGTTACGCTCAGGGGTGACCCGTCTCCATGGCAGCCAGGGCGATGGGGTCGGCCGGAGTGGACGAGTCGGCTGCGGGCTAATGTTCAGAGGGAGCGGGCTCAAAGGCACTTGGCGGATGCCTCCCGCGCCTGCGCTTGGTAGGCTCGGGGGTAGGCTGGGGGTCACATCCATCGACCCCAGGGGGGTCGTCGGCGTGCCATAATTCTCCGGCTCGAGAACACCCTCATGTGGCGATCCTACTGGACTATGGTAGATGCCATACTTGTAGTCGTCCGCAAGCGAATCGCGCGATCCCCATAGACTGTTGGTTCGTTGGAACACCTGTCCATCCTGCGCGTGCAAGCGAGCCAAATCGATCTGCTCACCACGGCCGCCGTGTACATCGACATACGCGTCGCCGTGAATCATGCGATCGAAGGTGAACTGTTTCCTCAGAAGCTTGATCTTAAAGCCGCCGAAGGCGAGTAGGCATCCAAAGAGAGCAGTAGTGACGTGAGCCCATGGATGGCCCATCTTGATCCAGGTGATCGTAATTGCTGCCACAATCACGCTTAGCATCGCGCCGGCCGACGTGGCGAAGAGAGTGCGGTGCTGTTTGAGCATCACTGCAACTGCGCGATCAATGGCGCCCGTAGAGGCGCCGAGGAGTGCGAGCTGATGTCCGTTTACAACAGTGAACGAGGCGACGGCCACGACGTAGAGCGCGAGTGTGAGAGCAAGGGACGATGAGAGATAGAACATGACCTTGAGCGCCGGGTTTGGTGCCTCCTCCTCGTCCTCTGGCTCTGGGAACTCTAGCTCAACGATGGCATCAAAGCTGAAGCCGGCAGCGATTGAGCAGAGTCCAGCGAGATTGTTGTAGCGCGAGACGATCATCTCAAGCTCCATTTTGCGCAGAGCGAGTGCCTTCTGTTTGATGTCGAAGATGAGACGGTCCTTGTCTGCGGCGAGCATCGTACCCGGAGAGAGGAGGTGGGGAGGTGAGGTGGAGAGAAGAGAGAGAACTCGGAGAGATGGAGAGGGAGAGAGAGGGAGGGGGAGGGGGGAGGGAGGGCGTGCGGGAGGGAGAAGACAAGGCACGCTCCTCAGGAAGGACCAGAGTAGCGAGGACCGGGGAGGGAGGGAGGGAGAGGGAGAGGGAGAGAAGGGGAGGGAGCGATGGCGCGACGGTGGAGGGGAGGTCTGTCGTCGGCTGGCCGGCGGGGGGGGGGGAGAGGGGGAACTCTGTCTCTCTCTTCTAAGAGACGTGGCGACCGGCTCCTCTCTCTCTCGTCTCTCTCTCTCTCTCTCTCACTCTCTTCTCTCACTCTCTTCTCTCACTCTCACTGCTCCCTCCCTCCCTTTCTCTCTCTCTCTCCCTCCCTCCCTACTTTCCTTCCTCCTATCTCCTCTCCATCTACTCTATTGTACTCCTACCGATAGGTTCCCTCTCCATCCGGCAGCTGCAGCACCAACAACCAGAATTCGACTGCAGAAAGTAGAGTAGTAGATGGATCCTGGTAGTGGTAGTGTACATGTTTCTGGTCCCTCATATGTAAATCTCTAGTGGGGGAGGGGGGAGCGGGAGAGGGGGGGGAGGGGGGGGGGGGGGGGGGAGCGGGAGAGGGGGGGGGGGGGGGGGGGGGGGGGGGGACAGCCGCCGGCGGGAGGGTCCAAGCAATGCATCTTGGACCGCAAAGAGGGCTGGAGGACACGGCTCCTCGTCCCGTCTGGTTTTCTAGTAGATGCTCCAGACCTTGAAACGTGCACTTCTAGAGTCTAGAGTACCGAGTACCAGAAAATGATAACTGAGGTGGGAGGTAGGGCAGTCAATCAGTATTTCTGGGCGGTCAAACAGCTATTTTAACTTCCAAGGGTGGAAATTGACCATGTCGAGATGGAGATGGAGGAATCATCACGAGATCTTTGGATGTGCTGATGCTGACCGGATAATTTATGGATAATAATAATAATAATAATAATAATAATAGTAATAGTAATAGTAATAATAATAATAATTGTAACCTAGCCAACCCCACTAGCCAATAGCTAAAAAAAATCTGACATCTGAAGATTCTGGGCTACACACCTACTACTACTAGTTCTAGTTCAAGGTTTCCCTCTCTCTGCTCCAACATCGCCCTTACCTTCCCTCCCTCCTCCCTCCACCTCCACCTCCCCTGCCCCGCCCTGCCCCTGCCCCCCATCGCCCTTCTGACGGATTGGAGGTTACGGATGGAACGGAGGGAACCGGAAGGTACGGAAGGTAGGCGGCGGGCGGCGGGAGGCACGGTGTTTTGGAAATGGGCGGGTTGGACGGGCTGATCCACCTCAATCAATGCCCGGATGGGACGTCAGACGTCAGGCTTTTAACAGGTTCTAATAGAAGGTCGTCAGGTCTATTGGGCCGGCTACCTCAGGCGGCTTGCCTTCATTTGGTCTCCTTTCCCTCGCTCTCACCCTACCATGAGCCCCCCCGCGAGCACCCCGAAAGAGAGGCCCAGGAGCACCCCGTACGCGACGAGAACGGCGTCGCCTTGGCTCGGCATGAGGGCGCGCCCCGAGAGGGCCTGGTAGACGCCCACGCCGAGCACGGCGTAGCCCGTCCCCTTGTGCGCGACCCGCCACACGGCGCGGCGTGCGGTGCGGGCGCCGGGCGTGCCGCGCACGAGCGCGTTGAGCCTCGCGTACCGACTTGGGACGAGGTGCGAGCTTCCACGCTTCGGTGCGTGCCTTGCGTTTGGCCGCCTCTGCGTCGCAGAGGCAGCGCCGATGTGCCGGCTGGAGGTTGCGCGCGACCTCCGGGCGCCATCCTTTGCAGCCCCTGAGACTACCATGTATCATCAGTTTGTGTTGGGATTGGAGTCCTTGGGGCATCTCCAGCGCCTTACACGCGCGTACGGCGTAGTTCACCGGGATGACCGTGTTGTCGACATTGAGTAGGAGTTTGCGCGGGAAGTTGCTCGTGAGGAAGGACCCTTGGGTTGCTGCGACGTAAAGGTGCCAGCGCGTGGAGTGAGCCACCTTGGACACAAAGGTGCCCGACTCACCTTCCAGCTTCATGCGTTCGCGGTTTCCTTTAAGGAACGTTAGGCCTTCTTTTTCGACGGCTTTGACGAGTGTGCTTAGGGTGATTTTCGAGGCTTGCGCCAGCCCGTCCGCTTCTACCACGAAGTGCGCTGCTACGTCTTGGAGGGCCTCGTAGAGCGCCTTGCGGTTCGAGGTGCCTTTTTTGTTGAGTTTGTTCTCGATGGATTCTATCTTGATTTGAATCGCTACGTCGACTTGGTGGACGCGGATTGTAGTCTGGAGTCCGTAGCGGGCTTGGAATTGTTGAGCGCAGTCTTCGTTGACGGCGATATGCCACGGGCCCCTGGCTGAGCGGGCCCAAAAGTCAGGCTCAGGGTCGACGCCCTCAAGCTCTAGGAGAAGCTCGACGATGGCCGCATAGACCGTCGTGTCGTGGAGGACAAGGTCGCCCGTCTGGTGGAACGACAGTTCGTAGGTGGCGTCTGAATCCATTTGTTGATCTTCGCCTTCAGAGTCAGGTTCCTGAAAGTCAGGTGCGGGCGGTGGGGAGGTCAGTGTTGCCGGTAGGGGGTGGTGAGGAGTCGGGGGGAGTGTTGTTCGTGCGTGGCGTCTGGGCGTCGTGCCTGTCAGTCTCCCTCTGTGTGGACAGAGTTGTGTATGCGCATTTGAGATGTTGGTGTTTGTCAATGTGTTGTGCCCATGAGGGCCACCCAGCCTTAAGCCGCGCTGCCGAGGCGGCGCGGCCCTGGCCAGGGTGAGAGGGGCCGCTGCCATAAGGCATGCCCATTGGAGCGTCGGTCTTGTCCGCATGATGCTGTTCTTCTGTGGCCTGCAGTCTGCTGCCTCCCATGGGGGAGGCCAGCATGGCTGCTGTGGGTGGTGTGGCCAGGGCCACGGGCCGTGTGGTGCGACGCGGGTCGCACGCACCTGCTCGGCCTCTGAGGGTGGGCGCGGTCGCTTCGCCAGCGACTGGTCCATGGGGGCAGGGGGGCCGCCCTCGGCGGGGGGCCCGAAAGAGAGGGGAGTCGCGCCGGCGCGCTCCATCGCGTCCAACTATAAAGTTAGTTGTATTTACCTGGCCCTAGCTCCACGGGGGCTAGGGGGCCGCCCTCGGCGAAGGGGCCGAAGGAGAGGAGAGAGGAGTTGAGCGCGCCGGCGAGCTCCATGGCAACTAACTATAAAGTTAGTTCCCGTCGTCAAGAATTCAGCCAACGGGAGAGAGGCGGCGGATATATTCTGTTCAGAAAAACTAAGCAATGGGTTCGGCGGCGCACACAACCAATCATGACTAGCACCGGGATGGAGATTGAAGCAGGCGAATAATAAACTACGAAAGCTACAACTACTAGTATCATTTCTCTCAAAAACCTTTCGGCGCGCATGACGTGGAGGGCACGAAGGAGGGCCGACAACTCACCGCAATTCACCGCACCATCAAGATCGCGAGCATTGCAACGTGCCCGGAAGGCGCACGTACTGTCTGAGAGCGTGAAGGTGTTTTGCGTATTGAAGCTCCATAGCCGTGCATACATAAGACCCCACGCATAAGTAGGGACTCGAGGCGCGAGATAGCCTTGAGGCCACGCGGGGGTAAGCCAAGCTGAAGTAGCTGGGCAATATATGCGATGGCAACCCCCCAAGGGCATCAATCACGGAGAAGGCTCATCAGCTGACCGCACGGGTGCGGCGGCGTAGTAGCTGCGTTGCCGCGGAGATCCTTCTTCTAAAAGACTCCACTAGACCTAGCTCTTCAACACTGCGTGCACATGTCTCTGGATAGTAGGCCGAGAACGGATGCTGAGGAGCATGTGCAATGCGTTTGCCGCGCTGGAGACGCCGCAGAGTGTAGTCGTGCCATTGCTCAACCACACTCTGGGTGAGTACCTCAAGCTCGGGCACTACTTGCGACGATCTGAAGACGCCGGCACGTCCAAAGTAACCTTTTGCTCATCAATCTTGCCCTCATCCCGCATGCTCTTGCTCCCCTTCCCACGAAGCCGCTTGAGACGTCGGCGGAGAGGGATGAGTGCCACAACATCCCCGATGGCTCGTGCCCGATCAGCAAACCGCCCTGTCATGATGTGGAAGTAGAGCGTGTCGCGTAGGCCCCACTCGCGCCTCGCGAAGGTGCCGGTGTAGATGGTGAGTTCCTCCACCTCGTCGGCATCCATCCAAGGGTGCATGAGCGGCTTCTTCTTGAAGACCCGGCGATCCTCCCCGCGCATGTCTGCTTCGAGATCATCACGTAGCCGCCGGATCTGCTCGACGGAGCCAGTGATACGGAAGTACCCACGGAAGGGGTCATTCAGGTCGAGGCACAACACAGACGTGGCCGATATGACAGCAATGAGCACAGTAAAGGCTGAGCGGAGCTGGAGCGAATTAAGGTACTGGAGCACGTCCTGGTTAGACTCGATGAGGAAGGTCGACACGATGGCGAAGGAGAGTAGTGAGAGGATGAGCCAATGAATGGGCGGAAAGGTTGCGAGCAGAGCAGCAATGCGCGCGGCGCGGTTCTGGTTGATCTCGCGCACGATATCGGCGGCCTGCCCAATAGAGAAGGGGCGCGCCGCCGCTGCGCCGTCAACGCCATGCAACAAGGCAGCGATGACATCCAATCGTTGATCGTAGGCACGAGACGAATCTCTCGCGCCAGAGCCGGCCGCTTGAAACGCGCCAGGTGAAGATTCTACAATGATTTGGTCGCAGTAGGCGTGCAGCTGGAAGAGGGCCACATGCCGGCGCATTCTGTGCTGACGTGTCCCAAAGGCTCCCGCAAGCGAGCCACGAAGTAGGCGGAGCAGCCCTGTCTCCGTCTGAATGCGCGTGCCGATTTCGACCTGAGTCACGTGGCACCCATAGCGGGGTGGAGAGAGAGCCGTGGCACATGTTGTGCAAAAGCAAGACTGTTAGCGAACGCGTGATCGATCGACCCGAGGGGCGGGCAAGTGGCGCGAAGATTGCGGCGGGCGGAAGTACCTGCCGGTCGCGCAGTACATTGACGGTCGTTGCGAGGAGAGTGCCGAGGGCAATGGAGAGCGTGGGCACAACCACACCATTGATGGTTGGCCGAAGTAGCGTAGCTGCAAACGCGTTGCCATCAACCATCACACCGGCGCCGCCAGAGAACTCTGCAACAATGTACCGGATGGCGGCAGCGACCTACAACGTTTGCAGGGGTGATGTGGGAGCTACACGTGACGACGCAGCTCATAGGCCGGGCCTTCACGCCACGTCACCAGCGAATGCGTGCGATGCCACCACCCACTTGCGGATAGAACATGAAGGCGAGGACGGGCGGGATGAAGGCATAGATGAAGAGTAGCTGGTTGTAGCTTGGCGCAGTGACATTGTATCCTCCTGGCAGCGTGAACAGGATCGTGTGCTCCTCTTGTGCGCCGCCTAGGCTGAGTCCGAACGGGAGAAGTGGGTCGAGCTCGTTCTCCTCTACTGCCAGCACCCTGCGCACCACGCTCTCCGGTCTGCCAGAGCTGCGCGGAGTCTCATCAGGATCGAGGGTGGCAAGCAGAGGAGACGCAGCGCGTCGACAGCGCTGCGAGTTGGCGGGGAGGCGCGAACGCAGCGCAGAAGCGGCACCTAGGCCGAGGACAAAAAAACCAAGCGAGCTGCGCATGAAGCCACTCGCTTACCCCCCACACAGCCTTTCCTTCACTCCCACTCGCTCCCGCTCACCCTCCACGCCTCTCACGCCCAGAAGTCTGTGGGCCTTCTCTTGCTCCTTCGCTACCCTCGTTCCCTCCCTCCCTCTCTTGCCGCCTCTACCTCTTCCTCCCTCTTCCTCCCCCCCTCTCTCTCTGCCCCCCCACCCTCCCTCCCTCCCTTCCTCCTCTTCCTCTATCTCTCTTCTCTCCCCTCGCGCGCGCGGGTCGCGCCCGCCTTCCCCTCCTCCCCTCCCAGCCTCCGCACGACCAGCTCCGTTAGAGGCCTCTCTCCTCTCTCCCATTCCGTCAAGAGTTTTCTTGTTGTGTGAGTATAACCTTAGTGCTGAGCCTAGATGGGAAATACGTTTTTACCGTTTTTCTGTGAAGGCCAAAAACAGACCGTTTTTGCCGTTTTTGCAACCCCTTCCGTTTTTGTCTCCGTTTTTGAATGGCAACGCGAGCACTCATGCACCGCGCGCTGAGCATGAACATATGCGCACGCACTTACGCGTGCTTGGAGAGAAAGAGAGAAAGGGAGGGGGTAGGGGAGAGAGGGCGGGGGGGGGGGGCAGAGAGAGAAGGGTGATGAAGGGGAGAGTGAGAGGGAGGAAGGGAGGGAAGGGGGGGGGGCACAGAGCGAGAGGGAGGGAGAGTGAGGGAGAGGGAGAGATAGAAGGGAGCAAGAGGCAAGAGGGAGCAAGAGAGAGGGAGAGGAAGAGGAAGAGCGAGGGGGAGAGGGAGCAAGAGCAAGGGAGAGAGAGAGAAACAAGGGAGCAAGAGGGAGCAAGAGCGAGGGAGAAGTGAGAAGGAGAAGGAGAGCTAGGGGAGAGGGAGCGAGGGGGAGAGAGAGCAAGGGGGAGAGAGAGCAAGGGGGAGGAGGGGGGAGGTGGAGAGAGAGCGAGAGAGCGCGCGCGCGAGGGAGAGACAGACCGCAATGAGAGACACACACAGAGGGAGAGGCAGCGAGAGAGAGGCAGCGAGAGAGAGGCAGCGAGAGAGAGGCAGCGTGTCAGAGCAAGGCTGATCTCACTCTTGGAGATTGCCTGCGAGGGCGCGCCGGCAGCTAGCGCGGAACGCGGTTCTTGTGGGGAGCTCATGGAGCTTTCCTCGGGGGTGACTACGGGCATGGTGATCGACGCACGACGCACGACGCACGCACGGAGCACGGTGGGCGCGGAAGTGCGGAAGGAGGCTTGTGGGAGGTGGTGGCAGGCGACTGGGGGTGGCTCAGGCGCGTGCTTGGCTTGTATTGACTCGTTGACTCGGGGTATAGACTCGGGAACTCGGGGGGACTCGCTTGGGAACACGGTGGGACTCGACGAAGTTGCTACAAAAATCACTCACAAGAAACCAAAAACCAAAGTCCTTGGGCTCTGAAAACTAACGTAAACACTCCGGAATCATACGATAAACAAACCCCTCCCCGCGCGGCGAAGGCTGAGGTCGCGATCGATCGCCATGCGCGAAGAAATACGGAACGAGAGCGCATAACTACGCAAACGAAGGGTTCGGACTATCGTTAAAGCGAAACTCGTCCGCTTAAGCCAACGCGGAGGGTCGAGGAGAGATCCAAACTCGCGCGGGGGAAGAAGGCGATGTGCGGAGAGACCTTCTAGACAAGAGACGAGCAAAGGGCGACGAAACAAGACGCGAGACGCGAGGCGCGTGCCATTCGTTCTACCTTTCTTTTACCGAAACCACGGCGAAACTAACGTTAAACGTCGGTGCCCCCTCCGCGAGAATCGCGAAGAAGAACGGACGAGATGAAGGCAATCATCGAAGGAATCGCGAGAGGAATCGAAGCGAAGGGGGGGAGAATAACGCGCGCGGGGGGGGAACGAACGACGGCCGGAGGAAACGAACCGCGCACGGAGGAGAAGAACCTCGCGCGGGGGGGGGATAATATAACGGCCGGAAGCGACGGATGGCACGCCGAGGGAAAGAACCTGCCGCGGGGGGGGCGAGGGACCGAGGGCACGGCGGGGCAGCGTGGGAGGGCGCGAGGCCGATCTCGGAACGAGATCGCGTCCTTTCCCTCGCGGAGCGCGGAGAGACCCCCCACGAGATATCTTGGGACCGGAGAATGTTTTGGACGAATCTTCCTACCGTCGGCCGAGGAGAGGCGGACGGAGAGAGAGAGAGAGAGTCTCGCAGAGCGACTGCAGAACGAGAAGTCGAAGTCATGCCGGTTTATTACCTTAAACGAGCCAACAATTATAGTAACAGCAAAAACAAAATTCGAATCGCAAATTTCGAGACCAAAACCTGCAAACCTGGACTTGAGACCATGGGGAATCCGAATCTGTGTGTCTTGTGCGTCAGTGGCAACACGGGGAACTGTTCAATTGTAATTGTGAGCGCGTACCTTACACGAATATTCATGCCTACAGCCTTCGGGGCGGACGCCATCGCCGCCTGCGCGAGCACCAGCCTCGAGGAGGCCGTCCCCGCCTGGGTACAGCCGGCTCACTACTAGCTACTAGTAAGACTAGTCAGCCGCTACAGTATGGGTGCACCATTAAGAAAACAGGAGTGAAAAGCTTCTAAAGCTTTCTTGTCCCCTCGGGCTCCGCCCGGGAGGTTTCTTATCTCGAGTTTCTTATCCCGGTCAAAGCCGCTGGGGGGTGGTTTCTTGTTTCTTATTGTCGTAGCGCTCACCTAGCGCCCCCCCCCTCCCCCCTGTCGCATTCGCGAATCGACACTCGTTAGGCTTCTCTTCGTCGCTCGGTATTTATCGTTATAATTTGCTGCTTCCTTTCGGTCTCGGTCAAAAGCTTCGCTTGGACGCATGGGATCTTGGGTAGTGGAGCGCCCTCTCTCTTACTCTCGAAGAGAAGGGAGAAGGGAAGTTTCCCACCTTTCTTCCTCCTAGGCGCCTCGTAAATAGGTTTAATTCGCTGTCTTCTCCGCGTTTCTCTATCTACTTCAGTGATTGCAATCAGGTTTAATTTGCAATCTCTTCGCATCTCCCCCTTAGCCTTAGGCACACCGCACTTCTTTCGTCTTTCGTCTTATTCGATAGGTCTTTTGGAATCCTGTGCGGCAGGATTGCCCCTCGTTTCCGTTACTATGGTGCGATTCCCCTTCCAGACGGGATCGCCGATAGATCGTCTTCTGATAGGCGGACCGGTTGCTACATGCGCGGCCCTGCCACCCTGCCCAAGCCCCAAGCTCCCCCCCCCCCCCCGCCCCCCCGGGGGGGGGTGTTTCTAAGGCGGGGTTTCTTAATAATAAAACAACTGAGCGTTAGTACCACTACTCCCACTAGCCCGGTACTATCACGACACCCCTCAGCGTACTTGCCCGCACGCCTTGAAGTGATGGCACAGACACATACACATATGCATCCCTTCAAATCTCCCCCCTCGCAAACCCCCGGCTCCCATTATAACTCCCCACAAGTTACAATGAGGGAAAACCCATTGAGGCGGACCGGTCGACGCCGGCCGACTCTCCGGGGAAAAACACCGGGGGGGGGGGAGGGACCTCTCGTCGTGAAGCAGAACGGCCCTTACAGCTCGCGCCGCGAGCAGTCCTCGAAGAAATAAATGACTGCGCCCCCCGATACCTGCCACAGGGACGTCTTGAGCCACTCCCTTCTTCTCGCCCCTCCTGTCGCCAGCCGCCCCCCTTCGCCCGTTTGCTAACGCAAACGGGGCCCGTTTCTTACCGCACTCCATCGGGGGGGGCGCAAATTCCCCCCTCTCCCTCTCTCCATTCTCCTCCGCCCCTCTCCCTGCGGCGCGTCGCCATGCGGCGCGCCACGGCCTGCTCTCAGAGGGCCTTTGGGGGCTCCCAGAGGGCCAGCAAGGGCAGCTCAGGGGGCAGTGGAGGCTGGGGCTCCGCCCCTGGCCCCCCCTGCCTCTCCCACGCTTGCCACGCTGGCCATTGGAGCCTCCCAGTGGCCTCTGTATGCCTGGCGACCAGGGGAGGGGGGGGAGTCAGCTCGAGGGCAGGCCCATGCTGGGCGTGGGAGTGCGAGTCTCGGCCCGCGCCCACTAGGGGTCTGGGCCAGAGTGTTGATTGCCCAGCCCCTGCCAAAGGGCAGGGGCTGGGGTTGATTGTACGGGCCCACCCCGGGGGGTGTCCGCGATGGAGAGAGGGGGGCGCGAGGCCCCCATTGACCCCCACTTATAAAAGTAGGTTGTTAGGCGGGGTTTCTTAGCTGGGGGTCGAGCCTGAGGCTCGACCCCCAGTTTCTTAGCGAGTCGGCGGCCAAAATCATGTTAAGCTTTCTTAATGGTAGGGTTTCTTAATGGTGCACCCATACTGTAGAGGCGTCTGTTTCAGTGTTGCAGTATTAGGACGCCGGATCGTTTTGCCGTAGTAGTAGTAATCTAATAATGCTAAGTCTCCTCCCTCTTGGTCTGAAACTGCCCGTGTGTTCTCGCGTTTACCGAACCCGGCGGCTCGGAGCTCTTAGAGCCTCCACGCTTTGGTAGTCGGCATTAGCACAAATATATTAGTCTGGGCCACGCCAGGCTCTAGCTACTAGCTAAACGTGAGCGACAAGCAGCGGACGGCGGCGTTGAGGGGGTGCGAGGAGGTCATTCCACACGAAGGGCCTCTCAGAATCTCTCTCTCTCTCTCTCTCTCCGCTCTCTCCGAGCAACAGGGATAGTTTTCTTGTTGTCCTCGAGGTCCATGTTGTAGCGAGTCGAGAGCCGTCGGGCGCCGCTGCCCTCCCTCGCTGTGCCCCCTCTCCCCCGCACCTTCCCTCCCCTCCCCGCCCCTCTTCTCTCTCTCCCCACTCGTTGAGCCTCCGCCCCCTCCCCTTTCTCTTGTCTGGTACCCTTGCGCGCTTGCCTACCCTCTGCACGGTGGGATGGCCCCGGCCGAGCGCAAGCGCAGCCCGCCCTCACGCGGCCGCTCGCCACCGCACAAGCGGCGCGCCTCGCATGGCCGCTCGCTGCAGCAGAAGCCCCGCGCCCCGCCCTCGCCTGGCTGTTCCGGCTCCCACAGTGAGGAGGAGGAGCGGGCAGAGCGGCACTATATGGTGCGTGTGGGCGACCGCTTTGACGATGGCAGGTATGTCGTAAAGAGGCAGCTCGGAAAGGGCACATTTGGCCGTGTTGTCGAGATGTGGGATGAGAAGATGCGCAGGACGGTGGCCGTCAAGGTTGTGCGCGCCATCACCAAGTATCGCGACGAGGCCAAGATCGAGGCGGAGATTCTGCGTGAGGTTCAGGACAGGATACCTGGCGGCACCACGGGCGAGCCACGCGTGCCTATCTGCAGACTGTTCGATACGTTTGTCCACCGCGGCCACTATTGCATCGCACTCGAAAAGCTGGGGTCATCGCTGTATGAGGCACTGCGCAGCCGACGCCGACGCCTGCAGATGACCGGCGCCAAGGAGGGCGTCGGCCAATTCTTCTCGCTGCGCCGCATTCAAGCCATCGCTACCGATTGCTTTGCTGCCATCGCCCACCTTCACTGGGTTGGGCTCACGCATACAGACTTGAAGCTCGAGTGAGCCTCCCTCTCTGCTTGCCAGCACGATGGCTTGCTGCCCCTACGCCTTTGGGCCCCCCGCGTGTGCTCACCCGCAATCATCCTACTCACTAGACCATTGCCCCATTTCTGCTCAGGAACGTCCTGTTTGTTGAAAGCAGTCCCGTGCCTGGGGACCTACCCGCATCATCTTCCGTGCGTCTGGTCGACTTTGGTGGTGCCACATGGCGCGATGAGCCGACCGAAGGGTCCATTGTATGCACCCGGCAGTATCGTCCACCAGAGGTAACCCTCGGCATCGGGTGGAGCCACCCGGTCGACATGTGGTCCATGGGCTGTATTCTTACGGAGCTATGGACGGGCGAGTTGCTTTTCCAAACGCATGATGAAGTCGAGCACCTCGCGTTGATGGAGCGCTTATTGGGCGCACTGCCCCCCCACATGCTTCGCGCGGCCGCCAGCACATCCCATCGGATGGACCGCAATCTGCGGCACGGCACGCTGCGTTGGCCTGAGAGGGCGTACGACCGGCGCTCTGAGGCCCACGTGCGTTCACAACGGCGTCTTAGGGACGTGCTACTCGGCGCCGATGGCTCACCGAGTACAGAGAGAGAGTGCGTGTGCGCCGCCACACGCTCCACCAAAGATGCACCCATCTAGTCGTGCCCGATGAGCTTTGACTCATCACTCTCTTTCCCTGCTCCTCAGGCAATTAGCAAGATCGCGAGAGCTCGGCCTGTTGTACGACCTACTGCTCCGAGTTCTAGAATTTGATCCATCGCTCCGCATGAGTGCCACGGAGGCTAGTGCACATCCTTTCTTCACCACGGGCCACGTTCCGCCACCCACGCCGCCGCCACCCACGCCGCCGCTTGCGGTGCCTCCACAGACGAATTGGAGCAGCGAGCAATGACCGCCGTTGGCTTGCGCTTGTACACTCGATTGCTGGTGAGTGTACGTTAGACTTGGTTTCTCTCCTCCAACGCGACCAGCTCTTCGTCTCTCTCTGCACTGCCAAGTCCATTGCTAGACGAAAGCGGTTGTCTTCGTGGCAATGAGTTCCATGAGCTTCGCTCCTCTTTACGATGTATTGGGCTAAGACCGCTTGGGCGCCTTGTTTGGCAGAGGCGACGACGCACACCTCTATTTAGATGCTCCATACCAACCTGCTCACATCAATCCATCGGCATCAAGTTCCCACGCGACAGCTTCGTTGATTTTCCGGATGCGCCGGCGGGCTGCCTCAGAGTTTGCAGGCCCCAATTTATCAATCTGCGTGCTGATCCTCTGCACGCATGAGTAAGTTTAAGGATCACCGACTATGCTGTGTGGTTGGATTATGCCGCTCGAGGAGCACTAGCCTTGTCCATGACCGAGATGATGAGTTCTCGTCTCGACGCCCGCATGCAATCAACACCTCGAACGAGCGACTGGCGAGTGGAGAGGCAGATTTTGTGGAGAAGGTGTTGTTGTTGACCCCCGCTATCATTCGTTGTTGCTGCACTCTTTGGTTGCAAGCACGCATGTTGTGATACCGTCGACAAAGGGAGCCTGCCAAACACCGACTCCCGCTAAACAGCCCCCATCCCCCCCTGTAATCCGATGGGACTCCTCTGCCGCTCCCGGCTCCTATCTCGTACGGAGACGCGGCGGCTCTCAAGGAGTATGTGTGCGCTTTCTCAAGCTATCTCCCGTGAAGGGAGATCGAGGTGTCCACACGCTCTCTCCGTGTAGCTCGCATCCACTTGTTCTTGTGGTTGTATGTAGGCGTGTTGTCATGCTTATTTGCTTATTTGGCGGAAGAGACAGGCTGTGGCCGTGTGCGCATGGTTTGAAAGCGCTTTTGAGATCTACAGAGTAGGGCTACAGAGGTCACTTGCAATTGTCGAGTCACAGCGTATCCGGAGGGCCATGTAGATGTTGAAGTCGCACGTGAGCAACAGTATTGGCGTCGCGGACGAGCAGCACCTTCGGTCCCGACGGCGAAGGTCTACCCCAGAGCGCAAAGCCAAAGATGGCCGAGGAGGAGGAGGAAGGGCCCCGAATGGGCCCAAAGCCAACGCTGCCCGTTCCCGTTTGTTTGGGCCCCTAGTCCTAAAAAAAACTGAAGATTCAGGGCTAACACCTACTATATCCAAGTAACCAGGTAGTCCTACCTCCTCGCCGACACCGCCCTTCCGCTTCCCTTCGCTCTACCTCCTCCCTTTCCCCCCATCATTCCTTTGTCTTCGGTATCAGGGGTGTATCGCCCTGGCACCATAGCGGTGACCAGGGCGGCGAAGAGGAGAGAGAGCGACGCCATCGCTCGCGCTCTCTCTAGAACAGAACCGGATAAAATTCCTCTTACAATTCTCTCATTCTCTCACACCACTATCATACGCACATTCACGGTAACACGTAGATAACTAACGTAACGGGATACGCGCAAAAGGGGGAGTGAGCAAGAGAGGAAAGAGAAAAGAAGAGAGGAGGCCCGTCGCCTCTCCTCACGTGAAGGGAGAGAGAAGAGAGGGAAACCCCACAGGACTTAGAAAGTAAATCCGGGAGAGGACGAAGGGGCAGGGCATCCGTAACACCCCCTCCTAAATGGTAAATGGAGCAAGGGGTGCGACGTTTACATGAAGTCGTTTAGGGACTGGCAGATGATGAGAAAGAGTCGAGGACGTTGAGAAGACGAAGACGAAGAAACTGGTTACGCGGCGCTCAGCCTCGAGAATGGCTTGCAGCTGCCGCAGCTTTGCCGCGTCGTCGCCCATGTAGTCCGCCGCCGCCTCGAAGTCGGCCTCCAGTCGCCTCTTCTCCTCGCGCGCCTTCTCCAGGTAGCGCCGCAGCTGCTCAACGTCATCCGCCCTCCCGCTCCGCTCCGCCGCTCGCTCGCGCACCTTCCGGAGCTCCCGCCGCAGCTCTGTGACCTGCTGCCGCAGCTGCTCGATGGTATCCTGGGCGCCGCCTGTGCGCCCGCATCGGATACGGTCGAGTGCGCTCTCGCGATTCTCGGTCTCCTGCATTGCCCTCGCTGTCGCCTCCCATGCCTCTTCCTTCTCCTTGATGGCCTCGGCTCTAGCCTGCCGCAGCAACTCCGTGTAGGCCCGGTGCTGCTCCTGGTGCTCCAGGATGCGCCTAGTCGCCCTTTCCTCGACCGCCTGCTGTGCTTGCAGCGCCGCCTCCATCGCGGCCGCATGCCGCGCCTCCAGTTTCTGCCGCGCCGCCATGTTCACCTTACGAGCTGTGGACACTGTGGACACCTGCAACGCCGCGGAGAGCCGCGCCGCTGCCACCTTCTGCGCAGCGGCGCGTCTCTCTGCTTCCAGAGCCGCCCTCACCGCGGCCTCTTGCCTCACAGCTCGTTGTTGGCTGCGCTGTAGCTGTAGCGCCGCCATGGCCACATCCCGCTCCGCAAGCTCGTTGTGCAGTCGGGAGCTCCGCCGTAGCTCCAAACGCAGTTTAGCCTGCGTGACTCGCAAAGCTTGTTGCTGCCGGCGTGGGACCCAATGTGAGCGGGAGCCACAGCCAACGAACTCACTTATGACTGTGAGTGGCAGTATGGCCAGCTCAACAACACGATAGACACAATCCGCAAAACATCTAGACCAACAACCAAAGAAAGCTTTGACTCTCTCAAACACGAGGAAAGAATGACGAAAGAGTTCTTCCGGAGGTTTCAATCTCGAACCTCGAACAGTGCGATTCCGGAAATGTACATCACAAAAGACTGGAACGCCCCGGACTCAGTCTCGAGGCACACGACCACAGACGACGAGGAGATACGCAGAGAGCTGCGAAAATACTACGTATGGCTCTACCAAGAGAGAGACAACGTAAGAGACCCCGAGCTGGAGGAGGCACTAGAAGAGAACCCGATGAACGTCCACGACAGAAACGCGATAGAAGGCAGAATCACGATGGAGGAACTTCAAAACGCTATAGAGCAGGTTGGTAGCGGCAAAAGCGCGGGACCGGACGCGCTCCCAGCGGAATTCTATAAAAGCTTCATAGACTTAGTAAAACACGACTTCTTAAGAGTCTTGAACCTGGCACTGAGCCAGGGGTACCTGAGTGTATCCATGAGAGAAGGGGACATAATACTCCTATATGAAAAAGGCGACACGCGGGACCCTAGGAACTATAGGCCCATCACTCTATTGCAGAGCGACTACAAGATACTAGCTAAGATACTTACGAACAGACTAAAAACGGTGATTGGAAACATAATCTCGAAAGACCAACTAGGATTCGTCCCGAAACGACTAATAGGCGAGGCCACCCACCTTTTGCAACTAACTCAGGCATACCTAGACGAAACGGGGGAGCCCGGACTACTGCTAGCACTCGACTGGGAGAAAGCTTTCGACAGAGTGAACTGGGAATTCTACCGCCTTGTCCTCGAAAAGCTTAAATTCGGAGAAGACTTCCGCCGATACGCGAGGGCCCTCACAAACTCGGAAGCGAAACCCATCCGATACATTAAGGCAAACGGAGGCAGGAGCTTCCCGTTTAATGTGGCGAGCGGCGTCCCCCAAGGTTGCCCGCTATCACCGCTAGCCTTCCTCCTAACGGCGGAGGCCCTCACCCGGGTGATAAACGAAGACGACAGCATAGACGGCATCGTAGTAAACGGAGCAGAATTAAAAATAAGTCAATTCGCGGACGACACTCAACTCCTGGCGGCCGATTACAGCAGCCTGGCACGATCGCTCCGATGGGTGGAAAGATATGCAGCGGCCTCGTGTGGCAAACCTAACGACCAAAAATTCGAGGGGCTAAGGATGGGGTCTCTTAAAAAAAAACGGCCCCCCGCCAATTTTCGCAGATACAAGTGGCTAAAGGGAAATGAATGCGCAATCATATTGGAAGTCCCCTTGGGAGGAGCGCTGGCCACTAAGGGCTTTTGGCGGAGGCTAGTCGACAAAATAGAAAAGAAGGCCACTATATACATGGCATTCACGAACAACTTATCAATACATGGCAAAACAAAAGTAGCCAACTTCTTAATTTACTCTATTCCAAGGTACTGGCTACAAGCACTAGCGGCCCCAAGGTGGTTCCACACGGCCGTTAAGAGAGCCGTAGACAAAATAATGTGGACCAACACGCACACCGGGCGCAGGTTACAATGGATCAAACACCCAGAACTCCCACTGAGAAACGACTCCGTAGGAGGGCCCCACCTAGGAGTGGGCCTACTAGACTGGGACAACCACGTTAAGGCGCTGCAAGCAAAATGGGTGCTGAACTACCTAGATGCGCGTCAAGCGCAATGGAAACAAGTATTGGATGCTTGGTTCAGCCGCACAAACCTTGGAAGAGCGGCTGTCCTATCGACGATCCCAACGAACAAAATGACCGACGGCATAACAGGCTCGAGCAAACTTCCGGCGTTCTGGAAGCAGGCGTTGAACAACATCCGCGAACTAGAACTCACACCCCTAAAAACGAGTAGAGAAGGGCTACTCTCCCAACCCATGTGGGGCAGCCCGACCCATCCGGGACCCAAACTCAACCCATCATGGGAAAAACTATGGAACAAGCTCGAATGCAACGCCATCCATAACGTCTTCAAAGATTTCGAGGCGACTACGCCGTACAGCGTGGAAGAATGCGCGCAATACCTAAAAAGCAATGACACTTATATACAATTTAAAGGGGAATATATCCCAAAAGACAATTTCTTAGCATCATGGGACACGCTAGTAAACCATGCACAACTGACAGTATCGTCACTAGAGGATACAGAGACAGAGACGAGGGGGGTACACCACCTGGACGGGCCGCTAGAGAACTAATGGACCCGAAGGAACCGCCCCCAGAACTGCGCATAACACAGGATGGCGAATACTACATAAACATCAAAGGCACATGGTACGAGGCGGAACTCTCGTACACCGGCACGCCAATTATCGGAGAGAGAACTAATGCCCCACCAAACCTCGACCCATCCCCGCCAGCGCGATGGGGAGAAGGATACAAATCTAACAAGAGACTTGAGTACCCACTCGCAGACGAAAACACCCTGGACGGCAAGACGCCACTCGACGGCACGGGAGTAGCACAGCTCACCGCAGCCCTCCAGAAGGCGAGCCGCAAGCGCAAACGCCTCGCGGGGCCGACCAAATGGGAGGAGAAACTCCAAATACCAGAGAACACGTGGGCGCACCTAGCACAGCTATACACGTCCCCTATGGTGACGGCGAGAGACACACACCTACATTTCAAACACATAACGCATAGGCGAGTGGGCACGTACAACCGATTCCCCGATAGAGCAAACACGTGTCGCATATGCGGAGCGGCGAACGAATCCTCGACACACCTAGGTGAATGTACAGGGATAACCAAAATACTGGACGCGCTGAATAAGATCGCGAGATTCACACCAAGAGCTGAACGGAGCAGGGAAGACACCATCATAGACAACCTTTTTATATACCCGAAGGGCGACGCCCCAAAAGCGCTGTACACTCTATATATGTTGGCATGGAGATATATCATAACGGACTTCTATAGAATCCACTATGACAACATAGTTTTCTCGGAAGAATCAATTCTGATAAGAACAATAGAAAGATACACCGTTTTGTGTAAAGCTCTATTATTCGCGTACGAAACCGACTCGGCGAGAACAGCCCAAGCGGGCATGGGTAGGCAACCCAAAAAAAGGATAGATCTAGGCGAACTAAGACCCGCATTTCACATAAGCGACAAAGGCAGGCTCAAACCCAGCGAGGAGCTGGCCAAGCTAGCCGCCAAACTGGGAATCGAGCACGCTGTCCAAGAGACCGGGGAGCAAGGTGAAGAGGATGAATGAATCACTTAGGAAACCGATAAGAGAAGACACCACTAGAGGCAACGCGACCCAGACGGGACCCAACCACCTAAACACGACCGGGAAGACAAGACACACGCGAGAGCAAGACCAACAGGCCCGCCCAGACCCCACGCTCCAAACCAGACCTCATGTAGTGCACGGAGGTCGGACCCCGGAAACCAAAGAAAAAGGAAAGAAGGGGGGCAGGCGAGGAGGTGGAGGGAGGGGAGGTAAGGGCGATGGGAATAGAGCTGGAAAGCCCAGTAGACGGTAGGTGTGTAGCCCTGAATCTTCAGATGTTTTTTTTTTAGATATAAAGGAACCGATAGCCCGATCCCCCCGCGGGCGCGACCGCCAATTCTTTACGGGTAGAGCGTGAGCGCGCGTGACGGGGGGGGGAGGGAGGGGGGGCGAATCGCACCATTTCCTGGCTAAGATTTTCGTGGCGGCAGGTGGCCCTATTGGGCCTCGCGCCAAGGTCAAAAAATGCAGCCCAACCCTTACTTGTAGTTAAAAAGCCCCTGTTTGCTGTTTGCTGTTTGACCGCCCTAGCCCTACACCCTTCATGGGGAGGTGGAGGGGGAGGGCTGGTAGGGTTCACCTGCGACACCTCAAAACAGTGGGAGTCCCGCTGATCACTGACAGGTAATAGATAACAGACAGTGCACAGTGAGTGAGTGATTGCCCTTGACTTACGCTGCTTTTGCGTTTATCTGTCTAGTCTACTAGAAGTAGAAGCAAACCGCAAGCACACCCAATTCAGATAAACTTGTACGCGGAGAGAAAAAAACTCGCGAAGAAGAAAACTCTGGCGCGCGAGCTCCGCGAGCTCTTGTCTTGCCTGTCCCGTCTCTCGCCCCTCTCGTCTCTCTCCCCCCCCCCCATCGCTCATGGCGCGTCTCCTGGTGCTCCTCGCCGTCTCACTACTCGGCTCCGCGTGCGGGCTGGGCGTGGCGGCGGGCAGTGGCGCGCTTGCCCGGCCGGCAGTCAGCCAGCTTTCTCTTGCGTGCGTGCACACTGCCCTTCGCCCGGTTCTGCACGCCAGCATCTCTCTCTCCCTCTCTTTCTCTCCGACTCTGCGGCGCCGTGCGCAGAGACCGAGAGAAGGGAGCTGGGAGGGAGGAGATAGGAGTGGGGTTGATTTTTCAGGGTGGAAAAGGGGATGTTGCGCCGAGAATCAGGCCGACAGGCGATTGCCAGTTCTGCGAATTGCGGCTCTCTGAGGTGAGGTGCAGTGTGAGAGCCCCCTGCTCTGCCGTTCTGCGCGCAGGTCGGCATCGCGTGTGGCGCCCTCCTCGATCGTGATGGCTGTGCCGAAGAAGCGCCAGAGTAAGATGAAGACGCGGCAGCGCAAAGCTAATGTATGCGAGCCACTGCGCCACATTGCCATTCTCATGCCACCGAGCCTGCAAGCTCATGGTCCTAACCTAGCTTTGTGCATGGCCCCATGCAGTGGTTCGCCAAGGCCAAGCGCCAGTCCGAACTCGCTCTCAGCCGTGGCAAGTCTGCCAAGTACGACCCGCTCCAGGACCCGAAATATTCCTTTTCAAGGGATGAGGAGGACGATGACGACCTCGACGAGGAGGAGGAATAGGCTCGATCGTGGTGGTGTTACTGGTATGGTTGGTGGATTGGTGCTGTTATGCGCTGCTTGAACTGGATGCTGGCGTGGCGTCTGTTTGCGGAGGCTCTTGCGTGGCCTCTTTTTCCGAGCACCTGTGGAGGTGTGTGTGTGAGCGACGGATCTCTGCATGCCCTTGCCGGGTTGCCCTCGTTGAGCCTTTCGCGAGAGCTCATGCGGAGCATGTTACAGGCATGTACTCCTCGGCATAAGCTAAGCTTAGGAGGCGGTTGCAAGTTCCGCTGTCTGGATTCGATGAGTGCAGCGAGCGCCCTCTTTACCTGGGACTGTCGGGCTCATCGTCAGCTCTATGCCCCTTTTCTGCATGCTAGTTAGCTGCAATCGGGCTCTCTCGCTGCTGCTGCGTCGCTTGGTCCATGGCGATTCGTGGCTCTAGCCGGATGGTGCACCTATGTATTGGGCCGCTCTGAGGGAAGAGCGAGCTGCTGATGCTCGGGCACGCAAGCATCGAGCTGTTGTAAGCATCAGACCGACGCCGTCATCTAGTCTTTCCTCCTCTTTCCTGTTCTCACAGCACGGTGCGTGTGTGGTCGATTGGTTGGTATGTAGGTTGTGTGTGCTTGTTTGTGGTATGTCAGTTGGCTATGCCACTATGCCATATGCTTTTGAGTACAACCAAGAAAGATGTTGCGTATGTAACCGCCTACAGATGCTCTGCTAGACTTTTGATGGTTTGGTCCGGTCTCGGCGATGGCCCTCATCGAGGCGGCATTCTGCATTCTAGTCTGCATCTAGCTACTAGCTAGGCCTAGGCACAGGCGGGCGCCACGGAGCGTATAACGTATAGCACCTAATATGTAGCCGCGACTAACAACTGAGAACTAAGTTTACACTTGGTTTAGCCATTTGTTGGGGGGGGGGGGTGGTTGGCACGAGCTCCCCCCCTCTCCACTCCCCTCCTGCTATGCGGGAATAAACCACCCACCTTCTTGACATGTACTACTATGTCTTATATCTTATGCCCCACAAAACAGCCCAGAATCTTCAGAATCTTCAGATGTTTTTTTATATCCCACAAAACGCACAACAACAACAACAACAACAAGACTGAAACAAGAGACAAGAGGCTCTTTCTTGCTCTTGCAGGAGGACTGCCCGGCCTGCCCGGACCTCACTCTCTGAACCGGGGCGCGATGCGGGGAGGGGGCATCGGAGCGTGCGCTACAGGCGGGGAGGAGGTGCCACACGGGGAGACCTAATGGTGGGGGGAAATGTACAAACGGAAGTGAGCAACCCCCTTTACCCGCAACAGGAGAGGCAGGGGCAGGACCAAACCTCATCCTCAGATCCTCAGCCCTAGCCTCAGCGCCTCACCCCATCCATCGCCAAGCTCGCCCAGCCATGTCCGCTCCGTCCGCTCGCGCTCGCCCAAGCCCGTCCTCCCGCCTTCCTCTGCTGAGGGCGTGGTCAAGCCCACCATTCCTTCACTCTCCGCCGCTCCCGCCGCGCCTACCCCTACCGCCGATCGAACCCCTTCCGTCTCTTCGCACTATCGAGCCAATGGTCATGCTCGATCCGTCACTAGGGCTCTAGCTCTAGCTAGGTAGGGCGCTCTAGGAGGCCATCGTTGACAATGACAAGAGCATACAGGACGTTTCAGCCGCCTCTCTAGATTGCTAGCAAACTGCGGCAAGTCGGGTCATCGAAAACCACAATCACCATATGCAACTGTGAACCGCACACAGCCACGTCCACTCTGCGTCGGCTATTGTCTACGTTGTCCAGGGAGAAATAATCCGAATCCGACCCAAGCACAACGTCGACTCTGGGCTGAATATCATAGAACCTCAATCGCCACTAGCAAAACGTCCATGCTGGACAGTAAGACGGTAGTGAGAAATTCAGTTAGAGGTGACGGTGATAGAAAGCGGCAGGCTCGCACTCAACCGCGAATCAGCATGCGTGAGCTGCCAAATGGCCCAAAGATGACACCGCGTTGCTTGTTGCTTGACGGAGTGTCATCGTGAAGGGCCCTGGGTGGATGCACACGATGGCTTATCCAGTCAAGAATAGCCGTACGCAGAGTGAGCGATGCATACTCGTAAGCACACAGGTGTCATGAATGGCGGCCGAAGAGCGAGCCTAACATCCGTCATGAAAGCACAAAAGTGTGATCGCAGGCACCGCCCTCATACATCTACAGCTGCAGCCAGTAGCCTCCCGGAGATGCTCTCGTGCCCGACGATCAAGCCTAACGATCACGCTCTCCCATTCCTTGCCTACCGCGCCATTACGTCGGCTCGCTTGCGTACCCAAACCCAAAACCCACTATGCCGGTGCAGCAGCCACTTTTGGTGTCGACGAGCGCGCGGCAATCAAGATGAGCCATCCAATGCTAGTATAGAATAGGAACAGCGGGTACACCGCCAGCGCCCTACGGTTTGTTGGAACAAGCTCCCCCATGAATCCTGCGTGTGGAGGGTGAGTGGGATGAGCAGGCCGCCCGCTGGGTGCAGGCGGCAGAGCTGTCAGGCCCCCTACGGGTCAACTTACCGAGTGAAGCCGATGTTGACCAAAAGAAGCACACTGAGACGACAATGACCCGCCAGACAATCGGCCCGCCGAGAAGACATATGATACTAGCAATGTTGAGGGGGAAGATGCAGTATCCGAGCACGCATACCGATTGGAAAAACGAGATGTTCCCACCCAGGAGCAGTGCGTTGACGGTGACAACCTGCGTTATCGGATGGAGGGGTGCAAGTCTGTTCCCGGGGTGTGCGTATGCCAGCAGAGTCCCGTATCCTTCCTAAGCTCACTCGCACCCTCTCGCTCTCAGCGCCTTCGTCTCCATGTCCCTTCGCGCTCACCATTCTTGCCCTGTCTCTCTCCACGTCCCTCGCTCTCCCTTCCCCCCTTTCTTTTTCTGCGCACCGTCGCTCCGCAGCAGATGATGACAAAGACAGAGGCGAAGACGAGCGACTTCTGGTCGTACGGTGCGAACCAGGAGAGCAATGTGGCCAGCATGAGGCAGAGGACGAGTGGTCCCCACAAGTCCCAGTTCTTGAGCGTCTGAAGGTTGGCCTTGCGCGGATTGAGCACACAGAGCATCTTGTTGCCCACCATGGAGACGTCACGCATGATGGTGGTGGTCACGGGCTCATCGAGGGTGCCCATGTCGGTGGAGCTGCCGAAGGCAGACATCGGGGGGGGCGAGTGGGGAAGGGGAGCCGGAGGGAGAGGGAAAGGGAGGGGGGGGAGCAGGGAGGGGAGGGGGAAAGGGGAGCCTGGGGGGGAGAGCGGGCGGAGGCGGCGGCGCCGCTGCCAGAGACGCACTCCCACAGAGCGAGCTGGCACGGTGGAGAGAGTGCGAGAGAGAGAAAAGAAGGCCGCGAAGAGAGGAGAGGGCAGTGGGTGTCCCAGAGGGCCGTGCCGAGAACTCAAGACAGGCAACCCTGAGAGGCGCCAAAGGGCCAAAACTATTTTTGAAAGGGGGGATCTTTCATGATTTTCTTTTAACTGTTTACTGCCGGAGCATGCAAATGGATGCTTCAAACGACATATTTCGTCCCTGCTCGCCAACGCCTTGAGGGGTGCCCATGAGGTGCTGGGGGAGCCTCAGGGACATCCTTCCCCACATTTCCCACCCATTTTCAACACAATAGGTCGAGATTGTAGTATGGAATTATGGAGAAAATAGGCCCAGGGGCGACGCAGCCATTTGGATGCTTCAGTTTACCAAATAATAGGGCGGTCAAACAGGGCTTTTTAAGTACTAATATTGGGGGGGGGTCGACATTTTTGACCGTGAGCGGAAAGCCCCGGCGAAAGCGGCTCGGAGGGTCTCCCCGCCTTCTCAGATACCTCGTCCGAAAAGACGGTGCGAAGTCCCGTCGGACCCCCCCCCCTTGCACACGCTCTGGCGGCTCACACGAGCCGAACTAGACGTCGCTCCCACTGAGAGATGTGTTTCTTTAGTCTAAAAGGTGCCTACACACTTATTAAATTAGGGGTCCGACACCCCATATTGCCAATAAAGCAAATTTCAAACCCTGGTGCCCCAGCGATGACGTCCGCGCATTGTCGCATCCGCGATCGACTTCCGACCTTAGGCGTCTTCGAGCCCAGTCGTTCTTGTTGCCGCGGGGTTTTACTCGTAACTTGTAGAACTCTGCACTCGTAACTCGCCCCTCGCTCCTTGCCGTTGCGCCCCTTTGTGGCCTGTCTCGCTCCTGTTTCGCTCCTTTGCACCTTGGGCCTTGCTCTGCCTTTGGTCCCTCCTTGCTGTCGTTCCCCCGCGCTCGTTCTCGCTCTCGTCGTAGGTGTTCGTCGTTGCGGACCTTTCCCCCGCGCGAAGCCTACCCTCTCTCCCCTTCCGGTTTACGCTCGTAGATTCCCTCCTTACTTTCTATCTGTTCGTTCGCGGTAACCGCCGTTCGCCGTCGGCTCTTCCGTCGCATCATCGCTCTCTTGTCGGCTTTCTCTTCCTTGTTTCCTTCCTTCTGTGTTTTCCCCGCCCAAGTGGAGAAAGATACGTTAGTGTGGAGGAATGTTGGGTGAAAGTCAGGTGTGCGTGTCTCGGATTGTTGTCGGACTCATCGGATTGGTACCCTGTCGGCCTCTGTCGCCCTCGTCCCTCGTCCCAGTCGCTCCTCGCTCCCTCGTTTTCGCTCTCGCTCTCGCTCAGTCGTAACCAGCAATCTTACAATACCAACCAAATCCACTCACTCACCCACTCACCCTCGCTATCCGCTATGTCCGCTCCGTCTTCGCGCTCGCCCTCGCCACTGCCCGCCATCCATCTCCCAACCATGGAAGATGTCGACGTCGATTTCGCACGAGCGCGAAAACGTTTTTGGGTCTGTGTGTTGAATGGCGTCGAAAATGTGCATATTTCTCATTAGATTCTGCCTAATATACCCATTTCCAGTAGCATATCCTAAGATCTCGCGATAAAACCTCAATCTTGACTTAGTGAATTTTCACCCTTAGAAGTTAAAAGCCCTGTTTGACCGCCCTACAAATAATCCACGTGTGCACGTTAGAAAGAGGTGTGAGAGGTTGAGGGGAGGGCGGCGCGGCGCAACGGAGTGGGACTGGGAGGGAGGGGGGGGGGGGAGGGGGGGGAGGGGGGGGAGGGGGGGGGGGGATCGGGAAAAATTTGATCATCTCTTTCTTTGCGGAAAGCGTCACTTATATCGTTGAACATGTCTTCCTCTCTTCTCTCACCTCAAAAAACCAAACATCGAAGCATCCATTTGCATGCTGCGCTCCCGGCAGTAAAGAGTTAAACGACGTCTCAATCGACTGAACGGAGGGATGTTTCGATCGTCTGTGCGGAGGAAACCATCACCGTCACGGGTGGATAATCGTGCGCTCCACAGGTCACAAAGTAAGCGACCATCGGCCCAGCGACTCTCATCCGCCGTCTTTGACAGCGCAAAGTTTCACATGACTCAAAGGAATGTGCACGGCTCACAAGCACGAAGCTCATTGTTACATCCCTCTTGTACGGCCCCGAGCACAATCACCGCAACCAAGCGATGCATTTGGGCTGTAGTCTTGGGGCCGACTTCGATGTATTGTGCATATTGTTCGCTCATTTCCCCTATCCTGGGTATGTGTCGTATGAGCGCAAGAGTTTCATTGCGCCGGCTTTAGTTCTCTCCCCCCCTCCCCTCTCTCTCGTACTATTATCGTATCCACAAAGATTGCCCAACATCAGCAGACCATGCTCCGCAGACGAGTGGGCGCCACAAACGCCAGTCCGGCGTTCGAGTGCGCCACATTGTTCTTGACAAAACCCGCAAGGCGCTTCTTGCAGGCGCACAGGGCTTCCTTGGAACGTGGATGCAAGCAAGTAGGCGTGCTGCGAATGTTGCGCAGCAAGGCTGCTCTCAGCGGATCCTTCAAGCTAAGGTTGGCCATGCCCCCCTGGTGATTCCCCAACCATTCATGTCCTGGAAAGCGGAGGAGGGTGGTGTGTGTCCATGCGATGGCAATCGTGGTGCCGTAGCCGGAATGCGAGTTGTAGAGCTGCCATTGCCGATGGTGCCTCCAGGACATCATGGCCTCCCACTTGCTCGATGGACAATGTTTCTACTCAACCAAACGAGTGGGTGCGCCCGGAGCCGCGGAGTTCGCCGCCAAACATGCAACGGAAACATCGACCAGCAGACCACCTCCAGGCTCCTGCGCAGTTTGAGGGCGCAGCATGTCTGCACGCTCACTAGCACGGTGGCGCTACACGCACAGCCTCGATGACCGCCGAGAAGTCAAGGTCCGACAAGCCTTTCTCCATTGATGCAGCCATCTCGCTGTTCGCAGCGGCAGCGACGGGCAGGCTGAGCCCTGCTTTTTGGGCCTCCCCGAGAGCGAATTTCATGTCCTTCTGTGCGTGTTTTAGCGGAAAGGCCGGCGGATGTGCCCCCTCGGCCATGCTCGGGCCCTTCAGCTTGAGCATGGGTGAGGACATGGCTCCTTGCTCAAGGATCTCTTGTATTTGGCTACCGTCGAGGCCGAGCGACTGAGAGAGGGCAATGCCCTCGCCAAGCGCGGCAATCATTCCGCCCATGATCATGTTGACCACCAGCTTCATCTTGGATGCAGACCCCGTCTCACCGCAGTAGTGTGACGCCTTTCCCATGGCGTCAAGCTCTCCGCTTACCTCACGAGCAAGGGCCTCATCACCGGCAGTCATGAAGATAAGCGTGCCCTGCTCAGCGGGTCCTGCGCCACGAGACCAGGGGCGGGTCAACGCCGTGCGCACAGCAAGCAGAAAGAGCGCGAGTGACAGCCGAACAAGCAGGGCTGGCGCGAGTGCAGCCGGCAAGGGGCCGAGGTGGCGTGCCTTTAGATCCGGATACAGGTGCCTCGATGAAGCGGCCCCCACGCGACTTAACCTCTGACTCGAGGAAGCGCATGTCCTCCGGTCGCAGCGTGGCGCAGTCAACTATCGACTTGCCCTGCGCGACGCTCTCGAGCACGCCGCCCTGCATCGTGTAGATCTCCTTGCACACCTCTGGCGTCGAGAGCATCAGGAATGTGACGTCGGCACTTCTCACCACGTCTGCTGGGCACTCTGCGACCTGGACGTGGCCGAGGCCGGACTCCTTGAGCGAGGCGGCGACATCAGGGTTGCGTGTCCAGACGTGCAGCGGGTATCCGGCGCGGAGGAGGCAGCGCGCCATCCCTTGCCCCATGATGCCAAGCCCAATGAAGCCACGAGGCGCCGTCTCCACCATCTGCAGCTGCAGCCGTGCTCCCTGCGGTGGGAGTGCGCGGGGCGCGAGCCCTCTCGCACTATTGATGAGCAGCGCGAGGAGGAGAGAGAGTTGCCCCCGCGCCATCCGGCCGTCGCGAGAGAGGCAGAGAGAGGGAGGGAGGGAGCGCAAGCCCCGACGCGAGGTGCACCGGCGGCGAGAGGCGACTCCCGCCGACTCGGCCTCATCTATTCTACTCCTAGACTATCAAACTACAATATCAGCCCTCTCCCCCCCATAAACCGTTGAAATAATGCGAAGGAGATAAGAGAATAATGAGGAGAAGGAAGAAGAGAAAACGAGACGAGAGGCAGACAGCATGAAGTACTCCTAGGGAACAAGGCGGAGAGTATAAAATACTACTCTATTTCCTAGAATAAAGATCGAGGAGCCTTCCTTCCGCTCGTCGGCCGGGCGCGCGCGCTCGCTCTCCCTCTTGGCGCACCTCGCCTCTCGCAGCTCTCTGCCTGCCAGCTCGCCCGGGAGGGCGCGGCATTTCTCGCTGTCCTCTCGCTGCCCTTCAGCTACACCCTTCTGGCTGCCCTCGCCGTCGTCCAAGTTTCTGTCCCAATCGCTCCCTTCTCCCTCCTCCCATCTCGCCGGCCTCCCTCCCCTCCCCCTCCCACCCATCCCTCCCTTCCTCGTCGGCATGTCCTGGCTGTCAGCGATGCTATGGGCCGTTCCATCGGCCGATGTGCAGCTCAGCCTCGCGGCAGCAAACGCGCTGCTCTGGTTTGTCTTCATCTCTGGGTGCACTCCGCTCGTCAAGGCAGCTGTCCGCTCGCGCCCATGGAGGGCACAGTGGGTACAGATGCACAAGCAGACGGCCGAGAAATCATTGTGTATATCGCTCCCCTCCGACGACGCCTACTACGACCTCGCGTGCGGCATGGTCGGTGTGCTCGTGCAACACGCGCTCGGAGGGGCGCTCTGCCTCGCCTCGGCGGCTGGGGTTTCTTCTGAACTTGCCTTTGCGCTGGCCCGGCACGGTGCGCTGTGCGAGATGGGCTGGGAAGCGCAGGACGTACTCGTGCGCGCGTGGCAGTGCGTCTTTGGCGGTGAAGCCGGCCGCGCCAAGAATCCGGCTGGGCTACTGCTTGTGCTCTGCCTGCATCACATGATGGGTATGAGCTTAGTCATCCCGATCAACCTTTTCTATCCACGCAACCAATATGTCCATGAAGTAGTGTGCTTGTTACAGGGTGCCGCTGCGGTTGCATTGCTCATGCAGAACTATGGCTACACGCTCGACACGTCGACGCCAGGCGGGTTGCTCCGGATGAAGCTGAGCGTCGGCTGCGTCTGGGTGGTGGTCCTTTGGTCGCGTGTGCTCCGCTTCACCTTCCTCTTCTTCAAATTGGTGCCTACGATCTTTGCTGATGGAAATATAGTCATCTCCTCCGGTGCGGTCATCGTGGTCCTCGCCATGTCATACATCAACTTCATTTTCTTCGCGGACGCCACTCGGAAGCTCCTGAAGTTTGGACGGTTGACTGTCAGTGAAGGTGGCAAGCGCATCTCCGAGGCCGCGGTCGACGCAGCGGGTGCGCTGGCTCCTACACGCACCACACCAGGGATACACAGATGGGCGAGCGGCGACGATGGTGCACCGCCCATTCACCGTTGGGGCAGCAGCGACGAGGACCAGGATCGCAAATCGATAGCCCACAAGAAGAAGAAGCGCGCGTGAATAGGCGCCCATCATGTGTACTTATTAGACCCAATCAGATGGGCGCCCGCCGTGTCAAATTCGGCGTCGTGTTGAGAGATGGTCAAGAGTACAAGCCATGGAGCGCGCCGCTTTCAAGCCGCTTCCCCAGCACCGACTCCTCCTACGGCGAAATGAAGGGTCCAGAGGTTGCTCGTTGGTGACCCTCAAACTCACGATGGGCGCTTGACATAGTACGGCGGCGCACCTTCCATCGACCAATACCAATAGTAGTAGTAGTATTTTTTCTTTTGGTTTGCTGCTCGTGTGTTGTGCGTACAGGGTTGGCTCATCCTTGTGTTTTATCATGTTGTGTATTTTCCAGCGTTCTCAACTAAGTTTATACTTGGTTCGCCCATGGGGGGGCACGACCCCCCCCCCCCCTCTCCACTCCTCCCCTGCCATGGGGGAGGAACCACCCATGCTCCTGGCATGCCTGATGGCTTGCCAGGAGCAGACTTCCCTGCTGGCCCAAGACGGTGCAACCTCAGGTTGGGTTGTTTTTTCGGCAACTACCCCTACGTGGACGGTATAAGTTCTACTTGCAGGACCCCCTCATTAAAGTACAAAAGTGCAGGTTTCGGATGGTAATCTGACGAGCCAGCACCGCATGTATGTGCGCAGCAGTTGAAAGCAAAGTGCCGGAAGCGGGCCCAAGTTAGAACTGGGCGTCCTTGCCCGCTTTATCGTCGATTGAAGAGGCGCTCAGGTGCGGGGTTTGCCTACTGAGAGAGCGTCGTAAGGCTTGCTGAATTTTATCATGCCTCTCGACCAGTAGTATGTTGCCCTTAAGAGAGTATATGTGAGAAAAAGTGCCGGAATCCTTCGAGTCGAGCGCTACCGGAGGGCTCTGAGCCACTCCGTCGCGAGCGGCACCGGCGGCTAGCGCGGCGCTTTGGCCCTCCCCCCCGCCGGGAGTCGGGTGAATGAAATTCTGGATGGGGTCGGGCATCCCCATTTGGGTGTCTGGACTGGGAACGAACGGCGAACGAAGAAAGGCTGTGGGGCGGTGAGGCGCTGCCCTAGCGGCCCTAGAGTGTTGGATTATAAGAGATTGTTAGACCTACAAAGAACTCTTCCCTCAGGGAGGGAGCCTAGACTGCTTGAGTGCAGCGACGCAGCGAACAACGACGGACAACGAACCTGAGGACAACAGGATACATCGCCTCACGAACACACCGGAATCATTCACCCAAACCAAGCGAAACATCAAGCAACCGAGACCCCAAATCACCGATAACCCAAACACGTCGCGAGAAAGACGGAGAGAGAGAGAGCGAGAGAGAGAGAGACTCCGCAGCAACGGCCGGAGCGTGTCTCCCTTGTAACTTCCCACGTGGCGGAGAGTCCGAAGCCCTTCCACTCCGACCTCGATACGTACTCGCGTCTACGATCGGCCCTCTGTGTTCGTAATTAGAGGGTGCAACCTCAGGTTTGGTTGTTTTTTTCGCAAGTGCCCCCCATGTGGACGGTATAAGTTCTACTTAAAGGACCCCCTTTTTTACAGTACAAACGTGCAGCAAGGCGATTTGACCGTAGAAAAGGGGACATCGCAGCCGGTCCTGCCCTTTCACCGCGCCCTCGCTCCCTTCAGCCACCCCAAAGCAGGTGGTTGCACCCCACCCCGCCGTACGAAGGCGCGCAGGCGTCCCATAGGCGGGAGGAGATGCGTCCACATAGGCGGGCGGAGAGGCGCGCCAACGTCTCCTGACCGGGAGGGACAGTGGCTGGGCTGAGCGAGGCACAAACGAAACACAAGACGTCTTCCGCTTGATGGGTCCCCGTGTTTATGTTTGTCTGCGCGCGGTCAACCCCCGAGTTAGGGGCGAAGTTAGGGGTCAGTAGAAATTATATACCTAAAAAGCCGGGAGGGGCGTGACAAAAAAAAGGAACCTCGAGTTGCACCCTCTTTCCGTCCGTCCATCTGTCCGCCGACCGCCGCCCATGTTGTGCCTCTCCCCCTCACTACCTCTTTGCGATGGGTGCCCCCTTCTTGGGTGCCCCATCGGGGGGGGTGTTGTGCTTAGGGGGAGAGCCGCCTTTAGGTTTCTCCCAAGGGAGCCTCTCTCCTTGGCTTTTCCTCCCTTCGTGTGTTTTGTTTTCCCCCCTTCGCTCTTCGGGCGTGCACCCCCTCCGTCCGGTCGGGATCCTCCGATCTCGATCTCCTTCGTCCTTCGCCCTTTCGCCCCGTGTGTTAGGAAAGGGGTGATCGCTCTCGATCCCCCTCCCTTGTTTTCTCATGTGTGCGCCCCCTTTCTTTCCTTGCGCGCGCCCCCCCGTGTGTTTCCCGCGTTTTCTCTTGTCCCAGAGTTCCCGAGAGTCGCGCCCATGGCCGCACTCCCAGGGGCTCTGGGCGAGCTCTCTCGACCGCCATCGCCCCATGCTCGCGTGAGCGGTGTCCCCGCCGGTGCCATGCCTCCCTCCAGCCCCAGTGCTCCCTGTGCTCAGCCCTCCTTGAGCACGGTCGCCCTTGGAGGGCCCCTTCCCATGCCTCAACAATTCTCTACATCACAAGCCACAGCCACAACCACAGCCACTCCACTCACTCAGCCACAGTGGGAAATACGGGAGGGGGATAAGGGGAATACCGGACGGGGTTACTTAAAGGGTGCGAGATATAGGAGGGGGATGAAGGGGAATACCGGAGGGGGAATGAGGAGGAATGCACCGAATGGCGAATGGGGGCTACTGGCGAAGGGTGAGGTACCGGAAGGGGAAGGAGGATACCGGGAGTACTGCAAGGGTGAGATGCCGGAAGGGGTTACTGAAAGGGTAAGATAGCGGAGGGGGAATGCCGGTGGGGGGGATGAGATGCGTGCGTGGCTTTCAACTTCGCAAACAATACCGCTCCCGCGGGATGCCCCCTCCGACAACTTCCCCGCACGCAATTCGCCGCCCCCCCCCCCCCTCCCCCCCTCCGCGCCGCCTCCGCCTCGGTCCCTTGTCCCCTGCGAGAGCTTTCTCCCTCGTTGATCTCATCAGGGTCTGCCTTTCTCGTCTTCCCCGTCGTATTCGAGCTCTGCTTCGCTGAGAGCTGTTAACGCATTCATCATACTACTATTGCTATACTCAGAAGTCCGAACGTAGTGCCTGGAGCACAGCAACCGCGTCGTCCTCCCATGGCTTGACGCCCTGCGCGAGCAGCTCCATCTCTTCGTCGTGCGTGAAGCCGTAGATGCCTCGCTCCTCGTTGTCTTCGTACGACTCGTCGTACTCATCATCGTACTCATCGCTCACGGTGTTGTTGAGGCCAGTTTCCTCCAATGACCGGGCCAATTCCATCCAGGACGATTTCCCGCCGACGTCATCGAAGAATGTCTCGCTTGCCGCCTCAAACCTCTCGGCGCGGTCCAGCACGGTCTGAAGCGCGCTGCTGCCATCAATCAGCTCCCCCGTCACGCTGCTGCCACAGATCGTCTCCCCCGTAGCACGGAGGGACCGCCCGCCCCTAACCCTTGAAAACACATTCTCTCCGCCGTACTTTTCCTTGGCGTCGGACTTTTCGAAGGCATATTCCAGGAGCGCGCGCCCCTCCTCGTCTCTCGTACCAGCCATACGCAATAGCTCCGCCCAGCTCCAGGTTCCATCAAGCGGCACTGCACCGTGGAGCATGGCAAGCTTGCAGAAGCCGAGGAAGTCGCCCGTGATGGTGCATGCCTCGCCAGCGCTCTTGGCGTAGAGCCCATGCAGATGGCCTCCCCAAGCGTAGTCATCATCCAAGCGCACACGGTAGCAATCGATGAACCACTCGTAGCGGGCATCCTTCTCGAGCCCGTTGGCCCAACCGCTCGGCTCAAGGCCTGACAACCCAGGAGCCATCCCGGGCGGCAAGCTACCCAACCTACCCGTAATGCCGCCGCCACCCCGCCGTCCGCCTTGGTGGCCACCGTTGCCGCCGGCTCCACGGAGCATTGCGGCGGCGCGCGCTCTGGCTTCAGCCCGCTTGGCCTCGCGCTCAATCTTCATGTCCTCCCGAATTGGCCTGAGCAGCGCAGCCGCCGCCCGTGCCTGTACCGGGTCGCCCTCGCGGACGATGTACTCGAGGTCCGTCTGGGCCGCCTCGCGGCGTCCGCACTGCAGGGCAGCCTTTGCGCGCCGCAGCCGCGACTTCGCGTGGGCGGGATCCGCCAACACGGCATCACCGGACAGATACGCAGCCTCACGCCACCGCTCCAACTTAAGGCAGCACTCAGCAGCATTGGATAATAGCTTGACGCGCTCTTCGCGTTGCGCCCCCGCTCCGCCACCCCGACACCCGTAGCGCTCGATCGCCTCGAGGTACAAACGCAGAGCCTCGCTGTGTTCGCCGCGGCCGAACGCGGCGTTTCCTGCCGCCTTGAGCTCGACCGCCTGCCCAAACTCGGCATCGTCGATACGACCCACAGAGTCTGGTGGGGTCGGCCGGCCGCGCCGCTTGCAGAAGCTCACAACCTGCAGCGCGGTCACAGGCTCCATGTTGACGTCGCAGAACAAGGCTAGGCAGCCGCCATCGGCACCCACTTGCTGGGCGGCAACCACAACATCGACGTCACCGCTGGAGTGTTGCCCCAATGGTCGGCCGTCGGAGCATGGCACGTTGCTCTGTACCGTGGAATCGGCCGTCGCACTGAACAGCCTCTCCTCATTGGCCACACGACAAACCGCCCTCGCTTTTGCGCTGAAAGGCTCGGTGGCCAACGCGCGTGGGAAGCATGAGGCCGCGAAGGCCGCACTCTCGGCCACTGGGTTCCAGGTGGTCCGATAGTACCCGCCCGACTTCCAGGGGAGAGCGAACAGGTGCCGGAGCATGCCGAGCACCTGCGACGAGTCGCTGGACGTGACCGCCAGCGCGCCGCCCGCACACACAAAGTCGCGCAGGTGCGGCCCAAGCTCCCTCTCGAGCACTGGCAAGGCCGAGTCGCAGTCGGAGGCGTTGGCCAAGATGACCGCGTGCAGCCTGCCCGAGCAGAGCGCGCGCCTGCAAGAGGCGACGCGGTCGAGCCTGCTGCCTCCCTCCAAGTTGAAGCACTCGGTGTGGACGTCCTCCCACTCACGCGCGAGTGAGGCGCCCCCCTGCTCGCCCAGGTCGTCTCGGCCCGACCGGTTCTGCAAGCGGTCGCTCATCCACTCGCCCACCATGCTGATGCCCTCGATGATGAGCACGCGCCGGCGGCTCGGCGGCAAGGCGGGCGGCTGCGCCAGAGCGGCATCGAGTCTCTCCTCCTCCTCCCGCCCTCGGAGCCCCTCCTCCTCCTCCCGCCCTCGGAGCCCCTCCTCCTCCTCCCGCCCTTGGAGCGGACCAGACCGCTCTGCGTCAGCCGGCTGGCGCGAGGCGGCGTGCTTCTGGGGGCGAGAGCGAGAGCGGCGGGGAGCCATGAGAAGGGTGGCCCGTGGCGTGGGATTCGGGGGTGTGGCGGGTATCCCTCTCTCCCGGAGAGGCGAGGCGGGGGCGGCAGAGAGGGGAGCCACGAAACCATAAGCAAAGAAGGAAGAAAGGGAGTAGTTCTACCTTTTCATTGGAGGGATGAAAGAAGAAGAGAGAAGAGCCAACAGAGGTCTCATCAGCTCTGATCGCCTCCCCCCCGCCCCCCCCGCCCCCTCCCCCCCTCGCCCGCCCGCGCGCCCTCCTGCCGCCCCCCCCCCCCCCGCGCCTCGCTGGTGATTCTCGGATTCTTCCATTCAATCAGGCGAGGGGGGGCGGGGGGCGGGGGCGGGGGGCGCGGGGGGGGGGGGGCCTCCGAGCTGATGAGACCGGTTGAGGCTCTTCTCTATTCTTTCATCCACGAAAGGGCGCGGCGAGCAGAGACCGCTCACTTGGGACTCGTAGACTCGAAAGGATGACTCGGAAGACTCGGTCGGGACTTGGGGGTACTCAGAACAGGCGATACAATGGGTAAAACGCACACATCAACACTCTGCACTCGATCATTAATAGTAACAGGCCGAAAACATGGGTTAAACGAACCCCCTCTGATGAGCAGAATCAGGGGTGCCCACCAGAAAAGAAGAGAGAGAGAAAGAACGAGGGCTCGAGGGGTCAAAACACAATTCGGACTCCGGCTCGGACTACGGAATAAAAGCCGGTGCCCTCGCGAATCCTGCCTCGAGTCTCGAGTCTTGGGACTCGAGTCTCGAGATTTGAGTTTCCCCCGTGCGAACTCCCGGCGAGAACTCGAGTCTCGGAACTCGAATAAACTCGAGTTTCGAGAGGACGAGGACCGCTGCAGAGCGCTGTGGGACAGCGCTGGAAGACACCGCTGAGGGACGCGCTGGGGGACACCGCCGAAGGACGCTAGAAGGACGCGCTGGGGGACACCGCTGAAGGACGCTGAAAGACGCTGAGATGGGGGGGCACGAGCCCCCCTCTCTCTCCACTCCTCCCCTGCCATGGGGGAGGAACCACCCACTCTCCTGGCACCCCTGATGGCCTGCCAGGAGCACACTGCACACTGCCCTGCTGACCCATCCCTCTCCCCACAGGCACGCCTAACTCGCCCGCCTTGGCCTGTCGTGGCCAGCTCATCCCTCTGACCAGCCCCTCCTCCCCCTTGGCCCCCCTGTTCAGGACCCCCCAGCCAGCTCCAGTGCTCCAGTCGACCCGCAGGGGCTCGGAGCGCCAGCGAGGGAGAGGCAGGAGGGGCCAGGGCCATGCCCCAGCTTCATCTGCCACCTGAGCGGTGCTGCGGTGCTCCCAGGCCCCTGCAAGCCGCAGGCCACCTGGGGACCTGAAGAGGGGCCGCAAGCGCGCGCCATGGGTCCCCGCCGCGGGGAAGAGAGGAGGAAAAGGGAAGAGGGTCTGCTGTGCAAGGATATGCGCTAGGCGAGTTGGATGGCCGTGCGCAGTGTAGGCCCAGGTAAATATTTTTTTACGAATTTTTCTGCAAATTTGGGCGGTTGCTCGAGCTCATTAGAAGTTTGGGCCCTCTCTACTAGGGCGGTCAAACAGGGGCTTTTTAACTATTAGTAAGGGTTGGGCTGCATTTTTTGACCGTGGCGCGGTGCCCAATAAAAAAGCTCCGGGGGGGGCTACCTGACGCTACGAAAATCTTCGCCAAGAAATGGTGCGATCCGCCCCCCCTCTCGCCCCCTCCGTCACGCGCGCTCACGCTCTACCCGTAAAGAATGGGCCGTCGCGCCCGCGGGGGGATCGGTTCCTTGATATCTAAGCTACATTCGGCATTTGATTCCCGCCCGATGCAGCGTCGTGTCGGGCTGCCGACAGTCCGACCACCCCCTGACCCTCTGGCATCATTGCCCGCGCAGCCCACCCAGCACATCACAGCGCGCGCACGCGGCTACCCTGGCTACCAGAGGCCCCACCCCGACCATCCCGACCCGTCCCTCGCAGGATTCACCCTCTCTCGAACTCGGCATCGAGAACTAGGCTCAGCTCACCGGCGCGGCCGTCCACGCGTGGCTGACGAGCCTCCGCGTCGAGGCTGCCTACGCGGCCATCCTCTCTCTGACAGTGCCAGATCCGGCATTGCTCGATGAGGCGAGACCCGTGGGTGGCCTCAGGACGGGCCTCGTCGTGGTGCTCTACGCTGCGGCGGGCAGGAAAGCCCAAGATCCTGCCAGAGCGCCTCATAGCGCATCTCGCGGGAACCCACCACCCAGAGCAGAAATCATTGTCTGCCGCTGGGTGGTGGCCTTGGCAGGTGGCATTGAAAATTAATTTATACTGTTGATGACGCGCGACGGCGCAACGAAAGCACTCCGGGCACGCGGAGCTCGAGTAGCGAAGAAGCACACCAAGGTCTTCGCAATACTTGACGTAGACGTCAAGTAGAGCTGTACACCGTGGAGCCGACGCGGCGTCAGTCAACCTCCGGTGGGCAGCTGAGACAGAGAGCCGCTGGCAGTCCACCAGTCAGACTTAAGTAAACATCGGCAAAAGCGGCGGCGGCGACGGGCCAGTAAGTGGGGGCGGCGGCGGCGGCGGCGCTCCCTCGGCTACGTCAGACGTCAACATTCAAAGGGATCTACAAATGGCTGACTGCGACGAGGATTCGGCGCGCGGCCTGCACGATTGGCGTGGCTGTGTGGGTGGTCCCTGTGCATTTGGTGTCTGGAGGGGCCCCCTATCCGGATGGATCGTCGAAATCGGGCACGCAGCGCGCCCGGCATCAGCTTGAAGTTGGGCTCTCCCGGCCTCGCTCGGAGACGTCAAACGTCGAATGGGCTCGGCGGATGGCTGATATCCACGAGATTTCGGCGCGCGGCCCACGCGATTGGTGTGACTGTGTGGGTGGTCCCTGTGCATTTGGTGTCTGGCGGGGCCCCCCATCCGGATGGATCGTCGAAATCGGGCACGCAGCGCGCCCGGCATCAGCTTGAAGTTGGGCTCTCCCGGCCTCGCTTGGAGACGTCAAACGTCGAATGGGCTCGGCGGATGGCTGATATCCACGAGATTTCGGCGCGCGGCCCACGCGATTGGTGTGACTGTGTGGGTGGTCCCTGTGTATTTGGTGTCTGGCGGGGCCCCCCATCCGGATGGATCGTCGAAATCGGGCAGGCAGCGCGCCCGGCATCAGTTTGAAGTTGGGCTCTCCCGGCCTCGCTCGGAGACGTCAAACGTCGAATGGGCTCGGCGGATGGCTGATATCCACGAGATTTCGGCGGGCGGCCCACGCGCCCACGCGATTGGTGTGACTGTGTGGGTGGTCCCTGTGCATTTGGTGTCTGGAAGGGCCCCCCATCTGGATGGATCGTCGAAATCGGGCAGGCAGCGCGCCCGCCATCAGTTTGAAGTTGGGCTCTCCCGGCCTCGCTCGGAGACGTCAAACGTCGAATGGGCTCGGCGGATGGCTGATATCCACGAGATTTCGGCGCGCGGCCCACGCGATTGGTGTGACTGTGTGGGTGGTCCCTGTGCATTTGGTGTCTGGAAGGGCCCCCCATCTGGATGGATCGTCGAAATCGGGCACGCAGCGCGCCCGCCATCAGTTTGAAGTTGGGCTCTCCAGGCTTCTCTCGGCGACGGCTCAACGTTCAATGGGCTCGGCGGATGGGTGATTTCGACGAGGTATCGGGGCGCGGCCTGTCAGATTGGCGTGACCATGCGGGTGGGACCTGTGTATATGGTATCTGGCGGGGTCTCCCATCCTGATGGATCGTCGAAAACGGGCACGCAGCGCGCCCGCCATCAGTTTGAAGTTGGGCTCTCCCGGCCTCGCTCGGAGACGTCAAACGTCGAATGGGCTCGGCGGATGGCTGATATCCACGAGATTTCGGCGGGCGGCCCACGCGATTGGTGTGACAGTGTGGGTGGTCCCTGTGCATTTGGTGTCTGGCGAGGCCCCCCATCTGGGGGCAGAGGAGGCTGGGACTGGGCCCTGGCCTCCCCTGCCTCTCCCTCGCTGGCGCTCCTGAGCCTCTGGGGCCCCCAATCTGCACCTGTCTGCCTGTCGACCAGGGGGGGAGGGGGGGTTGGAGCGATGGGCTGGTCACGAGGGGCCAGGATGGGCGAATGGGGCGAGCCTGTGGGGAAGGGAGTGGGTCAGTAGGGCAGTGGCCTCCTGGCAAGCCATCAGGCGTGCCAGGAGGATGGGTGGTTCCTCCCCCATGGCAGGGGAGGAGTGGAGAGAGGGGGGGGCTCGTGCCCCCCCATGGGTCAACCAAGTATAAACTTAGTTCAAGCAGGCGACAAAGGAGGCGATAAAGGAGGCGAGGGCAACAAGGGCGAATGGACGAATGTAGGACACTGCGACGGTGACTCGTGGCTAGCCTGCGAGGAGGGAACGCAAAACAACTTCTAAAACAAAAGGGTCGATCGCGGATGCGACAAACTGCCGCCTTGTTCCCCTTCTGGAAGCCCCGGGCCTTGGTTCCAGAGGGCCGCCCGCCAGGCATCGAGGCGCCTGATCTCGCGCGAGTCGCGAGCGGTGTAACCCCCCCCCCCCCCAACCCCCCCCCTAAAAAAAACCTTTAGAACCACCTTAAGACTACGGGTTTGCGCAACCGTTAACTCCGAACGGGAGGTGGTTCAGTTCGTACTTCTGCCGGTACATGTAAATACTCGGGGTACTCCTACGTACATAACGCCCCTTGCGTTCTTCTCTACTACTATTTTTGTCTCTCGTGTGTCCGTTCAGCGTTGACGGCCAGCAGGGAGAGAGAGGAGAGGGAGAGAGAGGGAAGGAGAGAGGGAGCGGGGTGCAGGGAGAGAGCGCGAGCGAGTGCGCGATGGGGGGCGAAGAGGCTCGCGCGTTTCCGCTCCTCTCCGCCGAGCTGGACGAGCTTGGCGCACTGGTCGACGCCCTGTGTGGGCACAGCTCTCTCTGCCGGCCGCTCAAGGCTCGTCTCTGCCTCTGCCTCTCACGGCTGTGGCGCGGGGCGGAGGCGGCGGCGGCGGCGCTGAGCAAGGCCAGCGAGACGGCACCGACCACCCGCGAGTCCGTCCTCCGCGCGCAGAACCGCGAGCTCGCGAACGAGCTGGAGACCCTGCGGCGCACGGCGGCCGCCGAGTCCTTTGCACACGGAGAGACCAAGGCCAAGCTGCGCAAGTGCCGCGAGCGCCTGGCCAAGGTGGGCTGGGAAATACTTCACGATCGTGCGCGCCTTGCCTCTGAACGCAGCCGCCTCGGCAGAGAGCTTGACGGGATGGCCAAGTACAACGAAACTATCACCCAGATGTATCACAAAGCAATCCACAAGGAGGGTCCCACTGCCAAGTCCGGCCGGCCAACGGCCAGCCCGCGGGGGGCGGGCAGCACGAGGAGTAGCCTCAGCGTCCCGGCGGCGTCCGACGTGAGCATACGTGCATCGTTGAGGCTCGCGCAGGGCACACCCCCGCCCCGGGCCACGGCGGGCCGAACGCCGGTGGGCACACGCGACGCTTCCCATGCACTAGACGATGGGGAGGCGCAAGCGGAGCCTAGGCATGGGTCGCGCACGCTTCGGAGAGGCGAGTGCGACATCGCGGACGAGTCGGAGCACATGAACGCTCACGTGCCGGACGGGGAGTCGCCGAGGCAGCTATCCCTCATCGAGGATCTGCAGCAAGCGGAAGCCGAGCTGCATGCTGCTCGTTTGGCTGAGATTGATCAGGGCGGCCCTATGGCACCGTTGCCACACGCGCCGGCGCACCCCCCGCATGGGCTCGTCGCCTCTCCGCGCGCCGTAAGCGCCGGCAGGCTTCGCGCGCCTCTTGATTCCGGCCTGTCTAGGCGCGGCGGCGGCGAGCCAGCTTCTTGGGCCGGCGAAAGCCTCTCGCGGGGGCGCAACCCCTCATTGGCAAGCCCACCCATAAGCATGCTGCCAAGCCCCGTTGTCCCCCCTGGCTCGTTCGTGCTGTCCGCGCCGATCACACCCTCGCCGCGCAGCCGCGTCTCTTCCAAGGTTTATTCAGCCACGCCTACAGCCGTCCGCCCATTGCTGTCGTCGGAGACGTGCAGCACGGGGCTTCCCGCCACCCTCACGCCGCCCTCCTCCACACCGGAGGGCAATGGGCCAGGTGTGCATGCAGGCAGCACCGGGGCGACTGCCTGCAGGCATGGGTGCGTTGTCAGCGCACCCAGGGCGTTCCTGCCGACAGCAAGGTCGTATCATTCACCGAGATCGACGCCTAAGGCGGTGACGCCGCGGGGAGTCAGCGGCAGCGGCTTCTTCGGTGTGGGGGGAGCTCAACGAGCTTCAACTACGGTGCACCCAGCGGTCCTCCGTCTAGTGAATGATGGATGATGAGGCGGCCACTAGTGCCCTACGCCGTGGATGGCGCCCCGGATGGGGGGCGGCATGCACACGCGTGAGTAGGCGGCTGGACCGTGGTCTTCCTACAACTGCCTGTATTCTTTGGCTGCCCTCTTTCCAACCATTTTGATTGCGAAATCTGCAACGAACGAGGTGGAGGCCACCCATCCCCATCGCCCATAGACGGTTGACACTGAGCACCTTTCCTTTCGATGAAGTGGATACCTTCTGGTTGTGTACTCATACGTTGTGGTAGTGCGCTTAGAGAGATTTTGTGGAGTAGCGACGAGTAGTGCCAATGATGGATGATGGCGGCCACGACCACGACAAATTCGACTTTCACCACTGCCGCCTACACTACTCATGGCGGGGCACGAACCCCCCACCCCCCCTCCTCTCCTAATATGGGGAAGGAACCACCCTTCTCCCTGCCATGCGCCGCTCATGGCACGCAAAACCAGGCCATGCACCAAACACAGCTAGTCCTAGACTACCCTAGAGAGATACGACTTCGACTTCCCTTCCCTTGGCAGTGTTGACAAGCGCACGCCTGAGAACGTTGAAAAAAATCCTCTTCTCTAAATATTCCCCGCTATCCGCTATGCGCTATGTGTGCGGCGTGCATCAGTCAGTGTGCTTGTGCTACACTCTCCTTATTACCACCGCACCCTCACGTACCTAGCCACTCTCCCCCCCCGTCCCCCGCCCTCAGGCCCCAGGCTCCTCTAGGCTCTAGGCTGATTGCGCACCAGAGGTTGGCGGATGCGCCCCCTATCCTATCACGTACGTGCCCCTTCGCTCCGGGAGGCGAACTGGGGACCGACCTCCACCCCGACCAACATGTGTCGTACTGGCTTGGCTTGGTCCAAGCATGCCTTGCGGTTAAAACTCAACACCACCCAGCCGCAGCCGCAGCCGTCCGCGAGCCGAGAGCTTCTCTCGCGCCCTCTCGATTGCCCCGGCCGGCCGGCCAGCCGAGCGTGAGGAGGGGCCCCGTGGCTCGGCTCCACACTACTCGACTGTCTTCGACCACTCCGCCCCCCCCCCGCGTCGCCAATCTCGTCATCTCGTTGAGGCGTGCCTCTCTCCTCTCTGAGGAGCTAGCAAGCTAGCAAGCGTCAAGCGTCGGGCGAGACGCTGCAACCTCAGGTTTGGTTATTTTTTTACAAATGCCCCCGTGAAATGGATATAAATATAAAAAAATTAAGACAATACGCCCCCTCCCCCCTCCCCCCCTCCCCCCTCCCCCCCTCCCCCCCCCCCCCCCTCCGTCCCCCCCCCCCCTTCTCTTCTTCGCCTCTCGCGCCCATGTCCCTCCTCCGTCCAATGGGTAAAAAAAAGGGAACCTCAAGTTGCACCCTCACTCTCTCGGGCCATGCTCAAATGACGTATCGAGAGCCTCCACGACGCTCGCACGGGGGCCCAGCACGCGCATCGGTGCGTGCCTTCCACGACTACGCACCGCCTTTCCGGCTGGCGATAACATGGAGTAGGGCGAGAACTAGCCTTCTCACCGAGGGCGGGTTAGCCCCTCGTCCTCGCCCCTCACTACTCGCTACTCTAGATAGACTCCTTGCAGTCTCGGTGTCTCCTGAAGCGCGACGACCTACCAGTATAAGTCCTACTAGTAAGTAATATACGGTTGGGTGCACGGGGAGTGCCTTTGGTGCCTTTTCGTGCAACCTCGCAGCTGCTCTCTCTCTCTCTCTCTCTCTCTCTCTCTCTCTCTCTCTCTCTCTCTCTCTCTCTCTCTCTCTCTCTCTCTCTCTCTCTCTCTCTCTCTCTCTCTCTCTCTCTCTCTCTCTCTCTCTCTCTCTCTCTCTCTCTCTCTCTCTCTCTCTCTCTCTCTCTCTCTCTCTCTCTCTCTCTCTCTCTCTCTCTCTCTCTCTCTCTCTCTCTCTCTCTCCATCTCTTTCTCTCTCTCTCTTTCTCTCTCTCTCTTTCTCTCTCTCCCTCCCTCCCTCTCTCTCTCTCTCTCTCCTCGAGCTGCTGACCTTCTTCGCCCCGGCCTCTCTGGAGGAAGGGGGGGGGAGGAGTGAGAGAAGTGTACGAGAGAGAGTACCGGAGAGAAGGGGTTAGAGAAAGAGGGAGAGAGGGAGGGAAAAAGAAGAGAGAAAGAAGACACCGTAGAGAAGACCGAGAACGAAGGTAGAGAGGAGAGAGAGAAATAGAGGGGGGGGGGAGAGAGAGAGAAAGAGGAAGAAAGAGAGAGGGCGGGGAGAGAGAGAATGGCGAGGAGACGGGGCGCGGCGCTGTGCCGGCTGCTCGCGCTCGTCGCGGCCGCGACTGGCACGCGCGTCATCGCACGCGCGCCCTCCCCCCGCATGGTCCTCGCGATGCGGCCCACCGCGCCGCCCGCTCCAAGCGGCTCAGGCGCAAATCTCCTCGGCAATGAGCGGGTGGGGGTGCTCCTTCTGAACTTGGGTGGGCCAGACACGCTCGATCAGGTAGAGCCCTTCCTGTACAACCTCTTCTCCGACCCAGAGATCATCACGCTCCCTGGGTGAGCGCTCGTATTGATTCGCACCTCACCCTCGGCGCCCGCACCCGCCCAACTCCGCGGCGGCTCTCTGACTCGCGCCGTGTCTCGCTTGCAGCGCCATCTCGTGGCTCAACAGACCACTTGCCTGGGTGATCTCCAAGACGCGCGCACCGTCGTCGAAGGAGGGCTACAAGAATGTGAGGCTGAATCGGACATCCCTCAGCTTACCATGTCGCCCGGCTCTTGCATGCCGTCGCCGTCAGCCGCCCGCTCGCGTGTTGAGGCGTGCGCGAGCTTCCTGCGCTCCGCTAGGCTCCCATTGCTCGGAGAACGGAGGGAGACTGTGTGCCGTTGACACCCCACATGACCCACCTGAGCTGTTCGGTCTCATGCTTGGTTGATTTACCTGCCTATTCATCATGCCCTAAGGTTCTCGACGGTGGATCGCCACAGCTGCGCACGACGCTCGCGCAGGGGCGCGCAATCGAAGAGGCGCTTGCTTCGCGGGGCATTTCCGCCAAGAGCTACATTGGAATGCGGTACTGGCACCCATTCACGGAGGAAGCGCTCGCAGATATCAAAGCGGACGGCATTGAAAGACTTGTGGTGCGTCGCGTCGACTTCATTCAGGGCGCCATATGTGCTGGCGTCCTTCGCTCTGTTGTGGCCTTGCATGACAGTCTTGGCTCGCCAGTTTCTCGCATACACAATTGTGCAAGGTAGTTTATTGACGCGTGTCTCTGTGCTGTCACACCAGGTGCTTCCTCTCTACCCCCAATTCTCCATCTCAACCTCCGGCTCCTCGCTACGACTTCTCGAGCAAGAGTACTATGCTGACCAGGAGCTGCGCCTCCTCAAGAATGTCGTCATCCCAGCGTGGTACAACCGGCAAGGGTACATCCAAGCCATGGCGCGTTTGATCATGGTACGCGCTTTCATGACAAGAGAGCGGTCGGCGCCTGCGCAAGGAGTGGGCATTCGAGCTAAAACCAGGCGATGAGATTTTAGAGTTGACGGGCAGTGCAAGGCGTTTCTGCCGCTCCATGCTAACCCCCTGTGCACGGTGGTCCGTCCCGCACTCCCGCGCCTAGTTCAGCATCCCTACTGGTGTGGCGGAGCCAATCCGTCGCCCTTTTGCCCAGCCACATCCCTTCGCGCTCTCTCACACTACTTCTTCTTGCTCTTCGGCCATCCGACCGATTCCCGGCCTCTTACACGTTTTGCAGGAGCGGATCGATCTACTCCCCGAGGAGGAGCGCTCGGCGGCGCACGTGTTCTTCTCTGCGCATGGTCTGCCAAAAAAGTATGTGGACGAGCTGGGTGACCCCTACCAGGCTCAAACAGAGGCGACTGTCGCCTTCGTGATGGCGAGGCTGCGCGCACTTGGGTACATGAACGAACACACGCTCGCCTATCAGTCTAAGGTGCGTAAATCGATCAGCGTGATCTCCATGCCACCTCCAGCACCTGTGGTGCCTCGTGTTGCGCGAGCCACCACCGCTTTTCTTTTGACGCGCCAGCGACAGCCGCTCTCCTGACACACACATGCAGGTGGGTCCAGTTCCGTGGTTGCAGCCCTATACCGACGACAAGATTCGGGAGCTTGCCGAGGCGGGCACGCACTCGTTGGTGGTGGTGCCCATCTCATTTGTGAGTGAGCACATCGAGACGCTCGAGGAGATTGATGTGGAGTGAGTGGCCTTTGCACCACTTGCGCCCGTTCGGCTGTCGACATGCCGTGCAGAGTGCAAGTACAGCGTTTCATCGCACGCATGCCATGTGTGCTTGCCGCTACCACTTGTGGTAGTGCCCAGCTAATAGCAGTGTCTTGTCTCCCGCCCCTTCCGAATGTACCAGATACCGCGAGCTTGCCGAGGAGGCTGGCATCACCTCGTGGCAGCGTGTGCCAGCCCTGGGCATCGAACAGGACTTCATCGAAGATCTTGCTGCTGCTGTTGTTGAGGCACTTCCTAAGATGGAGCAAAGGCCGTTACAGGTGCCCCATGCCTCCTACGCTCTCAGCGAGCCGTCAGCCAACGCACCTATAAGGGCTACCCGCCTTGTTCATGAGGGCTACCTTCCTCCCTCATCGATCTGATTGCTTGCATCCCCCCCCCCCCGGCGTGGCGCGCCTCGCGTTCGCGTAACAGGAGATCGACGACGGCCGCCCCGTCTCCCTGCGCGTCGTCAATGATCTGGTGTCGCTTCGTTCCAAGGAGGAGATTGGCGCGGAGTATGGCCCCGTTCGCGTGCGCCGATACGGACGCGTCGGCTTCACACCCCGTGCGGAGCGAATCAACGGGCGCATCGCGATGGCTGCCATCACGCTTGCCTCCATCCTGTCATGGCAGCAAGGAGACTTTGTCAACGTCTTACTCGAGGGGCGCATCCCATTTGAATGGTTCTGAGATAACACGGCTTTTCGTAGGGAGGGAAGTGCGGCCCATCGGGGATGCAAGTCAGCGTGACCATCGACATGACGTGTCGGACCATTGCAAATCCACGTGAATGTGCATTTACAGGCGATGAGGTGCGCCTGCAGGCGGTGTGCTCTCGCATTAGGGCTGGCGAGCTGGAGACATCGGCAATCCCCCTCCCCCCCCACCCCACCCCACCCCACCCCACCCGGAGGGGGAGAGGGGGGGGGGGGGGTCCTTTTTCCGGGTAGGCACCTCGCATCGAGGGTCTAGCACCGAGGGTATAACTGAGCGACGGAGCGACAAGGCTATTATGATGTTGATCGCAACCACAAGGAGAGAGCGGTGAAGGAGAGAATGGTTTGAGCAGCGAGCGCTGCACATGGCTCTACGCTGTGTACTCCTTTGAGATGCAATGAAGGGCACCTTCCTCAGCCCGCTCTTTTCACGTTGTGCGCCCGTTGGCATACATTCCACAGTGCACGTACGATATGCGGAGTAGGATTGTCTCCCACACTGCTGAAGCTGAAGATACTGCCGCCCACCATGAGGACAGGTGCTTCTTTCATGTGATGGTGGGGGTGTCCGTGGTGCGCGGGCTGTGGACAATTGAGGCTGTATGTGTAAGACGTAAGACATCTCTCTAAATGAACAAAGGGGGTTGGACGACAGGGGGGAGGGCACTCAGAGGTCGGAGGCGGCGTGCGGGGGGCAGGGCGTTGCAGGAGAGACTGGACTGCTTGAGAGGGTGTGACGACGGCCATAGACCCTCCCGAGCGCTCGGGGGCCGGGGCAGCGGGACCGGATGTGACACAAGCAGTGAGGCTTGGGGGGGTATGAGAGAAAAATGGCCTCTCATGAACATGCGGGGAAGGAAAACTAGACGAGGGACACTCGGGTTCGGCTCGCGAGGAAGCACGGGGTTCAACAGGGGTCTCGAGAGGGTACCCCAACGCAAGGGGGGGGCAAGGCCCGCAGAGCACACAAGCAATAAATAAGGGTCAGATGACCCTCCGAAGGGTCAGAGAGCATGCGAGGATTGGAGCGGCAGATGGAGACGATAGCGACAGCTAACCAAGAGACGGGACAACTTACTTTCATAAGTGGGGGTCAATGGGGGCCTCGCGCCCCCTCACTCCATCTGCTCGGACACCCTCCTGGCTCCTAGGTGGGCCCACACAACCAATCTCCAGTCTCCAGTCTCAGCCCCTGCCTTCTGCTTCTGGCAGCTGGCAGCTGGCAGCTGGCAGGGGCTCAGCACTCATCAACCTGACCCAGACCCCTAGCTAGTGAGCGCGGGTTGCGAATCGCACTCCCACGCCCGCGCTGGGCCTGCCCTCGATTACAACCCCCCCCTCCCTGGTCGCCAACTCGACGTTTTATTCCGTGCGCCCATAGATGGTATGCCTAAGCGGATGAGAAAGAAGCTGCACGCCATACTCATGGCACGATGGGAATACTTCCATGTTCCAGTCATGACCGCTGCATTTCGTTTCGATCCAGAATTTTGTCGTCGTGATTTTGATGCGAATGAAATGCGGGACTTGAAGCAAGTTTTGAGGCAGATGGCCACACCCGCTCACCGCTCACTCATACTGTCCCCCGGTAGCACTCGGACGACCTGGCTCGTCAGGCATGGCGAGATTCCGGGACGGAAAAGTTGTGTCCGATTAGCTAGTGGGGTTGGCTAGGATATGACATTAATTATTTTACAATTATCAATTCCAAACTCTGCCGCCCATTGCTGCTTTGTCTTCAGCGTATTGGTTGTGGTCCGCGCCGGGGTGGTACGCGGTTGTGGTACCAGCCGCAAAGAAAGGGCCTGCAACGCCTTTTTTTGCGTCGTATCCACCAGCGGGGGCGCGCGCCTCTCATCGCTGTATGACACTGGCCCACTCGCCCGACACCGCTGCCGCGCCCCCCGCCCCTCTGCTGCCCCCTCCTCTCGATGGACCGCTGCAGCCCCGTCGGGCGCGGCGCTCGCTGCCACCACTGGATCCGGCCCAGCTCGCGTTGCGCGCGCGCGGGGCGCTGCCCCCGCAGTCACAGCCTCGCCAGATGTTGCCTGGCCTTCAGCCCCGGCGCCGGCGCCATCGCTCATGTGCACCTATCCCAGAAGCCCCCAGGGGACCGAAGGACCCCCACGCCCCACGTCAGGAGGCAGGAGTTGGGCACTTGGGCACTTGGGCACGCGCCGGGAATTGCGTAGCTACGGAGTACTCATACTGACGTGATGCCCCCTCTCTGCCGCCGCCTCCCGCCCCCCTTCCCCTCACGACGTACGCCCCGCCCCCGCCCCCCCGCCCCCCCCCCCCCGCGCAAATCCGTAGGCCGGTCACTCACGCTTTTTAACAACTATTTTCCATCCCTCCTGGGTGTCCAAGGATTCCCCAGGGACCCCCCTTACCTGCCCCCCCTCCCCCCCCCCCCCCCCGCGAACCCCCTCTACCCCACGAAAATCCATGGCGTCGGTGAGTGACTCCCCCTGGGCCAAATACTCTCTCGGCGCGACAAAAATACAGGCAAACTTGACTCGCGCATCCTCTCAATCTCGGCTATTGCCGATAAGACAGCGGTGGGCCAGCGCAACACTTACAACGCCGCGTTGAAGGCGATCACCGATGCGGGGGAAGCCGCCGGTCTCTTCCACGACCTTGCGCTTGCGGAGGCGCTCGAGGCCAACTCAGTTCCGCTCGACGATGACTGCACGTTCGCAGACGACGGCCTCTCGTTCTTCGAGCGCCGGCGCAAGAAGCAGTCGCAGATCACAAGTCTCGTGCCAAGCTCGAGCCAAAACGACCGGGCCGCCAACGGGCGCTGCGCGGCGAGCCTTATCCTCACGGGGCGTACGGGCAGCATTATGCCGACGTGCGCAGAGCATGCCACAGTCAACATTGGTGAGAAGGCGCGCGAGGCTCTCGATGTTGTGGTCCGTCGAGAGCTAAATATTTCGGACGAGGACGCTGAGAAGGACAAAGCAAAGCTCAAAGCTATGCGCACGTGCGTAGGCTGGTTCAGCTCGCCGGCTTGCGCACTTACCTACGAGGTCTCCAAGTACGTCGCGCTCTTCAGCTCAAAGGGCTACGCGATTGGCGAGAATTTTGCGCAGTGGCTCGCGCACAAGGAGAAGGCGCATCCGGAGAGAGCGGGCAAGCTCTACGGCAACGTCGAAGACCTGCTGGCGATCTGTGGTGGGCGCAGCTACATATTCTTCCTGGATGCGGCCGTGGTCGACCGATTCGCCCAGGACAGCTCACTCCTCGGCTACCTTCGCGAAGAGGCGGACTTGGCAACAGCGGCTGGTGGCAAGCTACGGAGCGCGATCTTGGCCGGCTTTAGCTCCCCGCACATAATGGCCGCGGTGCGCGCTCTTGCCATTATCTCTGACGCCTGGGTGTGGCCTACTCTCACTGCCGTGAAGCCGGGGGATGACAAGCACATCCTCGACGTGCTGCCCATCGTCTGGCCCGAGTCGCTTCGATGGCTCCGAGAGGCGGCCACCGATCCGTCCGCGGTGATTGAGGGAACGATGCGCCTCGACACTTTCCTCGAGGCCAAGGGCCAGCGCGTGCTCCCGCGCTCGGCGCCGTCAATGAAGACTCGAGGCGGTCGGGCGGCCATAGACATGCAGAGAATCCGGTCGTCGCTCGCCGCCGATCCGGAGTCTCGACGGTTGGTTTGCGAGATGCTTACGGCCGCCTTCACCGCGATGATCCCTGCGTTGGAGAACCACGCCGCTGAGTTCGTGTTTGGCGGCAAGTTCTCGGCCGAAAAGGTGACGCCAGCGATGCGGAAGCTCTTGGACGGCTGTCCCACGACGAGTACTGGCGTCGAGACTCTCTTTGCGGCAGTCAAGCGACGCGCACAGCGCGAAGGTGTGTCTCGCCACGACACGCGTGTGGGCGCGGTCGCCTGCAAAAGAGATCGCACGGTCATGTGGGCCTATGACCATGCGCATCGCGACCGCTACTGGGGCGCTGCTCGCACGATCGCGCGCAAGAAGATGCGTGTGACTATGAGAGCGGAGCGCGCGACTCATGGCGAGGCGAAAGCTCCCGAGCGGCAGGCGAAACTCGCACGCATCAGCTCCTTGCGCAAGAAGAAGGCGGATGAGCTCGATCGTCTACGGCAAGTACGTCGGGCGATGAAGTACTCCGAGCTCAAGACGATGTCCAACGAGGACTTGAAAGACCAGCTCAAGATCCTCAAACTGCTGCACCAGCGCGACATCAAAGCGACGAATCTCGCGAACCGGAAGGCTTACGTCGTCCGCTTGCAGGCCCTCTTGTTCAGCGAGTTCGGTGTAGCCGCCAATGACTTGGCTGACGGCGACGACGGCTACGAGGGTCGAGGAGTCCGCCGGCGCCAAGCAACGCGACGCAAGGGCATGGGCAAACTCATCAAGTACCTCGGCTACGAGTGGTACCAGAACGAGGAGTTCGAAATCGATTGCCTCCTGGATGAGATGGTAGCTGACGGCGGCGAGGTGCCCGGGCGGAGTGATATTCCGGCTGGAACCAAGTTGTATTTGGTTTTATGGAAAGGCTTTCCACCGGATATTGCTACATGGGAGGTGAGCTGCGCCCATCCGCAAGCCCAAGTCGACCAAGCGTGCGCTCATCGGCCTTGCTCCCTTTGTTTTATCAGGATGCGGATGGCCTGCCGGTCACAGCCATCGCCGAGTATCAAGGCGCCGTCCTCCCTGACCCCGAGGAGTTTGACGAGTCGGATGTGAGCGATGACGATGAGTCCATGGAGTACTCGCCGGGGCCATAAGATGGCCGATTTCGACGCAGTGCGCGGGGTCGGCGGGCGCGATTGGCGTGGCTGTGAGGGCGGCATACCGCACTTTGATGCTGGTAGCGGCATCCATTTGGTGAGCGGTGACTTGAACGGCCTCGTGGCGCCCCCGGTCGCGGGTCGAAGTTGGGCACTCATGGCGCGTCTTGGGGCGTGACGACGTCATCACCGGGGGCCTCAAGCGGCCGATTTCGACGCAGTGCGCGGGGGCGGCGGGCGCGATTGGCGTAGCTGTGAGGGCGGCATACCGCACTTTGGTGCTGGTAGCGGCATCCATATGGTGAGCGGTGACTTGAACGGCCTCGTGGCGCCCCCGGTCGCGGGTCGAAGTTGGGCACTCATGGCGCGTCTTGAGGCGTGATGACGTCATCACCGGGGGCCGCAAGCGGCCGATTTCGACGCAGTGCGCGGGGGCGGCGGGCGCGATGGGCGTGGCTGTGAGGGCGGCATACCGCACTTTGGTGCTGGTAGCGGCATCCATTTGGCGAGCGGTGACTCGAACGGCCTCGTGGCGCCCCCGGTCGCGGGTCGAAGTTGGGCACTCAGGGCGCGTCTTGGGGCGTGACGACGTCATCACCGGGGGCCTCAAGCGGCCGACTTCGACGCAGTGCGCGGGGGCGGCGGGCGCGATTGGCGTAGCTGTGAGGGCGGCATACCGCACTTTGGTGCTGGTAGCGGCATCCATATGGTGAGCGGTGACTCGAACGGCCTCGTGGCGCCCCCGGTCGCGGGTCGAAGTTGGGCACTCATGGCGCGTCTTGGGGCGTGACGACGTCATCACCGGGGGCCTCAAGCGGCCGACTTCGACGCAGTGCGCGGGGGCGGCGGGCGCGATTGGCGTAGCTGTGAGGGCGGCATACCGCACTTTGGTGCTGGTAGCGGCATCCATATGGTGAGCGGTGACTCGAACGGCCTCGTGGCGCCCCCGGTCGCGGGTCGAAGTTGGGCACTCATGGCGCGTCTTGGGGCGTGACGACGTCATCACCGGGGGCCTCAAGCGGCCGATTTCGACGCAGTGCGCGGGGGCGGCGGGCGCGATTGGCGTGGCTGTGAGGGCGGCATACCGCACTTTGGTGCTGGTAGCGGCATCCATTTGGCGAGCGGTGACTCGAACGGCCTCGTGGCGCCCCCGGTCGCGGGTCGAAGTTGGGCACTCAGGGCGCGTCTTGAGGCGTGACGACGTCATCACCGGGGGCCGCAGGCGGCCGATTTCGACGCAGTGCGCGGGGGCGGCGGGCGCGATTGGCGTGGCTGTGAGGGCGGCATACCGCACTTTGGTGCTGGTAGCGGCATCCATATGGTGAGCGGTGACTCGAACGGCCTCGTGGCGCCCCCGGTCGCGGGTCGAAGTTGGGTTCTCGAGCCCTTGGTGTTTTTAGCGGTTAGCGTCTTTAGTTTTTGCGATACTTACGTACGCGTTCAAGTCCATAAAAACATAGTGAAAATATATTGCTGTGTGTATAGAACCAGGATCTTTGGTCCGGGTCAGCTGCCGATGCCCATGGTTTCGTGTTTCGCTGCGAGAGGCGCGCATGAAGGCCATCGGTAAAATAATACCGGAGGGGGGCCTGACATATATTTCCGCACGGCCGTCAGAGGCCTGAAATCGGGTATTTTTCGAAAATTTTGCCGGAAGACCCCCGGTTTTTTTTGCTGATCTCCCATACCGGAACCTATAGGGAGCTTATTTAGGCCTTCGTTTGCCCATTACAGATGGTGCCCTTCGCACCCCCCTAGTGAGTGACCGGGCTAAAATCCGTGGGTTTGCAGTCGGTCCCGCCGATCTGTGTTCCCTCCCACCTGCGCCCTCTACGAGAGCTACTATTAGTAAAGAATGCGCGGTCTCCTCGAGCGAGCCTTCTGGGCGCGGCGAGCCCTCGACGACGAGCCGAGAGCCGAGAGAGAGAGAGAGAGAGAGAGAGAGAGAGAGAGAGAGAGAGAGAGAGAGAGAGAGAGAGAGAGGTGGGGAGCGCCGGGATCCGATCTCCCCTTTGATTGAGTCAGTTGGTGGCGACGAGTCTATCTATAGTCGGGAAGAAGGGGGACAGAGAAGAGAGAAGAGAGAAGCCGTTGGAACTGCGCTCTCTCTCTCTCTCTCTCTCTCTCTCTCTCTCAGATCTCGGTAGCAGCTCCAAGTCTCTCCCTCTCTCTCTCGAGGCGGCGCGCTATTTTAAAGGGATGGCCCTCTGTCCGCAGCCGCCGAGTCACAGCGGCCTCTTCCTCTCCGGTTGTCCCTCAAGATCTGCGGCCGAGAGAGAAGGGAAGCACAGAGGAGGAAAAGAAAGAAGCGGGGGTGGTATAATAAGGAGGAGAGAGGGGGGGGGCTCGGCGAGAGGGAAGAGAGAGAGAAAGGGGAACCTCTCTACTCTAGAGAAGAAGAGGAGGACGGCTCTCCGCGCGGGGGGGAGGGGGGGAGGGGGAAGGGGGAAGAGAAGAGAAGAGAAAGGGGAGGGGGGGGGGGGCACGCTCGCGGGGTCTCTCTCCCTCTCCCCCCCCCTCCCCCCGCCCCCCCTCAAAGATTCTTTACGTGTTTGTTTTGTTCCCAGGCAAACTCTGGTGGGGGCGGGGGGGTGGGGGGTGGCGGGGGGGGGGACGAGGGGGGTGCAGAAGCAGAGTAGTCACGTAGTGAGTAGTGGCTAGTTGGACGAGTTGGACGAGTTGCCGGGAGAGAGGTCGAGAGATGGCCAGAGAAGAGAGTGGAGAGAGAGAGACAGAGAGAGAGAGAGAGAGAGCACGAGAGCGCGGGAGAGCGAGCGTTTGGGGGGAGAGAGGGAGGGAGGAGGAGGGGAAGCTGTGGCGGCGGGCGATGGAGGAGGAGGAGTCGGTGGAGGACGGTGAGGAGGGCGGGGCATGTCAGACGCTCCGGCTGACCGACCTGCCTTCCGAGCTCCTCGCCCTCCTCACGCGGAGCCTTTGCCTCTTTGACGTGGGCCGGCTGGGGCTCTCCTGCAGAGCCATGGGCGCAGCGGTGAGCCTGGGGAGGGGGAGGTTGGAAGGGGGGGGGGGGCGGGAGGAAAGGGGAAGGGGAGGGGGAAGGGGAGGGCGGAGGGAGAGGGGAGAGAGGGAGAGACAGGGGGGAAGGAGAGGGTGAGAGCTCAGTGAGGGAGGCAGCACGCCGGGTACGAAAAGGAGCAAATGACTGGGAAGAAGAGGTGGCGTCTCCCCCCCACTGCCATCTCCTTCCGCATTCTTGTACTGCCGCAGGTTGAGGCCGCGATGCACATGCGCGCACAGGACGCTCGCGATCCTTTGCCGCCGCTGCCGTCCAGGGAGGTCTCCTGGGCCTTCTTCCTCCAACGACTCGAGAAGCTGTGGTCACAGCCGGTTGTTGCGGCCGGCGACCGCCACTGCCTCTTCGTCACCGCCACCGGCGAGCTAATGTCGTGCGGAGTGGACACGCATTACCGCACCGTTCTAGGATTCAGCACCAATCCTCCGAATCTGCGCTTGCCGTACCCAGTGGCTATCCCGTCCTTGCGCCAACTGCGGGTGCGGACAGTCGCGGCCGGGGCGGTGCACTCAATGTGCGTGACGGAAGATGGCGCCGTCTTCTCGTGGGGCTGCTCCAAGGTGGGTGCTCTGGGCCACGGTGCTGTCGAAAGGCAGGTTGAGCCCAGGCTGATCGAGGCGCTGCGCGGCGTCGTCGTAACCACAGTCGCCACCTCGCCCTCCCACTTTGGCTGGGGGTTCGACCTCTCGCACTCGCTTGCTGTCTCTGATGGCGGGACTGTATACTCGTGGGGTGCCGGCAAGGACTCGCGGCTGGGCCACGGCAGCTCCGAGCATCAGCTCGTACCGAAGCGGATCGCTGCTTTTCAGCGTGTGCGGATTATATCAGTTAGCGCAGGTGCGGCTCGAGCTCACTCCACGAGCACTCCCCTCCACGAGCTCTTCCCGCCAGCTCTTGCGTGCCGCAGGCCTACCCAACCGACACGTCCATACCCGCGCGTGTCTGTCCTGCAGGCGAGAACCACTCGGCGGCCGTTTCGCAATTTGGCACAGTCTACACCTGGGGCTCTGGACGTTGGGGCCAGCTCGGCCAAGGGACGCTGCGCAACCAGGTCCGCATCGATGAGCATGGACCCCGCTCGGCGGCGCTGCTTCCACGATGGCCTCGAGCAAGCTTGCCTTCTTGTGTGGGGTGGTGCAACCAGTGGTGCTCACACCCCCTCCCCCCCCCCCCCACCCCCACCACCACCACGCGCCTGCGCAGCGCTTGCCTCGCCAGGTGGCAGCCTTGCGCGACGAATGGGTGTGCGCCATCGCTTGTGGATGCTATCACAATCTGGCGCTCACGTGCAACGGTGAGGTCTACTCCTGGGGCTCAGGGGCCCGGCCACTTGAGAGCCGACTCCATGAGGTGCGCTGCCCGCCGCCGACGCGACAGTGGGCCGCGCAGTGCGTGCGCCTGAGGCTCAATGGCGTGGAGTGAGCGAGCTCGACATGCAGCTGCCCCGGGATGCCGGGTACGTTGCGCAAAGTGCTGACGAGACCCCGATGCAACAGCAGCACGCGTGGGATGGGCCATATCAACGCGTGCGCACTTTGGTCTGTAGGAGATGAAGCTTCTTCCACCAACACGCATCGAGGCTCTTCGCGGCCACCGGATCCGCGCAATTGCTGCTGGAGAGACCCACAATCTGGCCGTGGCCGACGACGGCGTAGTCTTTTCTTGGGGCGATGGCCGGTTCGGCAAATTGGGCCATGCTGACCTAGAGCACCACATCGTGCCAGCACGAATCCAGTCGTTGAATGGCGTGCCCATAACTGCCGTCGCGGCGGGTCCGCGCCACTCGCTGGCGATCTCGCGGGATGGCCGCGCCTTTGGTTGGGGCTTTGCCGACGAGACCCTTGGCCTCGGTTACGCGCGGCTCGAAACTGAACCGCTGGCCCCCGCCGTGCCCGCCGTCGCGGGAAGCTTTTGCGTGGCTAGTGCTGGCTCGCTGGCGCTCGGCGCGCATATCTCCCCGCCACTCCTGGCGCCCCTCCCATCTCTCACCCGCGAGCTGATCATCCCTGCACCGACGTTATCGGTCAGCCCGCCGTGCAATATGAGCATTCCCGGGAGCGTACTGAGTGGCTACCCGACCCACGTGCTCATCATGCCTCACGGATGGCCCACACAACACGTGGCGCACCCGATGGTTCGCCCGCCGGTCGGCGTTGCGATGGCTTGCCCGTCAGTCGGCATCGCCTTGCCGAATTCATCGACCTTTCCGATGAATCAACGCGGCGCCATCCTAGGTACTCACGCAACGAGCAACGGCATGCATGCCGCAAGCCGCCATGACACAAGCTGCGGCATTGCCGCTTCAAACGGCGATGGCCAAGACCCCGATCGTATGGGGCAGCAAATCGCTCTTGACGGCATCGCTTCCCTTTGCCAGCTCACTCCTTCCGAGTATACCTTTTCGCTCCGCGTCAAGACTTGAGGCAGTCGCGAGACAGTTGCCCAGCCGCTTGCCAACAAATGGCACCCGCCCCCTTCACATTCATGATGCCTTCTGAGTTTGTCGACACACGCTCCCCAACCCATGGCATTCCGTGCGAGAGCCGTTCGTGGCGGAAGTGCCCACCAGCGCTACGGACAGGTGTCCGTGTTCTCAGCCTTGCCTTTTTGATTTATTCCGGTGGCACGTTCAACGGAACGCCTTTTGTGTGCGCCTCGCCGTAGAGGCGCCTTGTGCTTCAATCTGCATGTATGACGTGCTCCATCAAGAGCATCGGGCATCGCGCTCAACCTTGCGTGATGTTTCCACCATGCGAGTGCGCAACCCTCTTCTTTTTGTCCCAATGTGCGCCAATCATATTTGGTCTCGCCGTGCGCACGAGCAGCCATGTATCCCGCTTTCAGGCTTCGACTTGCAATCACTGGCACCGAGCGCCTCGATGTGTGTTTGTCCTTGTCAGCCGTGAATTTCCCACGCTCCATGGTAAGCATTTCGGCTGCAACTTCATGAAAGAGGTCCCCGATGGAGGCCCTCGCTCACTCGCATCCGATGCACTCCATCCTGCGCGGCTCACCCGACTGGTAATTGCGATAGTGTGCGTGCGAAGTCAAACAACGCGGCGGGTGCCATGATCTTGTAATTCGGCGTACCCGCACCCTGCTCGATACCCGGGGTTCGCTTCTTGTGTGTCGTCCAATCCCCCACTTATTGAAGGAAATTGCGCCTTCCTTGAACTCTCGCCCAACTGCATGACGCGCACCGATTACGGCCTAACACGTGCACATACTACTATCAGATATCCTTCATGATACGTGCTTGTGTGTTGTGTGCAACGTGCCTCGTTCGCTTGAACCCGGTGATATGATGCTTTCCTCTGTACCTAACGTATGCACTTGCGCTTGAAGCGATGCCCTCGTTGGCGGCAATTCTGACAAAGATGTGGAGCCCTCGTTCTCCCCTCCCGTTCGCGCGCGCGCCTTTGTGCGCTAGCAGCAACTAAGTTTATACTTGGTTGACCCATGGGGGGGCACGAGCCCCCCCTCTCTCCACTCCTCCCCTGCCATGGGGGAGGAACCACCCATCCTCCTGGCATGCCTGATGGCTTGCCAGGAGGAGACTGCCCTACTGACCCACTCCCTTCCCCACAGGCTCGCCCCATTCGCCCATCCTGGCGAGCCGTGGCCAGCCCATTGCTCCAACCCCCCCTCCCCCCCTGGTCGACAGGCAAACAGGTGCAGCGTGGGGGCCCCAGAGGCTCGGGAGCGCCAGCGAGGGAGAGGCAGGGGAGGCCAGGGCCCAGCCCCAGCCTCCTCTGCCCCCTGAGCTGGCCTCCAGGAGCCTCCAGGGGCCGCCAGAGGGGCCAGCTGGAGGCCTGCCGCAGGCGCGCCATCGCGCGTGCCGCAGGAGAGGGGAGAGAGAGCGCGGAGAAGGGGGTGGGCGGAGCGAGAGCTCCGCCCACCGAAAAATTGGTGAGTCCCGATCCTGTTTACAGGATAAGTCGGGACAGACACAGAGTCGGCCGCCCACTGTTGTATTCAGGCCTCCTGGCATGAATATTTCGGCATGGGTACGTGCCTTCGTCGTTATATATCGTCTTCTATGTTCGTCTTGGTCATTCAAGGCGTGCAGATTCGGATTCTCCCTGGGCTCAGATCCTGCTCGATTCTCCGCCTCCGCTCGATTTCAGTGACTGTCCAATGGCGCTCAGCCGGACTCAAACTACGACCGTAGTAGGCAACGGGCGCTCTCTCCCTTCGTCGTCCTTCTGAGCAAGGACGCCGGCGATGCCGAGCTTGCTAGCTCCGTCGGTCTTAACGAGGAAAGGACGGTCGTCTCGAGGAGGTGCGAGTACGGGTTCTTCACAGATAGCTTGCTTGAGATCTTCGATGCGGGTGGGCGATGAGCGATGACTAGGTCCCAACCTAGGTTTTGGACATGAAGCGCGTCGCCTTGGAAGTGGGGCACGTAATCAATCTCGGAAGGATACAAATCGCACGTAGCTACATCAGCTCCGGCGAGTAGGAACATGGAGGAGGTCCCAGACCGTCGTGGCATCCACCTTCGCGTCACCCATCTTGCGGACGTACGCGCGCACCAAATTCTTGGATAACTCTAAGAGATCGGAGCCGGCTTCACGGGCTACGAGGCGGTCCCACTCCATGGAGGCGGAGTCTTTGGCGAAGCCGGGCACGTTGGCCGCGAAGGTGGCGTCGCACTTGCGGAGAAGCACGTCGCAGGCCAGCGCGGGGTTGAGAGAGAGAACCGGGTCTTCGGCGAGATCGAGGAGGAAGGCGTAAATCCTTTGGTTGCCGGTGGTGCACAAGTTGGAGGCCGCTAGCAAGGAGGTAAAGATTTCACGGTGGTCGCAGCCGAGCGAGAGGGCGCGCTCGAGCGGCTTAATGAAGGACAGACGAAAATCATTCCAGGAGGTGGCCGCTGTCTGGACGTTGTCCGAGGCCAGGCCCTTGGGGAACTTGATCTCGGAAAGCTCTTTGCCCATTCGGACTTGGTGATGGAGGGTGCGGTCGAGGAAGAAGCGGCTCCGAGCCCACTTGGTCACGTGCTCCTTCTCGAAAAACACGCGGTAGTGCCAAACATTGCCGGCCCGAGAGAGGCCGCCGTTGAGAATGGCGTGGATTAGCTCGAAATCGTCGGAGTTCTTGTAGAGAGAGGCTACCTCATAGGGGGACATGTTAAACAGTTGGTCCCATGAGGCTAGGATGACCTCTCGCTCAGAAACATCCCCGGCGAGACTTGGATCGACAGGATGCCGACGAGTCGCCGGATTTGGAAGCGAGCGGAGGCCCGCGACGGTGGGTGGAGGTTGGGGATCAGAAACAGGCTTGACAGACGGGACAGGAACAGGCGTATTGGGTACGGGATCGGAATTCGAATTCGGCGGAACGGAGAACGGCGCGGCGGGCAAAGGTTGGGAAGGGAACTTGGACGAGGCAGGGGGAGCTTCGATGGGGTTGTCTCCTTCTTCCACAAGCGGTGGCGAAGTTTCGACTCGAGACGAAGTCGTAGTGCCCGCTTGGCCCTGTAGAATGTTGAGTATCGTGTTGAAGGTAGACCCTACCTCCCGCTGAAATTCTTCGTGGCGCTGGGCGGCTTGGAGGGTAGAGGACTCGAGGCGGTCGACAGCGCCGCGGAGAGCCTCGATCTGGACTTGTTGGTCCATGATTTGGGCGGCGCCGACGGTGGCGGTCGGAGGTGGAACGAAGTTACGTTTGGGGTACGAGTACGTCGACGACGGGGGTGGAACAAACTCTTCATATGGTGGGGGCTCGAAAGGAGGGAGGGACCGGACGGAACCCACATCATCTTCAGCACCAACCACAGAGGGATTGAGAGAGGAAGGAACACTTGGCAAAGGATCAGCGAAAGAAAGGAGAGGAAAGGCCGCCGGTGGAGCAACGGACGAGGCTAGAGGACCCATTCCAGCTCCAGTTGACGGGGTGAGAGTAGAGGCCCGAGGAGGCGGCGGAACTTCGGCCGTCGGCGCGGAGAGGCGAGAGGAGGGGAGAACTGGCTCGGAAAGGCTCTCTTTTGAAGAAGGGAGGGGTCCCACGACGCTCTCTTCCCCAGGAGACTTCGACCCGAACAGTTCGGGAAGAGAAGAAGAAGAGACGGGCTCATGACGCGGGGACGATGAAGATTTCTCAATGGAAGAACTCGACGTGACGACCGGAGCCGAAGGCGCGAGCGAAGATTTTGTGCTTGTCAGAGCAAGGCTCATCTCACTCTTGGAGATTGCCTGCGAGGGCGCGCCGGCAGCTAGCGCGGAACGCGGTTCTTGTGGGGAGCTCATGGAGCTTTCCTCGGGGGTGACTACGGGCATGGTGATCGACGCACGACGCACGACGCACGCACGGAGCACGGAGGGCGCGGAAGTGTGGAAGGAGGCTTGTGGGAGGTGGTGGCAGGCGACTGGGGGTGGCTCAGGCGCGTGCTTGGCTTGTATTGACTCGTTGGCTCGGGGTATAGACTCGGGAACTCGGGGGGACTCGCTTGGGAACACGGTGGGACTCGACGAAGTCGCTAAAAAAAACCACTCCCGAAAAACCCAAAACCCAAAGTCCTTGGGCTCAGAAGGCTAACGTAAACACTCCGGAATCATACGATAAACAAACCCTCCCCGCGCGGCGAAGGCTGAGGTCGCGATCGCTCGTCATGCGCGAAGAAATACGGAAAGAGAGCGCAAAACTACGCAAACGAAGGGTTCGAACTATCGTTAAAGTGAAACTCGTCCGCTGAAGCCAACGCGGAGGGTCGAGGAGAGGTCCAAACTCGCGCGGGGGGAAGAAGGCGATGTGCAGAGAGACCTCCTAGACAAGCGACGAGCAAGGGGCGACGAAACAAGACGCGAGACGCGAGGCGCGTGCCATTCGTTCTTCCTTTTTTTTACCGAAAACGCGGCGAAACTAATGTTAAACGTTGGTACCCCCTCCGCGAGAATCGCGAAGAAGAACGGACGAGATGGAGGCAATCATCGAAGGAATCGTGAGAGGAATCGCAGCGAAGGGGGGGAACAGTGCGCGCGGGGGGGGGGGAACGAACGACGGCCGGAGGAAACGAACCGCGCGCGGAGGAGAAGAACCTCGCGCGGGGGGGGGGATAATATAACGGCCGGAGGCGACGGATGGCACGCCGAGAGAAAGAACCTGCCGCGGGGGGGGGGGCGAGGGACCGAGGGCACGGCGGGGCAGCGTGGGAGGGCGCGAGGCCAATCTCGGAGCGAGATCGCGTCCTTTCCCTCGCGGAGCGCGGAGAGACCCCCACGGAACATCCTGGGACCGGAGAATGTTTGGGACGAATCTTCCTGCCGTCGGCCGAGGAGAGGCGGACGGAGAGAGAGAGAGAGAGAGTCTCGCAGAGCGACTGCAGAACGAGAAGTCGACGTCATGCCGGTTTATTACCTTAAACGAGCCAACAATTATAGTAACAGCAAAAACAAAATTCGAATCGCAAATTTCGAGACCAAAATCTGCAAACCTGGACTTGAGACCATGGGGAATCCGAATCTGTGTGTCTTGTGCGTCTGTGGCAACACGGGGAACTGTTCAATTGTAATTGTGAGCGCGTACCTTACACGAATATTCATGCCTACAGCCTTCAGTTGGGCAGGAATACAACATAGGCAGGCTGGGGCGCCTCGGCCGCTTCTGCGCGGGAGAGAATGGTGACATCCTCTCCCAAACCCACTGCGTGACGCGGTGCAGGGCACCCAGAGCCCCTCCGTCTGCATGTGCCTCGCCCCCTGCGTCCTCCTGCTCTCCTGAGGTCAAAGGATGCCCCACACCCCACATCGGGGGGGGGTGGAAAAGCACAGCCTTCCTCGTCCTCATCGCCGCCCTCCCGGCCGCCTGCGGCATGGCAAGTCCCGCAGGCTCCAGTGGCCCGAGAGGGCCCTGCGACCGCCTCCATCGCTCGCGGGAGCGATGTCGCGATGTCCCTTCCCCCCCCGCCCCGTACCGGGGGGGGCATTTCTTCAGACTACCACCTTAATGATTTCTTGTTCTACTGTAGAAGATGCTACTCTAACCGCCTAACGGCTCCAACTGCTTGGGGTCCGGGGGGTGATGCTCTATTCTGGGAGTTGCGATCCGATCGTCGAGACGGTTTCATCGGCCCTTCTGGTCGAGCACGAGAGGAAGAGAGAGAGGGACTCAAGAGACAGCAAGAGAGGAGAGGCCCCAAAGAGACCCCACACCCGTGAATCTCTCTGCACAGAGGGGAATCAAACGAAACGAGAGGGCGGGGCTCAGCCAAGCCATCGCGTCTTTGAAAGAGAGTCTCTCTCTTGTCATCGCGTCGTCTCGTAGTCTCCCGGGTCACCTCCAAATCACAGAATTCGGGGGCAAGTCCCCGTGAGAGAGAGCCAAGCTCGATGGGTGCTGATGCAAGAAGAGAGGATGCCATGAATGTCTTCTATATCTGTGCGATCAATTCTTCAAAAAGACGAGGGAAGAGGAGAGCTCCTGTGTTGGCGGAAGACATTGTGAAAGAGAGGGAGAGAGAGAGAGGGCGAGAGAGCGCTCGCGCCTCCTCCCCTCTTGCCTCCCTGGCCCCATGGCGTCTCCCGTGGGCTCGAGCGGTTCTGGGGGCAGCATACGACGTGGCGGGCCACCTCATGCGCTCATCCTCTGCCTCGTGCTCACCCTCTCACTCTTGGCTCGAGCCATCAGTGGACAAGCGCCGCTCCCGCTGGGTGAGGATAAAAAGGAAGGAGAGCGGCTTGTGCAGAGAGAGAAAGAGTTGCCCCGGCTGAGCGAGGGAAAGGGGGGGCTTGAGCAGCTCAGCGAGAGAGAGGAGGAGATCCCCAGGCTCAGTGACAGGGAGGAGACGCCCCTGCAGCTTAGAGAGAGGGAGAAAGAGCTGGTGGTGGTGAGTGAGAACGAGGGGAAGGGACAGTTCGGGCTGCTCGGCGAGAGAGAGCCGCTGGCGGCAGCGGGACGGCTCCTGCCGTTCAGCGAGACAGAGTCAGAGCTCCAGATGCACTTGGGGGGGGGGCTTAGTGAGCCAAACAGCGGCCGACGGCGAATGCATGGAAATCAATTAAAACACTGGGACCCCCTGCCGGAGGGGGCGAGAGGGCTTGGGCAGCTGAGCAGTTTTTTGCGGGAAGACAGAGAGCTCCTGATACGAGGAGGGACAGGATTGCCTGAGCCCACCCGCCCCCTGCCGGAGAGGGATACGGCGCCGCAATGGGAGAGGCGGGCAGAGGTTGCTGAGCTAAGGGGTACAATGCTAGAGGAGGGGGGAGAGAGGGTCAGCAAGGCGTTTAGGGTGGATGAGGCTGCACGCATGCAGGAGAACAAGGGAGAGATGGATCAAAAGAAAATAGGCGGTGCAGACTTGCCCGTGCTCGAGAGAATTGGGGCTCACGCAGAAGCAGAGGATGCGCCCCTCATTCTCCTGCCGATGCCCGGGGTCCACCGTCGCCTCCTTGTTCTCCCTCTGTCGCCACCGCCCTCCATGCCACCTTCATCACCCCCGCCCTCGCCATCGCCACCACCGCCCTCACCTCCACCACCATCGCCCCCACCACCCTCACCTCCCCCCCCTCTCCGCCGCCTCCGTCACCTCCACCACCATCGCCGCCACCGCCGTCCCCACCGCCGCCATCGCCTCCACCACCGTCGCCGCCACCGCCCAGTCCGCCGCCGCCCTCGCCACCACCGCCCTCTCCTCCACCGCCAGCACCGCCACCGCCATCGCCGCCACCACCCAGTCCGCCACCCCCATCGCCGCCACCGCCATCGCCGCCACCGCCATCGCCTCCACCGCCTAGTCCGCCGCCCCCATCGCCTCCGCCCCCATCGCCGCCACCTCCGTCACCTCCACCGCCGTCGCCGCCACCACCGTCGCCACCGCCGCCCTCACCACCTCCTCCCTCGCCACCGCCGCCCTCGCCTCCACCACCATCGCCACCGCCCAGTCCGCCGCCGCCCTCTCCACCACCGCCCTCTCCTCCACCGCCATCGCCGCCACTGCCATCGCCGCCACCGCCCAGTCCGCCGCCCCCCTCGCCTCCTCCGCCATCGCCGCCACCGCCATCGCCTCCACCGCCCAGTCCGCCGCCCCCCTCGCCGCCACCGCCATCGCCTCCACCGCCATCACCTCCACCGCCGTCGCCGCCACCCCCATCGCCTCCGCCCCCATCGCCGCCACCTCCGTCACCTCCACCGCCGTCGCCGCCACCGCCGTCGCCACCGCCGCCCGCACCACCGCCCCCCTCGCCGCCGCCGCCATCGCCTCCGCCACCATCGCCGCCACCGCCCAGTCCGCCGCCGCCCAGTCCGCCTCCCCCCTCGCCTCCTCCGCCAGCGCCGCCACCGCCATCGCCGCCACCACCATCGCCTCCACCGCCCAGTCCGCCGCCCCCCTCGCCTCCACCGCCATCGCCGCCACCGCCATCGCCTCCACCTCCCAGTCCGCCACCCCCATCGCCTCCGCCCCCATCTCCGCCACCTCCGTCACCTCCACCGCCATCGCCACCGCCGCCGTCGCCACCGCCGCCCGCACCACCGCCCCCCTCGCCGCCGCCGCCATCGCCTCCACCACCGTCGCCGCCACCGCCCAGTCCGCCGCCGCCCTCGCCACCACCGCCCTCTCCTCCACCGCCAGCACCGCCACCGCCATCGCCGCCACCACCCAGTCCGCCACCCCCCTCGCCGCCACCGCCATCGCCGCCACCGCCATCGCCTCCACCGCCTAGTCCGCCGCCCCCATCGCCTCCGCCCCCATCGCCGCCACCTCCGTCACCTCCACCGCCGTCGCCGCCACCGCCGTCGCCACCGCCGCCCTCACCACCTCCCCCCTCGCCACCGCCGCCCTCGCCTCCACCACCATCGCCACCGCCCAGTCCGCCGCCGCCCTCTCCACCACCGCCCTCTCCTCCACCGCCATCGCCGCCACCGCCATCGCCGCCACCGCCCAGTCCGCCGCCCCCCTCGCCTCCTCCGCCATCGCCGCCACCGCCATCGCCGCCACCGCCCAGTCCGCCGCCTCCGTCACCCCCGCCGCCGTCGCCACCTCCCCCCTCGCCTCCGCCACCCTCGCCACCGCCGCCGTCGCCTCCGCCACCTTCGCCGCCACCGCCCTCGCCGCCCCCACCTTCGCCGCCGCCGCCATCGCCGCCGCCGCCCTCTCCGCCACCGCCATCGCCGCCACCGCCATCGCCCCCCCCACCCAGTCCGCCGCCCCCGTCGCCTCCGCCCCCGAGTCCGCCGCCTCCGTCACCTCCACCTCCGTCGCCGCCACCGCCGTCTCCACCACCCCCTAGTCCGCCGCCACCGTCTCCACCGCCGCCATCACCACCGCCGTCACCACCTCCGTCGCCGCCTCCGCCATCGCCACCTCCCCCCTCGCCACCGCCGCCCTCGCCTCCACCGCCCTCGCCGCCGCCACCCTCGCCGCCGCCGCCATCGCCGCCACCACCATCACCGCCGCCGCCCTCTCCGCCACCGCCATCGCCACCACCGCCATCGCCCCCCCCACCGAGTCCGCCGCCCCCCTCGCCGCCACCCCCCTCGCCGCCGCCTCCGTCACCTCCACCTCCATCGCCGCCACCGCCGTCTCCACCACCCCCTAGTCCGCCGCCCCCATCTCCGCCACCGCCATCACCACCGCCGTCACCACCTCCGTCGCCGCCTCCGCCATCGCCACCTCCCCCCTCGCCACCGCCACCCTCGCCTCCACCGCCATCGCCACCGCCGCCATCGCCGCCGCCATCGCCGCCGCCGCCCTCCCCTCCACCGCCATCGCCGCCGCCTCCCTCCCCTCCACCACCCTCGCCTCCGCCGCCCTCGCCTCCGCCGCCCTCGCCGCCGCCTCCGTCCCCTCCACCGCCCTCGCCTCCACCACCGTCGCCGCCACCCCCAAGTCCGCCGCCCCCGTCGCCACCACCGCCGTCGCCCCCGCCATCACCACCTCCTTCGCCACCGCCGCCCTCGCCTCCACCGCCATCGCCGCCGCCGCCCTCGCCGCCGCCATCGCCACCGCCACCATCGCCACCGCCCCCGTCGCCGCCTCCGCCCTCGCCGCCCCCGCCCTCACCACCACCGCCCTCACCTCCACCACCCTCGCCGCCGCCGCCCTCCCCTCCACCACCCTCGCCGCCGCCTCCGTCGCCTCCACCGCCATCTCCGCCACCGCCGTCTCCGCCACCCCCGAGTCCGCCGCCCCCATCGCCGCCGCCGCCATCTCCTCCGCCATCACCACCTCCGTCGCCACCGCCGCCATCGCCTCCACCGCCATCGCCTCCACCGCCATCGCCGCCGCCATCGCCACCGCCGCCCTCACCACCGCCCCCGTCGCCGCCTCCGCCCTCGCCACCTCCGCCCTCACCACCACCGCCCTCACCTCCACCGCCCTCGCCGCCGCCGCCCTCCCCTCCACCACCCTCGCCGCCGCCTCCGTCGCCTCCACCGCCGTCTCCACCACCGCCGTCTCCCCCACCCCCGAGTCCGCCGCCGCCGTCGCCGCCGCCGCCATCTCCCCCGCCATCACCACCGCCATCGCCGCCACCGCCATCGCCGCCGCCCTCGCCACCCCCGCCCTCACCGCCGCCCCCTCACCACCCCCGCCCTCGCCGCCGCCCCCCTCACCACCGCCGCCCTCGCCGCCGCCACCTTCACCACCACCGCCCTCACCTCCACCACCCTCGCCGCCGCCTCCTTCCCCTCCACCACCCTCGCCGCCGCCTCCGTCACCTCCACCCCCGAGTCCACCGCCCCCGTCGCCGCCGCCGCCATCTCCCCCACCATCACCACCACCATCACCACCGCCTCCGTCGCCTCCACCGCCATCGCCACCGCCACCATCGCCGCCGCCATCGCCGCCGCCGCCATCGCCGCCGCCACCCTCGCCGCCGCCGCCGTCGCCGCCGCCACCCTCACCACCACCGCCCTCCCCTCCACCACCCTCGCCACCGCCGCCCTCGCCTCCACCGCCCTCGCCGCCGCCTCCTTCCCCTCCACCGCCCTCGCCTCCACCACCGTCGCCGCCACCCCCAAGTCCGCCGCCCCCGTCGCCACCACCGCCGTCGCCCCCGCCATCACCACCTCCTTCGCCACCGCCGCCCTCGCCTCCACCGCCATCGCCGCCGCCGCCCTCGCCGCCGCCATCGCCACCGCCGCCATCACCACCGCCCCCGTCGCCGCCTCCGCCCTCGCCGCCCCCGCCCTCACCACCACCGCCCTCACCTCCACCACCCTCGCCGCCGCCGCCCTCCCCTCCACCACCCTCGCCGCCGCCTCCGTCGCCTCCACCGCCATCTCCGCCACCGCCGTCTCCGCCACCCCCGAGTCCGCCGCCGCCGTCGCCGCCGCCGCCATCTCCCCCGCCATCACCACCGCCATCGCCGCCACCGCCATCGCCGCCGCCCTCGCCACCCCCGCCCTCACCGCCGCCGCCCTCACCACCCCCGCCCTCGCCGCCGCCCCCCTCACCACCGCCGCCCTCACCACCGCCACCTTCACCACCACCGCCCTCACCTCCACCGCCCTCGCCGCCGCCACCATCTCCACCACCCTCGCCGCCACCGCCTTCACCGCCGCCGCCCTCGCCGCCGCCGCCCTCACCGCCGCCACCGTCACCGCCACCGCCCTCCCCTCCACCACCCTCCCCACCGCCTCCTTCCCCTCCACCGCCGTCGCCGCCGCCTCCGTCCCCTCCACCCCCGAGTCCGCCGCCACCGTCGCCGCCGCCGCCATCTCCCCCGCCATCACCACCACCATCACCACCGCCTCCGTCGCCTCCACCGCCATCGCCGCCGCCGCCATCGCCGCCGCCATCGCCGCCGCCGCCATCGCCGCCGCCGCCATCGCCGCCGCCGCCATCGCCGCCGCCCCCCTCACCACCACCGCCCTCACCTCCACCGCCATCGCCGCCGCCCCCCTCGCCACCGCCATCACCGCCGCCATCGCCTCCACCGCCCTCCCCTCCGCCCCCTTCACCGCCGCCGCCATCGCCGCCGCCCCCCTCGCCGCCGCCTCCATCGCCACCACCGCCGTCGCCGCCACCGCCGTCGCCGCCACCGCCATCGCCGCCACCGCCATCACCGCCGCCGCCCTCACCTCCACCGCCGTCGCCGCCTCCGCCCTCACCACCACCACCCTCACCTCCACCACCGTCGCCTCCTCCACCGTCGCCCCCTCCGTCACCCCCGCCGCCGTCGCCACCTCCCCCCTCGCCTCCGCCACCCTCGCCACCGCCGCCGTCGCCTCCGCCACCTTCGCCGCCACCGCCCTCGCCGCCCCCACCTTCGCCGCCGCCGCCATCGCCGCCGCCGCCCTCTCCGCCACCGCCATCGCCGCCACCGCCATCGCCCCCCCCACCCAGTCCACCGCCCCCGTCGCCTCCGCCCCCGAGTCCGCCGCCTCCGTCACCTCCACCTCCGTCGCCGCCACCGCCGTCTCCACCACCCCCTAGTCCGCCGCCACCGTCTCCACCGCCGCCATCACCACCGCCGTCACCACCTCCGTCGCCGCCTCCGCCATCACCACCTCCCCCCTCGCCACCGCCGCCATCGCCTCCCCCGTCTCCACCCCCGTCTCCACCCCCTCCTTCACCTCCACCCTCGCCGCCGCCGCCGAGCTCCCCGCCCTCTCCACCACCGTCGTCACCACCGCCGTCACCTCTCCCACCCCTCCAGCTCACCGACAAGGAGCTCTCATCATCAATGAGTGGTAATACCATTGCAAGTATCGCCGGAGTGTCCGCAGGTGCAGCAGCATTCATCGTCATCCCTCTTCTTGTCGTTCTCATCGTGTATTGCAGGCACAAGCGGCGCGCCCCGTTGAAGGTGCAGCCTTTCAACCCACGTGCTGCTAGTGGGGGTAGAGGCGCGTCAGTGCTGAAGGGCGATGGAAGGCTCAAGTCCGGAGATCTCGTCCGGTCGCGCTCTACGCCGCAGCCGCGCCTTCTCCCCCGGAGTGCCACGGCTTCGAACAAGGGGAACAATTCTCGTGGGGCGCTAATGCCACCTGGACCTGGGCGAGCAACGCCAAGGTCGACTCCACAATTGCGGCCAAGTGGGTCTCCATCATCTTCAAGCGCGGTGGCCGCATCTGCGACAGCTCCACGCGATCTCCCTTCGCAGCCGCTAGTAATCGAAGAGGTGGTTGGCCACGACGACGAGTGGTTCAACGAAAACGCGCCACGAGGACGTTTTGCTCCCAAAGAGGTGCCCAGACCGTACGCCGAGCAACTCAGCGGTGGTGTTCCGAGGCATGGAAATCGCGTTGGGTCATACATGTGACGATCTGTGTGAGGGGAAGGGCAGAGCGAGGAACATGGCCGAACCACGGTCACGGCCAGTGCCTGGATGCATAAGTTGCATATTTTCACGACCAGAAGAGAGCGTCGCCTGATTCGTAATAGATTTTTTTTGCGTTTTGGGGGGGGCATAAAGCATGCGTGCGTGCGTGCGTCTTGCTTCTGCCCCGTGTGCCTTGAATGCAGCATCGTCCCAGAGGCTAAGAAGGTCAATCGGGTTTTAACGGTCAAAATTGGTTGGGCCCAAAAGCTCCAGATTTCAAATTAGAAATTATTAGCCACAACCATTTGTCCGTTCTCGAGGAGAATGAATGCCTCTACATTTCCCGGTCCCCTCCCCCAATTCCCCGAAGGCTTGGTCAACCGGGGTCCGAGCCATCGTTCTAATCTCCCCCTCCCACCTCTACCCCCCGGGGAGCGCGAGAAAAAATCAGCGTGGGGGTTACCAGTTACCAGTTACCACATACTTTGTTGGAGAGTGAAAAGGGCTGCTCCAACCTTCTCGAATGTTTTCTTTTTGTCGTGGATAAAGGGAGCCTCTCCATGCCGCACGCTCTACCTATAGAGCGTGTCCCCTTCCCGCGCCCTGCCTCCTTCCCCTCTTCCGCCGCGCGTTCTATCTTTAGAGCGTGTCTCGTGTCTCCCCTCTTCGTCCTTGGTTTTGATGTCCGCGTTTCGGTCCGTCAGCTCAAACGAGATGACGGTTGCGCAAACCCGTAGTCTTAAAGACTACCGGGTTCTATGACGGATCCGAGGTTACCACTGCCTCGGATGGGAACGGAGGGAACGGAAGGGAAGCGGCGAGAGGCGCGGCGGAAGTTGGGGAGTGGCCAATGACGGGCTGGACCACCTCCTCAGCAGAGAAAGGCGGGAGGACGGGCTTGGGCGAGGGCGAGCGCGACGACGGAGCGGACATGGCTGGGCGGATCGGGATGGATAGGCTGGGGCTGAGGGATTGGAGAGGTTTGGTATTGAGGTAGTGTTGAGAACGAGGGACGAGAACGGGGACGAGAACGAGGACGAGAGCGACGAACGAAGAACGACAGCCGACAGACGGCTAGAGGCCGATGGACCGACGAGATGACACTACACTCACATCAACACTCTCCACACTAACGTATCCCTATCACGGAACGCACAGGAACCCGCTGGCAGATCGAACAAGGAAGAGAATGCCGACAAGAGAGCGACGGGGCGACGGACGATCCGACGGGGCGACAGTTACGCACAGGAATAAGGAGGGAATCTTTCGAAAACCCTTAAGTGATTTGATGAAGACCGAAGTAAAATAGCGCCACGATATAATCCAACGGCCAACACCTGAGGGGGAATCAGGGTCACACATGGGGGCGGTTCCTTGCACCGGCGATACCTGATCGCGCGACTTAGCCTAAAACGCGAGGAGCGCGCAAGGAGGTGAGCCAGGTGAGGGGCAAGCAGGCGACAAAGGAGGCGATAAAGGAGGCGAGGGCAACAAGGGCGAATGGACGAATGTAGGACACTACGACGGTGACTCGTGGCTAGCCTGCAAGGAGGGAACAAAGAAACGCAAACAACTTCTAAAACAAAAAGGTCGATCGCGGATGCGACATTCTAAAACTATTGTTATAGTTTTAGCGATGAAGCGCGCGCCGCCGGCTCCCACCTCCCAGCCCCCTGCCGTCACGCCGTCACGATGCCCCACCGGGGCCGCCCCAAGCCGCCGGAGCCGAACGAAGCGCTCGCTCGCTGGCTGGCCTCAGCCGCACCAGACACTGACGTCGACATGGCTCCGCCGCCCTCACCTCCTCGTCAGCCCCAGAAGCAGGGAACAGGCAGAGCCCTGTTCCCTGCAGAGCAACAGAGCCAGCCTCTGGTGGCTCAGCCGCTTGCTCCCTCTGACCAGCCTCCCCAACAAGGGCTTGCCCCATGGTGGGCAGCACTGCTGCCACCCCCATGGTGGCAACTCCTACCATCTGTGCACCCCTCACCCCTCGGGGGCGGGCACTTGACACAACAATCAATCATTGGGGCCTTTACGGCTTCCAACCCAGCCTCTGTTTAGAAATTGTACTGCGGAAGCCGCTCAACATGGACCTAAAGGGAAGGACCCAATGAGGCCAGTCCAAACACAGCCTACCCCACAACCACAACAGCAGTCGCGTAAGCACGCCGACCCACCGTCAGATCCGAAGCCGACTCTCAACATGACCACACCCTGCGCGACCCGAAGTTTGTCAAGCGCGACGCTTGGACAGAGAGCCGGCAGAAGATGACGTTCACGCACAATACGTCCAGCCTCAAGAGCATCGAGCATCGACCAGATTTTTATGTACCTGCTCCCGGACGAGTATCTCAGCCATATCGTTCGGCTCTCCAACGCGAAGCTCTTTGGCCTGACTGAAAGCGGAGGATAAGAAACTCATGGAGGGGGAACTCCTGCAGTGGTTCGGCTACGCAATTGCCATCTCTATTCAGAATACTATTCACTCTGGCCTCTCGCTCGATGCAATGTGGAGCACGACGCCAACGCCAGAATCCCTCTTACCACCTCCAGCGCTCGGGCGGCACGGCATGGGCATCAATCGCTTCAATCAAGCGCATCCGGCATCCGCAACGTCCTCACATTCGGTCCAGAAGATCCGCTGTCTCTGGAGCGTGACCCGTGGGCGTTCGTGCGTCCACTTTGGGGCCGGCCACAGGTGGCTGGAGGGAGAGGGTGGTCTGTGTGGCCATGGTGGCCATGGTGGCCTTGGTGGTGTGGGGCTTGCGGGTGGTGGCACGGGCCGTGGCCCCCGAACCCGCGCTCCGAACCGGGCCCACGGTAGCGCACCTGGGCCACACCCCGGATACCGAAAACAAAGGAATGACGGGGGGAAAGGGAGGAGGTGGAGAGAAGGGAAGAAAGGGCGATGTCAGCGAGGAGCGGTAGGATTACCCGGATGTAGTAGGTGTACGTTAGCCCAGGATCTTCGGATGTTTTTTTTCTAATTACGTTTGTCTGCCACAGACAGTAAGACACAACAGCATGTCCGCTCGAGCCCACAAGCCCGCCCTTTGCGCCTAGCCCGACGTAGTGCACGCGGGCCAACCCCCCCGAAATCGACGACAAACAAAGGAACGAAGTGGGTAGCGTAAAGATAGTAAGTGTAAGTGTTTTTGGGTATAGGCGAGCTGGCGCGAGTCAACACCGCAGACCGTAGAGTGCGTTGGTCCTTCATAGCTAGCAGTAGCGTAGTGGCGTCCCGTTCCATCGACTGTCCCCCGTCTCTCCATCTCCATCTCGCTCAAATGCCGATGGAAACAACAAAAGGGCAAACGGGTACGATCGATGGAACGAGAGGTTTGTAGCCTAAATAAATCTTCAGATTTCCCCTCGTCCCTTGCTCCCTTCCCGTAGTGTGCTGTGCGTAGGCGTTGGCCGTGCAACCTATCCGAACACAAGGTTATCTTTCCCTGGGTGTGAATGTAAAGAAGCGTAGTTGTAGTTGTAACCAAACATTTAAGTAAAATTTTTAATGGCCAATACTATTCCAATACCCAACATCAATGCCCATTATCGCCGATTGCAATTGCCGTGGAGATCTCTCCCCCGCTTGTAGTGAGCGAGAGGTCGGGTGAAAGTGAAACGGGTGTAGAAACGAGGAGAGAGGAGCAAACGCACACGCCGTACTCACAATAATGACGCAGTAGCGCTCTGTCACCTGTAGAGCCAAGGCTATGAGCTCTGAGCTATTGATGGCCCGCATGAGCTCTCTCGGAAAATCGAGAATGAAAGACGCAGCACGGGCGCGGCGCTGACGGCGGCGTCCATGAGGGGAGTTCATCCAATAGCAGTCCTGTCCGACCGCTCTCGGGTGAGCACATCGCCTTCGCCTCAAATCCCAGAAGTAGTAGTCTGATAATTTCACGGGGTGCGAGCCGTTCAACCTTGGTTGTCGCCACCCATTCAACTCTTTGCCATTGAGGACTTCCACCATGATTCCACCATCACATTTCCTTCTCCTCCAGCCGACCGTCGGCGTACTTTGCGAAGCGCTTCTGGTCCCGGGGGAATACAGGCGCGTCGCTGTCCCATGGCCATCCGCCAAACTGGGAGCGTTGATAGTCGGAAAAGGCCTGGATGATGTCCTGCTGCGAGTTGCCAACGAATGGGCCATGCTGCACGACTGGTTCCTCAATCTCTCGGCCCTGCAGTAGCAGCAATTCTGCATTACCGCCCTCCGCCGCGATCTCTGCCGCGACTGCAGGGTCCATAGTGATCCGGGAGTGGCTAGTGAGCTTGCGGCCGTCAATTGTGAGGGCGCCTGTGCCAGCAAAGAAGTACAAGTTCCGGTGAAGGACACCGGCCGAGGAGGCAGAAGGTAATGTCCACGACGCCCCATCAGTTAGCTTAATCGTCAGTATCATGACCGCGCTCTCAGGATCAGAGGCGTAGGACTGCGGCGGCGGGTCTGGTGGCCTTTCCCATCCGTCAAGCGTGCCGGCGATGAGTGACACCTCTGCGGTGCGTCCGGCATGCTCGATGCATTTGGTGGGGATGGACTCGGCCCACAGCATCTTGAATGAGGGCTGGGCCATCTTGCTGCGCCGTGGCAGGTTGATCCATATTTGGAAGAGCTCCATTGTGTTGTCCGCATGCTGGTTGAGCAGAGGGAACATCTCGGCATGCTGCACTCCCGCTCCAGCAGTCATCCACTGCACGTCTCCGCCGCCGAAGCGTCCCCCGTTACCGAGCGAGTCTGAGTGGTCGCAGTATCCGCGCCGCGCAAGAGTAATCGTCTCAAACCCGCGGTGAGGGTGTCTAGGAAAGCCTGGCACCTCATCCCCGTGGTACATGCTCCAGCCGCTCGGGTGGCCAAAGTCGGCTCCGAGGGACCTGGAGGCGAGCAGCGAGCGCTCTGGGCCGAGGTTGGCGGTACCGCGAGGGTAGTGATCTAGGTGGTGCACCGCGAACAGGAATGGTGAGTCGCACGCGAAGGGGAACGCCAGCCGAGACGTGGAGCGGATCGCCTGGCAGCCCATGTCCTGGGCGACCTCTCTCTCTCTCTCTCTCTCTCTCTCTCCCTCTTTGTCTTTCTCTCTCTCTCTCTCTCTCTCCCTCTTCCCTCTCTCCACCCCCGCGTGCGACGGCGGTTCCGCGGTCCCCCCGCCGCGCGTAGGTCTTTCTTCTGTCTAAACGAGTTTCTTCTCTCTCGTCTATCTCTCTCTGCCCCTCTTCCCCTCATCTCTCTCGTGGGTTAGGTCTAGAAACACACCAAAAACAGCTGTTTTTGGCTTTTTTGGAAACACGGTGAAACACAGTACCGAAAACAGCGGGTCATATTCATATATATATAGATATATTATAGTATATATATATCCTAGATGTTAAACACGGTGGGTTAGGTCTAGAAACACACCAAAAACAGCTGTTTTTGGCTTTTTTGGAAACACGGTGAAACACAGTACCGAAAACAGCGGGTCATATATATATAGTATTATATTATACATATATATTTATATCCATCTCCCGTAGGCTCACAGCTCACAGCTACCGGTAGTTCCTGTGGGAGTGTAATTGTAATTGTAACTGTCAAGCATGATTGTGATTGATGATTGATTGTCTTGCATCCAACTAGGTGCTAGGTGGTAGGTGGTGGTAGCTAGTGGTGTAGTGGTGCAGGTGGGTGGGAGGCCAGGCAATCAGGTGGCAGGTGGCGGGATTGATTGCATGCTATGGCTATGGCCTCGCTCGCACGCTCACTCACCGCGCGCCCGCAGCGCGCAACCCTCTGTTCCGGACATGGGGGTCTCCTAGAAACACGGTGAAAAACACTGTTTTTGACTTCCGTAGAAACACACTATTCCTGTGTTTAACATCTAGGGTTCTCACGCGTGTCTCCATACCCCTCTCTGAACCCCCCCCCCCCCCATCCAACTTGAAAACACTATATCTGTGCATCTGCGTATGTGTCTAGTGACAACACACGTCATGGCGTACGGGCAAGTGCAAGTGCGTTGAGGGGTGTCGTGATAGTACCGGGCTAGTGGGAGTAGTGGTACTAACGCCCAGTTGTTTTATTATTATCGACCGATGCTACCGCATACGAGCCGTGGTCGGCTCTTGATCGTTATGAGAGGGGGAGGGAATCTAGTGAAGCTTCTTCCGACCCCGTTGTTTCCCGTCCAGCTACTCCCGAGTCAGACAACCACGAGGATCAAAAAAAAAGAAAAAGAAACCCACGATAAACGATAACCATGACAACGACACGCCACTCTACACCCCACACCTCCGAGTCTACTCTCCGCGACCCATTCTCCCCATGGACCGCACCGCCTCCGGCACGAGCGAGCTCGCCGCGTCCGATGACGCCGACGACTCTCCGGAAGCGGCGCCAACAAAAAAATTCTTGAAGGTGCCCGCTAAGCTACTAGTGACGCGCACTCTCCCGCGCTCCCGCTACCATCGCCTCTACCCCTACCTCTGCACCCCCGCCCGCTCCCCCCCTCGTTCCTTTTTCTTCGGTTTTGGGGGGTCGGCCCATGTACACTACTTTGGGCCTAGCGCTTGGGGGAGGGGAGGGGCAGGCTTCTTGCATTTGTATTGCGCCTGTCTCGGGCCCAGTCCGTCCCAGTGTGGGGGCCGGGCCTTTCGGCCTTCCCCATCGGGAAGCGGCGCCAACAATGTGGCAATCATTTGGAGTGAACGGGGACTAGAAATGGAAATGGTCCAACGTCGTCACGCTCGAAACCGCTGACGAGCAATAAGGAGTGTTTTTGTGGCAATAACTTCGTCGAGTCCCTCCGCGTTCCCCAGCGAGTCCCCCCCGAGTTCCCGAGTCTACACCCCGAGTCAACGAGTCAATACAAGTCAAGCACGCGCTTGAGCCACCCCCAGTCGCCTGCCACTGGCCACTGGCACCCCCCCCCCTAACCATAACCCCAAAATAAGCCTCCTTCCGCACTTCCGCGCCCTCCGTGCGTCGTGCGTCGTGCGTCGTTCGCCATGCCCGCAGTCACTTCCAACATGGGACCCGAGGAAAGCTCCATGAGCTCCCCGCAAGAACCGCGTTCCGCGCTAGCTGAGAGGCTGCAAGCTCAGGTTTGGTTGTTTTTTTTACAAATGCCCCTTGAAATGTATATAAAAAATTAGAACTTCCACCACCACCCCTTCCCCCCCCGCGCTGCGACGCCTCGAGTGACTCGCTGAGCGCGAAGATGTCCACACGGGCGACCCGCTCGAGCACGCGGTCGGGCAATACGGCGCGCGCCGCATTCAAGTATGCGATCGCGTAGTCGGCGTGCTTGGACGCGAGCACCACATCGTCATCCTGCTGAGAGATGCGGTGCCACTGCCACTGCATCGCTTGCTTGACCAGGACCTCGCCGCGGGGCGCAGTTGCTTATTTCTCGAGGACCGCTCGCGGCGCGAGGCGCGAGCTGGAGCTGGTAAGGGCCGTTCTTCTTTTTTGACGAGAGGTTCCTCCTCCCCCCCCCCCCCGGTGCTTTTTCCCGGAGAGTCGCCCGACGTAGGTCGGTCCGTCAGTCCGCCTCAATGCCTCAATGGGGTTTCCCTCATTTTAACTTGTGGGGAGTCAGAATGGGAGCCGGGGGCCTGCGAGGGGGGAGATTTGGAGGGGTGCATAGGTGCATAGGTGTTTATTGTATCAGTGGCAACAGCACGCGCCAAGGTGTACGGGCAGGTGCGCTGAGGGCTGTCGTCTTAGTACCGGGCTAGTGGGAGTAGTGGTACTAATGCTCAGTTATTTGATTATTATTATTATTGACGGGATTTTTTTAAACGTTATGGGAGAACCCCATATCCACGAACGGATCAGCCCGCAGTCATTACCAGACGAGCTGTACACTCCGCTGAAGTGGGGACGAGCGTACGACGGGCCAGCTGAGGTGGCATATCCTATACCTCAAGAGTACACTCTTAAAGGCACGCATAAAACGCTAGAAGAAATGAGTGTCAAGGCGCTAACAAAAGCGTTCCTCGCGATGAGGAAAACGAGAGCGCAAAAATCCACACTTAGATGGGGAAAAAGGTTTTGTTATTGACGCGGAGATTTTAAGAAGATTTTTTTATTATTGACGGGATTTTGGATAGCGCTCAAATTAGTCTGTCCCACTACCACTACCACTACTACTTGCAACGGGACACGACCTACGACCTTACTCACCGGCGGCAAGGGAGAATGAGAAAATACACATGGACACACTGGGGCTCTTCTACCTATGTATAGCTATCGCGGGCACGTTCGCGTACCATGGTCGGAGCGCGCGCTCACGAGGCTCCCTTGGCGTGTTGGGGCTACACACTGGACGCGGCGGTGCCCTCGTGGCAGATGCATGTCAACGGAGCGCATGTGATGTTCTATGACGAATTAGGCTAAGTACCGAGTCATTCAGTGGACATACAGGAAGTTGTGTGCTGTCGCGCCAACCAAACGGCATCGGCGCAAGGCTACGGCGCTACGGCGCCCGTTTGGCACCGGCCCATATGTGCCAAGGTTGTGGGTTTTGCCGATCAACTCATGACCGCCATGCGCACAGCGCAAGCTGTCTTCGCCACGACGGACGGAGGAATAACTTACTGCCAGCCTGCCCACGCAGCCGGCGATACGAACAGCGGCCCCAGAGGGAGACCTTAGCGGCGCCCGAGGGCGGCCCCAGGCTCGCACTGGCGGCACCCGGCGCGCACTTTGCGAGGACTTGCACGGTAGTGAAGCGGTCAATCATGCTTTTGACGGTCGGGTAGGCCAAAGCCCGAGGCGACCGCTTCCTGGCCAACTCTGCGTAGATTGGCAATGGTGTGGCCGATGCACTCGGTCCAGCTCATGAGCTCCAGCTCGACCCCGTGCTCGCGGCATAGAGCCACCAGCTGTGGGTGGGCGACCCGATAGTGCTCGCGGCACATCCGTGGGAAGAGGTGGTGGACCGAGTGCAGGTCAAGCCCTCCGTGGAACCACTCGAGCCAGCTGGGCGCAAGGACGTCAATGACGGCGCCAACCTGCCTGCGCGCCCAGTTACCCTCTGCCTTGGAATCCTCCTTGTGGCTGATTGGCTTGGGCATGTGCGAGATGAGCAGCTGGAGCGAGAGCACTCCTACGCACACCGAGGCGGAGCCGTAGAAGGCGGCGGTCTCGCGCCACGTCGAGAAGGCTGAGAGCACCCAGCCCACGAAGAGGAAGTGTAGCAGCACGCCCGCGTACTCGGAGAGGCGCGATTCGCCGACGAGTGCGTCAATCTTGATGCCGAGGGGCCCCAGTGCGACGGCGATTGGCACGAAGAGCAGGTGCTGCACCTTAAGAAAGTGCCTCAAGGCCCACGCAGGCAGCTTGTGCACATCCAAGATCTTCGTACTCTGCACCCAGAACTCGGGCGGCTCGAACTGTGGGTCGGTGTGGCCGACACCTGGGATGATGGTGTTAGTGAATAGGTGGTGCTCGTGGTGCTCGTCCCGCCACCACTTGGAGCTGACGCCAAAGCCACAACAGCCAAAGAACCAGCCTAGCGGGTGGTCGATGGCGCGATTGTGGAAGACGTGGCTGTGCATGAAGTCGTGCATGAGGAAGCCCGACTGCTGCCACACGCCCGCCAGCCCGATGAAGCCTGCCACGAAGCAGAGATGGGCGACGACGGGTGAGAGTTCGCCATAGGCGTAGAGGCGAGAGCCGCCGATGGCCATCGCGAGGAAGAGCGCGACAAGAGAGAACCGAGAGACGATCCATGTCGTGGAGGTCTTGTACAACCCGTCACGCTCAAACTTCTCGCTGAGCGACAGCCAGGCGCCCTCGAAGACGTCGCCTCCCGGCGCTTGGCGATCCCACCTGCGGCGGTGCAGGGCGCAAGGATTGAGGAATGAGGGGCGCAGGGTGAGGCGGCAGAGGCATGGGGTGGGGATGGGGAGATTTGTGTGGCGACAATCTTTTCCTCTCTGCGAGCTCCTTCTCACTTGTACGTTCCAACGGGTTTCCAGTGCTTGAGTACGCTGTCTGAATGGTATGCAACGAACTGAGCGGTGGCGTCGCGGCCTGCGAACTCGAGCAGCACGTCGCCCCCGGGGTGGCGCGGCAGGTACTTGGTCAGATCGTACCTACAACGCACACAGCGTGAGACTGAGGAGGTAGAGGAGGCGGGGGAGGGAAACGAGGGGAAAGGAGCAGCGAGGAGGCGGACGAGGAGGATCGCGGCGCAAGATCTCAGGGCCGTCGGTGAGGCAAGGCGAGGGCGTTGACGGACAGAGAGGAGACCATGCGGGTGGTCTTGCGAGAGCGCAGAGAGAGAGAGAGGAGCCGTTGTCTCCCACTCCTAAGCGGAGCGACCGCGCCCGGCAAGGGCATGGATGGAGGTGGTGGGGCCGTGGCTGATAGTGCCCTCTGTGGAACGTGTGTGTAGGGCGTGCAGGCATGGCCACCCACCAGTTCCCTCTGACTCCGATGAGAAGAGGCCCGTCGCTCTTCTTCCTCTGTGGCCGGAAGCGTGCCTCGGCGATGGGCGCGCCCTCGACCGAGCGGCCGAGGGCGTACACGGTCGATGTGCACGTCTCGCGCAGCCCAGAGTCACCGCCCTTGCCCATTGGGGAGAGGAGAGAGGGAGAGGGAAGTTGCACGCGGGGGGCGGAGAGCGCTCCGAGGCTCTCCTCTCTCTATCTCTCCTCTCTCTCTCCTCTCTCTATCTCTCCTCTCTCTCTCCTCTCTCTCTCTCTCCTCTCTCTCTCCTCTCCCTCTCTCTTCAGATCGCTCCTCTCTCCTCTCCCTCCCTCCCCCTCTCTTCCCTCTCTCGCTCTGGACCACCAGAAGCTGTAAAGGAGAAGCACCTTTATGTAGATGAAGAAAAGTGGCGTTGTAGGTGAAGAACCGTCAGTGTGAAGTGTTGAGGAGTCCAACGAACGTCGTCCTTCTTCCACAAGAAGAGTGCGTCTTGACGGCCTCTATTCCTTGTTGAGGAGGTCCGGTCTTCTTGGAGAGAGAGAGAGAGAGTGAGGTCTATACCGCGACGAGAGAGAGTAGAGACTGCGGAGATGACGGGGTAAGGATCTCTACTATTCCTACTCCTCGCCGGTGGAGCGGCGAGGCTACTCGCACGGGGCCAGACTCGACCACCATTTAGGAGAGGATGAGGACGTGTGGAGAGAAGAAAGGAGGTGTGAGAGCCGTGAGAGCCGTGAGGGAGGCGAGGGAGGAGCGAGGAGAGAGAGAGGAGGAGAGGCGGGTGAATGAATGAAAAGAGGTGGGAAGTTGAGGGCTCTCGACGCGAGGCGTGACGAGACTGTTTGGCCCCTCTGGAGAACCGTGAGAGAGAGGCCCCTCTCTCCTCTCTCCACAGAAATGAAAAGGAAGGAGGAAGAGAGGGCGAGAAGAAGGCGCAGAGGTTGGAGGATTCAAGTCTCTCTCTCCCCGAGAAGTCTCTTGTGCGTGCCCCAGGGAGACTCCCCCCCCCCAGGAAGAGGAAAGAGTGGGGGGCGTGGAGAGAGAAGAAACGACCTGTGGGTGGGGGGGAATAGCGGCCCGGGGGGGGGGAGAGAGAGGGGGGTGGCGTTGACGCGCGCGGCGCCCTCCCTCTCGCGATTCCCGCAGGGGAGAGGGGGAGGGGGGAGGGGACCGAGAGAGAGAAGAGCGCGGCGGCGGCGGGAAGAAGAGGGGGGGGGGGGGGGGGTGCTGCAGAGTCCCCCCCCCCCCTCGTGACAAAAGGCGGGCGGCGGCGGCGGCGGCGCCGAGGGGCGCCGCCTTCCCCCGCCCCCCCGCGCCCCCCCGCCGCCCTCCCTCTCTGTCCCCCCGCCGCGGCACGAGAGAATCTTCAACGCCGAACGAATCAATCCACCGGGCGCGCGCGGCCTGTTGGGAGAGGGGGGGGGGGGGGGGGCACACCCTCTCCCAATCCGCCCCCTTCTCCCCCCCCCCCCCCGCCGCCGCTAAGTACGGATGGCGGGCGGACAGCCGGGCTTCTTCCCCCACAGCCCTCGGCGCCCATAGTCACCTCGGAAGGGGGAGGGCGCCGGGGAGAGCGGGGGGCAACGGCCAGCATGACCCCTCTGGATGGTTCTAACGAGGCCAAACACAGCTGTGCTTCGCCGTGTTTCAAACGTCGAACCCCCTTTTGTTTTTAGCTTCGATGTTTGTGCGGGGGCTTGCACTTGCACCCACTCTTTAGCGAGAGCGCCGCGTAGCAGCGCGCTGTATAATCGATGGGCAATGGGCAACGGGAGGGGCGCGGCTGCGCGGCGGCTGCGCCACCGCATAGCGCATAGCTACAGATATTGTCCTAGTCCTCGCTGAGGCACGCTGCACTGGGGACGCGTCGACTAGCGACTAGCTAGCGGCTCTACGCTCGCCCGCGCTCGCGTCCGACGTCGGCCCTCCGCGATAGTGATTTCTGGCATGTTCATGTTCGCGCGTTCTTTCTTGTTACGCATCGCTGTGGGGGTGGGGGCTACCGTGGGGGGTCTGGGGCCCAAAGGGCACCGGATATGTGCTAGTTCTAGTTACTTAATATACCTGTCCGGTCAACATATCCAAGAATCTCGTGATGAACCCTCAATCTTGACTTGAATGACTTGGTCAATTTTCACTCTATGAAGTTGAAGTAGCCGTTTTGACCGCCTCACACCGACAAGATGTGAAGATGTGCAAGATGTGGTTCGACACGCCGCGGCCGGAGTCACTCTCGTTCCGTCACCGACTTGCATTTCGATCCAAGACTTTCGCGACTTTTTTAAAAATTTAGGTCGATCGAAGAACGAAGAAAGCGAAATTTAGGGCCGTAATTTGGGCGGGCGAGCGGCGAGCGGGCCTCTACGAGCGTGTCTTGTGTCTTTGTCTTTGCACTGTTGCGAGTGATGTACTTTGTTTGACAATCAGGTCCTCGCGCTCTCGGCTCTCGGATCAACTCCAATAAGCCTCTTTCTTTGATGAGCCGCTACAACTATCAACTGTCGCATCGTCACCTGAGAGGTGAGAGAGAGGCGGGAGTCGGTCATCGGCCATTCATTTCCTCGTTCGTGCGCAGTTTGTTGGGCTGCGGGCTGCGGGCTGATGGAATGTGGGATATGGGATATGTGATGGATGGCTAGAGGGTTATTAATTAGGGTTAGGGCTAGTGGGTTGCGCGCGTGTGTGCAGGGACTGGGGCTGTGGACCGTAGTGCAGCGCAACGCAAACCAAGAGAGAGAAATTTTGTTCAAAATTTAGGTGGGATGGACGCCAAAATACCAAAGAACAAAGAAAATTTGGGCGAGCCAAGCGCGAAAGTCTTGGCGGAATTGCCAAGTCACCGATGCTGGGGCACGACGGCATGAGCTTCCGCCGTTTCTGCCGCCTTCGCACGGTGATGACTTTGGGGCCTGGGGACCAACTCGCTCTGGCTCTGGCCGCTGACCCCCGGGCCTTCGTGCGTCCGCTTGTCGCTTATTGTTATTGTCGACGACTTCAATATAGCAGCTGTTTGACGACTTCAATAGCACCTGTGTGGCCAAAATGAATGCGGGTTGGCTTTTCAGTATCGACGAGTCGGACGAGTCGATGTGCTCTGACGCTTTGACGGATAAAGGGGCTCGTAAACTCGCGTAAAGTAGAGCGTAGAGCCCCGAGTCATCTTCATCTTCACCTGGCCGAAGGCTTCCGTCAGAGTGTTCTTGTTTTGTTAGTATAACCTTAGTGCTGCGGGACCGTAGCCCTTCGACGGCAACGGAGCCCCTCCCCCGCGATGGGCGTGTGCGCGGTTAGCGCATGGCTCGTCCGGTGTCCGGTGTATGTGGCTAGGAATGCTGAATGCTAGCGAACAAGACGTCCTACGACGCTATAAGTTCTAACGGCTTCTCTACCACGGCAGAATTGTATTGTGTGGTTGCTGCTTGAGAAGGCGGCTGCCCGTCTCTCTCGGCGCCGAGGCGGGTCCGCGCCGGCAGCGACAGCCAGCTGGATGCCCTCACGGCTCTGCGCGAGGTAGGGCGGCGATGGGCGGGTCTCCGATGCGCGCGGAACATTCTCTCGAGCTGCTCGTCAACGGCGAGCACGTCGGCCCGCCGCTTTACCCCTCGTTCTGCCATGGGGTGTGGAGCCGCCGGTTCGCTCAGGCGGAGCATTCGCTCCCGCTCGGTTCGAGCCTGCGTGTACGCTACGGTGGTGCCGAGGCGGTGGCGGCGCTCTTCACACCGCCGCCCACCACGCTTCCCGCTGCCCAACCGGAGGGAGATGAAGACGAGACGCTGGCGGATTGGGTTTGGATGCCTGGCAACGCATTGTGGTCCTGTGCCCTCGAGCTCATTGGCCAGGTATGTGATGAGGTGGGGCAGGAGGAGGATGAGGAGGAGGAGGAGGGCGGAAGTGATAGGCGTTTGCCACCGCTCCGATGGGTGTACACAGTGGTGGTCGATGCGAGGAGCGACGAGGTGCGCTCATACCTTCACGCAGTGCGGGTAGCCCGGCAGCAGGTGCGGTTACAGCCGGACACGTCCCTTGCGCGCCACGTGTCAGCGCACATCCCGAGCTCGGACCGCGCTGGGGCGGACACACTGTCGTCACCTCTCGTGCGAGGACGTGCTGAGCCTATGGAAGGCAGCGAGGATGGCTTCGATTTAGATGCAGCAGGCACCTGCATTCCGAGACCCATTGCAGAATTTGGCAGTGTTCTGCGTGAGGCGCGCAGGCACCCTTCATCGCACGCAAACGACGTGCTCGTGTGGCCTTCGGTGCTAGGGCCAAGGTCATCGGCGCGACCAAACATCATATCACACGATGCACATCCAGATCAGCCGTCCAGCTCCGATTCGCCTGCCGAGGTGGGCACGCGTGCGGCCGACAGCTATTGCACAGCTGGGCCATGCATGCCATGCCCTGTCACAAGCAGTAGAGAGGCCGATACGTGGGCATCTGCTCTGGAGGCCGATGCCTTGGCTCTTGCCACGCGTTTCCCGGGGGGTAGGACGTTTTGGATTGAGAGGGGGGCCGACGAGGGCGATGGTGCACGGGAGAATTGCAGCGGCGGCTGCAGCAATGAATCGGCAGCGGGTACCACCCCTCGCTGCACATTAGAAAGGCTGGCGCTCTCCGTCCTCAGATTCCACTCCAAGCGATTGGCAGCGGTGTGGAATGGCGAGGCGCAGCACGAACTACCAGCAGCCATAGGAGCCGAGTGGTGGATTCAGCGCCGGATTCTCGATCGTGATCCTAGTGAAGGCGGGATCCGGCTGCATTGGGACTGCGACGAACAGTGGCTCAGGTGACCGTCAACTCACTCCACCCGCCGCCACTCTCCGCTCCTTGGTGGGGCGGGCTTGGATCATTTTCCCTGCTCCCTCTTCGATAGCTCACCTGATTCCTGGCTCGTCGAGCTGGGCGCACTCCGAGCACAAGTGCCTGGCTCTCTTCTTTTTAGGTGACTGGTCATCCTTTGCCATACTCACAGGTGGGAGCATGTACCGCCAATACTTGCCACGGTGACCTATGTCACTCAAGGCTCGGCGCCAACAATAGTCCTGCCGTTGGGCGCCCGTGCTGATGGCCAGGCCGAGATACCTATGCCAAACGCGCGTTGCTGCCGAGGCGGCCGCATAAACACCCTTCCCGAGAAAGGTCACTGCCAGCATTTGAGTAGAGCTTTCAATGATGGTGACAGCTGGAAGAGAGGTGGTCACAAGAGCAGCCACGTGGGAAGCGAAGCGGAGGGTGAGAGTAGGGCGGGCGCACGGGGGGGCTGTCGCAGGGATACCTCTGGTGCCCATGGCATGTGCATGCACGGGGAGTGCGAAAGTGACCCGGGGCATGCAGCGGCGTGCCTTCTCGAGTCAAGGAGATTTCCTCTCACATCCGTGTGCGGCCGTGCAGTGGTGTGCCACCCAAGACCCGGAAAACATCTTGCATTCGACGGGCGGCTTTTGCACGGAGCCTTAGTCGAATTGCAGCGGACGGAGCCGCATCTCGTGGTGGCGCCAGCCTCACGCTCGCTTGATGTGGCAGGCGCCGGGAGAACAGTCGCTAGAAGCGATGGAGATGCCGCTTGCAGTGCCGACCCACTACCGACGTCCATCGCGTCGTCTCCTGTGCGGGTGACGATACTTGTCAACCTATGGCCATACCGACCTCTCGGCCTAACTCGACTTCCCGCGGATGTTGCGTCAACCCTCTCGAATGGCGACTTCTTCCGACTAGATCATGGTGCTCTAGCACAGGAGATCCCCGAGCTTTCGTGGGATGACGCACCGGTTGGACACGCCGAGCCCGTAGTTAGGCCCTTTGGCGTCGAGGAAGCGCTCTCCAGATTGCTCAACATCAATGGGGGAATCGGTTCTGGTCTCGACACCTCGGATTCAGGTGAGATAGATGGGACTGCAATCCACCCTATTTTACAGCCGGGACCACAACGTCTTGAGATTGGTGATGGGGGGACGCACGCCGCACTCCTCGTTGCACCTTGGCCTCGCTCAACGGATTGGGCATTGGAAGGCCGCGCATCGAAAGAGCCGGCTGCGACTGAGGGAACGGAAGCACCTAAGCGACCATCTCACGATTGCTTGAGAAAGCGGGTGCCGGACTTGGCATGCGGCCTCGACACGTTTTGTTGGCCTGTGAGAATTGGTAGGGCATCATCTCATGCTACTCCGCTTACCCGCCCAATGCCGTGCCCGCTGGAGCGCTAGAGCCAAGCTCGTCGTGCATAGCATTTGCGCAATCGCCAGAACCTCTGCGCTCCGTTGTTTGAGCACGCGGCCTGCCCGTGTGGCCAATCTATGGCCAACGCACTTGATGACAAGAGAGCTTGCGCCCTAATCCAGCAATTGCGGGTGCACCTCCAATGCGAGAACGTCGCACAATCGGAATTGAAGTAGTAATATAAACCTTTTAATAGTCTCACCGCACACGCGGCCGTGGACCCTCTACTTTCTACTCACGTAGGAAACTTTCTACACCAGGTGGCCCGCTCTCCCTCTCGCCTCTCGCTCCCCCCACCTCCCTCTCTCTCCCCACCTCCCTCTCTCTCGCTGCCTCTCTCTCGCTGCCTCGCTGCCTCGCTGCCTCGCTCTCGCTCCTGCGCCCTTGCTCCCACGCTCGCTCTCCCCTCTCTCGCTCGCTCTCCCTCTCCCCCCCCCCCCATCCCCATCCCCCCTCGCTCTCGCTCCCTCACTCTTTCTCGCTCGCTTGCTCATCTCTCCCTCGTCGCTCGCTCGCTTTCGCTCGCCGCTCTCCTCCCCCTCCCCCCCCCCCCTTCCCTCCCCCCTCCCTCCCTCCTCCCTCCCTCTGTCACTGTCCCTCCTCGCGTTCTGTCTCTCCCTCGCGCGCACTCTCTCCCTCTCGCTCGCTCGCTCTCCTGCTTGGCTCTCTATTTCTCTCTCCACCCCCCTCCCTCTCTATCTTTCCCCCTGGCTCTCGCCCCCCTCGCTCCCTTTCCCCCTCGCTCTCCCTCTCCCTCGCTCTCGCTTTCTCTTGCTCCCTTCTCTCTCTCTCTCTCGCCCTTGCTCCCCCTCCCCCTCGCTCCTGCTCTCCCCCCCCCTCTCTCCCTCGTTGCTCCCTTCTCTCTCTCCCTCTCTCGCCCCCTCGCTCTGCCCCTTCCTCCCTCTCCTTTCCTCCCTCCCTCCCTCTCACTCCCCCCTTCATCACCCTTTTCTCAAGCCCCCCTTCATTCCCCCTCCCTTCTCCCCCCTCTCTCCCCTTCCTCTTTAGCTCCTCTTTCTCTCCACGCACGTGTAAGCGCGCGCATATGCTCACGCTCAGCGTGTGGTGCATGAATGCTCGCGCTGCCATTCAAAAACGGAGTCAAAAACGGAAGGGCTTGCAAAAACGGCAAAACCGGCCTCTTTTTGGCCTTGACAGTCGACAGAAAACGGTAAAAAGTAAAAACGCATTTCCCATCTAGGGAACGTACGCAGCAGCTTGCCGGACGTCTTGTACGACGCGCGCGCGCTCTTCGGCTCGAGAGTCACGAGCTTGGACCGTGTACTGGTCCCGGGTAACCCGGGGTTTGCGCGTGGCGCGTGAGCTTGCTGCGGGCCATGGGAGGCTATGGGGGGGGGGCGGTGTCTTGTCCACGAAGCGCGCTTGTCCACGAAGCGGCAGAGCCTCTAGAGTAAAGAGTAAAGTGCTGTTGCGATGTTGGCCAGGGGCGTTGTACACAGAAGTAGTACTACTCTACTGTACTACTCTAATGAGGGGGTCTGGAGCTCGCGGCTCGCAAGCGGAGCGGGAAGAGCGCTCAGAGCTCCAAGAAGGCGACAGCGAAAGAAGAAGAGATCGATGCCTATCAATTCTATCAATCCTGGAGCTCGGGCCCTGTTGATTGCCTCTACAGCTCCGTCATCAAGAGGTGCGGTCTCAAATAAATGGACAACGTGTGGAGATATTTTGGTTGGGAGCAGCCCCTCTCTTGCGCGTGCAAACGGGTGACTCTCCTCCTCCTCTCCTCATCTTTCGTGTTGGACACGCGACCTCTCTCTCTCTCTCTCTCTCTCTCTCTCTCTCTCTCTCTCTCTCTCTCTCTCCTCTCTCTCTCTCTCTCTCTCTCTCTCTCTCTCTCTCTCTCCTCTCTCTCTCTCTCTCTCTCTCTCTCTCTCTCTCTCTCTCTCTCTCTCTCTCTCTCTCTCTCTCTCTCTCTCCTCTCTCTCTCTCTCTCTCTCTCTCTCTCTCTCTCTCTCTCCTCTCTCTCTCTCTCTCTCTCTCTCTCTCCTCTCTCTCTCTCTCTCTCTCTCCTCTCTCTCTCTCTCTCTCTCTCTCTCTCTCTCTCTCTCTGTGCTCTGCTCTGCTCTAAGAGGCAGGGAGCCATCATGAGGAGAAGAGACGGAGGAAGAGAGAGAAAGTACGAAAAGAGTGGGGGGGGAGTGAGACAGGTGGGGGCTTTGGAGCCTCTCCAGACATTTCTGCGTCTCATTTATGACCCGGGATAATATGAGAAAGTGCGCGAGAGGTAGGGAGGACCTGAGACAATCGAGGGTCCCCGTCCACTACAGTAAAGCAAAACATCTGCGAGACTGCCGACTCTCTCTCTCTCTCTTCTCTCTCTCTCTCTCTCTCTCTCTCTCTCTCTCTCTCTCTCTCCCTCTCTCTCTCTCTCTCTCTCTCCCCCCTATCACTCTCTCCCTCGAGGTGGCAACGAGGTGGCGATGCTCCGCGTGGCGCCCCGGCTGCGGCTCCCGCCGCTCGTGCGCGCGGGAAGGCGCGCCAAGTCGGCGATGTGAGCAGCCGCGCCGTCTGCCCGCCCGTCGGTTTGACACCCTACGCGCGCACGCGGTGGGGGGGGGGGAGAGAAGAGAGAGGGGAAGAAGGGGGGAGGGGGAGACGGAGACGCGGCACGGTCAGTCCAATGAAGGGGGTGGGGGGGAATGGGGGATTGGGTTCCGGGGAGAGGAAGGGGGGGGGGGGAGGGGGAAGAGAAGGAGGAGAGGAGGCGGTATGGCCAGACAACCGCAGGAGGGGAGAGGAAGCGGGAAAAGGAGAGGAGGGGAGATGGGGTTGTGGCAGAGAGATTTGGTAGAGAGATGGGCGTACAAGGAGAGAGAGTGACAAGATGGAGAGTGAAGAAGAAAGAGACCAGCGGATGAAGAGATGGAAGGGACGGGAGGGTAGTGATGGGGAGCCTACACAAGCCACGCTGTCGTCAATGCCCTGCTGCTCAGCGTTTGCGCGCCCACCACCACGCCCACAGGGCCGCCACGTACGAGCATGATGAGGAGGATCTCCGCTTCTCGGGTCTCACGGGCGGTCAGCTCGTGCACGAGGCACTCGTCGAGTGCGACGTCCAGCACGTCTTCGGCTACTCGGGCGGCGCCAACCTGCCCATCCTCGACCAATTCCATAAGTCGCCTATCACTTTTGTGATGAACCGATCGGAGCAGTGCTGCGGCCACGCAGCCGAGGGTTACGCCCGATCGTCAGGCCGTGTCGGCGTCGTTCTCACGACGTCAGGTCCCGGCCTCACCAACATTATCACACCGCTCCAGGACGCCAAGGGCGACTCGACGCCAATGGTCGCGCTATCGGGCCAGGTGCCAATGGCCGCCGTCGGGACCGACGCCTTCCAGGAGTGCCTCGCGGTCGACTTGACGCGGCCGTGCACCAAGTGGAGCTACCAGATCAAGAGCGTCGAGGAGGTGCGCTCGGTTGTCCATGAGGCCTTCCATGTCGCCTCCTCTGGCAAGCCGGGCCCGGTGCACATCGACCTGCCGAAGGACGTCATGACCTCCGTCCTTCGTGGCGCTGGCGTGCCGCTGCCAATGCTCCCGCCACCCGTCACGCCTTCGCGCGCCGTCATCGAGGAGGTGGCCCGCCTGCTTTCGATCGCCAAGAAGCCGATTTTCTACGTCGGTCAGGGCGCCGTCGCTGGCAAGGAGGAGTTGCGAGCCCTCGCCAAGGCAGCCAACGTGCCAGTCACCACCACCCTCCACGCTATGGGCACCTTCGATGAGGAGGACCCGCTCTCCCTCCACATGCTTGGCATGCACGGAGCCGCCTATGCCAATTTTGCCATCCAGGCGCGCAATCAACGGGGAGGCGCGGCCCGGGAGGGGCACGCTTGGAAGTTCCCCTCCTTCTCACCCTCACGGCCCGTCCCGCCGCCTCGGCTTCAATGCAGGAGGCGGATTTGATTGTGGCCATCGGCTCGCGCTTTGACGACCGCACGACAGGTGCCCTCGCCCACTATGCGCCCGAGGCCTTCAAGGCTCACGCCGAGGGACGCGGAGGATTCATTCACTTCGATATTGAGCCCTCACAGGTGCGCACGCCGTGAGCGGCGGGACGCCGGCCGGCTCCGCGCAGCCTCCGCCGCAAGCCACCCTCTCAAAGTAGGTGGCAAGCATGCGCCCCTCATTCTGTGACCTGCCACCTGCTTGCCCCTGCTGCAGTTTGGACGGGTCGTGCAACCGACGGTGGCCGTGCCTGGAGACTGTGTCTCTGCCATGCGGATGCTTCTCTCTATCGTCGATTACCAAGACCGGGCTGAGTGGCACGCGCGATGCGCTGACCTCAAAAAGACATATCCCTTCGCCTATACGCCACCGGCTGACGGACGCATCAAGACGCAAACGGTGAGCTGCAGTCCGGCTGTGAGGCATGCGGCAACGAAGCTGCACCGCTGCCCGCCGGCCTGCCCACTCCTCTGACAATTTCTGACGGGCCCACGCTGCGCCTCCCAGGTCATTGAGGCCCTCAACGAGGGCATGAAACCCCACCGCGAGAAGCTCGTCGTCTCGACAGGCGTTGGCAATCACCAGATGATGGCTTGCCAGGTGGGCAGCCGATCCTGTTTTGCCCCTCAGTGCGTGTTATGCGGCATGTCTGGATCCGTTGCGCAACGTAGGGCTGGCGGCCGGCGCATTGAGCTGCGCGCCCCATCAACCGACAGCCCCCTTCCACCCTCTCTCCGCCCCATCCTCTCCCCACCTTCACTCATGGGACCATCCCCCCCTTCCCTGCCTGCAGTTTTTGCGATGGACCGAGCCGCGTTCAATCGTTTCTTCAGGTTCCCTTGGCACGATGGGCTTTGGTCTCCCGGCCGCCATCGGCGCACAGGTCGCTCACCCTGACAAGGTTGTGCTCCTCATCGACGGTGACTCCTCCTTCAATATGACGCTCAACGACCTTGGCACAATCAAGGAGCACCAGCTCCCCATCAAGATGGCCATCATGAACGATGGAGCACAGCAGGTTTGCCGCTAAGCGAGCGCTGTGTCAGCAAGGCCTGTGCCATTTCTGCCACGGTGCAGCCGGCGGCTGCCCATGTCTTCCCAGCAGTGCCGTCGCCCATCGCTTCCTTGCGCTCGGCTCGTCACAGATGGTAAAGGTCTGGCAGAAGCTCTTCTTTGACGGACGTCTCGTCGCCACAGACAACGTCAACCCTGACTATGTGACGCTCGCCAAGGCGTATGGCTTCGAGGCCTTCTCCTGCGACAACGTCAACGACTTACCCGCGGCGATTGACCGCTTCGTGAACGCCAAGGGCCCCGTGCTCGCCGATTTCCGTACTGTCCCCGACATTTGCCTGCCGATGGTGGCTCCTGGCAAGGGCCTGCAGGAGATGTTCCTGCCGGGCTCCATTTCGTTCGACGACGAGGTCATGCCTGAAATGGTTGGTGATGCACCCAGCTAGTTGCGAGACGGTGCTAGACAGGACTGTGCGCGTCCGAGCCTGGCGCGAGGTGGCGTCAGGGTGATCTCTTTTCTTGAAAAGAAAGGCTCTAGCATTCAGGTAAGGTTTGCGTTGGCGCGCCTCTCGTCGCCTCGGTTGGTCCCGGGAGCCTCTTGCCAACGTGCATGAGAACAACTCTTGTTGGCGGGACGGATTCGTTTTCAGTGCTCACTAATATTTTGGATGCCTTTGCACTCGAGCAAGGCTTCCGAGAGGCACGACAATGCCTCCTTACTGCGTATGAAACGCGCCATGTACCAACCGCACCACGTGTAGACAAGAAGTGAACGTGAATAGGAAGTCACGGCGACACTACTAGCGGAGAAAAAAAAATCTTCTTAAAAATTCCCGCTACGTATGCGGCGTGAGGCAGCTTGCTAGTGTACCTCCCTACTACCCAACCTTAACCCCTAGCAACCCCCTTCCCCTTCCCCAGTTCCCTCTTTAGCGGAGAAGCTGGTTTTATGTCGAAACAAGCGAGTGCTTGTTCGTGGGGCAAGTCTCAAGGGGCATAGAGCACAGTCTTGAGAAAGAGAGAGGGAGCGCGCGCGCTACATGGCGACACAAGCCACGATCACACATCACTCACAAAACCGCCCAGTCAACAAAGGGACACTCCGAAAACTCACGTAAACAGTCGCCACAATCAAAGAAACGAGTCCGGAGAAGAATGCAGCCGACCGAAACGAAGCCACAACGAAGAGTCTCGAAGTAAACGGCGATCACCCCTCAAGAAACAATGCCCGTCCTAAAGTTAAAAGACACACAAGCCATCGGATCCGTCTAGAGTATTGAGAAAATACTCTGGATCCGACATTCTAGGGAGGCCGCGCGCGCTGCTTCGGCCGGGAGTTGGAGAGAAGGGGGTGGGAGATTGTGGCTCGTCTCTTGATCTAGTTCCGACTCGGATTTTCATCATATATATAGCGTGAGAGCTTTATTGGTTATCGGTGCGGTTCTTATTTAGAGATTTGGCTACCCTAGGTGATGTTTCTTATGTCCAGGCCTCTCGCCGCCTGCAAGAGGTCCTCTGTTACTCCTAGGTTGAAATCCTTGTCTATAGTGTACAGGGGGCTTATCATTTTCCGAATATGTTTGTTGCTCGGGGCGTGTAGCCCCATGTTCTCGCGTTGTTTTTTTAACCTTTGAAAGAAACCGACCTTCGCCGTTACTAATATGTGGTATCTCGTAAGGATTGCTCTCAAGATTGTTCTAACGGACCTACCGTCCGCGTTGCCATATTGGATGTTGTAAAAGTCCGTAAGGATGTATCTCCACGCCAGGATACCTAAGTATCCCGAGGAGGGATGCGGTCTGTTTACCTGATAGCAAAAGAGACGCTGGGCTATCTCAGAGCCCGGCCTAAGGTTAATCCCCAGAAGCCCTTCTATGAATTCGAAAATGGGTTCCGTCGCGATGCACGTGGCTATGTGGGTGGAGCTCTCTGGGGCTATACCGCAAAAGCGGCACGTCGGATCGTCAGCGAACCGGTTCGCCGTGGCTATTCTCCTATGCAGGACGTGTTTGAAATGCATATATGAGTCTCTTGGCGTTAAAAAGTTGTACTTGTATAGCTGAGATACTTGTTTCCATTTCCCGGAGAGGTCCGGCAATCGTTTTTCCCACCTCAATGTGGATTTTTGCTTCTTCGTGTTCCTCATTGCGAGAAACGCTTTGGTCAGCGCCTTGACGTTAACATCCTCTAGGGTTTATTCGCGCCTTTAAACGTGTATTCTTGCGGTATCGGGTACGCCGTCTCGGCCGGACCGTCGTACGCTCTGCCCCATTTCAATGGGGTGTATAACTCGTCTGGTGATGGCTGCGGGTTGGCTCTCTCATGAATGTGGGGTTCTCCCATCACAGTAAGCTTGACTACGTGATAGTCGCCACACCGGCGCAGGTAATACTTGTGTTCTTTGTCCACCAGGATGTCTCCTAGGTCATGTGCGTCCGGGTCTTCCTGAGGGGCTAACTCATGTTCTCCCGGAGTGAGGGGAGGAGACACCGCTTTCTTCCTAAGAAGGTGCATATATTCATTGGTGGCATCCGCCATTCTTGCTCTAGACCATTCGGCTATCTTCTATCTTCTCCCATGACTTTAGGAATGGACCTATCGAGATGTAGTTGCCTCTATGGCGTATGGAGTCCTTGTTGGGGAGGCAAGGCGGCAGTGGCAGGCGGCAGGGCCAGAGGCTGGCCCTGTTGTTCTGCAGGGAACAGGGCTCTGCCTGTTCCCTGCTTCTGTTGGTGTTGGGGAGGTGAGGGCGGGAGGATCATGTCGACGTCACTGTCCGTGAGGGGGGCAGCCTGCGAGCGCTTCGGCTCCGGCGGCTTGGGGCGGCCCCGGTGGGGCGTCGTGACGGCGGGGGGCTGGGAGGTGGGAGCGGTCGGCGCGCGCTCCATCGCTGAAACTATAACGATAGTTTTTGACACTACTAGCGGAGAAGCGACTGCGGAGAGAATGTTTGTGTATGTGTTGGCGATTGAGGAGAGGGCGAGGGAGTGAGTGAGTCAGAGCTGAGCAGTATGACTAATAAGGGCTGGGACTCAATTAAGTTTATACTTGGTTCGCCCATGGGGGGGCACGAGCCCCCCCCCCCTCTCCACTCTCCACTCCGCTCCCCTGCCGTGGGGGAGGAACCACCCACCCTCCTGGCACGCCTTTTGGCTTGCGAGAAGCACCCTGCCTTGCCGACCCACTCTCAACGAGCCTCAGCCGGAGATCATAAACCCTAGCCGGAGACCGTAAACAGCCGCTACGATTGTCATTGCCAACGTTGTATTTGTCATTGCGATTGTTAACAGTCTAGGAACAAGTAAGCGCACTAACACTCACTCTCATAAACATAGGGGATAGGCTACTATAGCTGCTTGGCGCCCCACGGTCTGGCCACCGCCACCTCCTCCGTCTTCCACCTGCGGCTTCGCACCTGCGCTCGCATCTCCGCCTCCGCTTCTTCTTTCAGCCAAGGCGGCATGGCTCGACTCCGACTCGTAAGTGACGCGGAGCCGCGCCGCGAAACTTACCGATTTTTCGGTGGCGGCGGAGCTCTCGCTCACGCCCACCCCCTTCTCCGCGCTCTCTCCCCCCTCTCCTGCGGCACGCGCGATGGCGCGCCTGCGGCAGGCCTCCAGCTGCCCTCTGGCGACCCTGGAGGCTCCAGGAGGCCAACTCAGGGGGCAGAGGAGGTTGGGGCTCTCCCTGGCCTCTCCCTCGCTGGCGATCCTGAGCCTCTGGGGCCCCCACGCTGCACTTGTTTGCCTGTCAACCAGGGGGGGGAGGCGGGGTTGGAGCAATGGCAATGGGCTGGCCACGACTGGCCAGGACGGGCGAATGGGGCGAGCCTATGGGGAAGGAAGTGGGTCAGTAGGGTAGTGTGCTCTTGGCAAGCCATCAGGCATGCCAGGAGGATGGGTGGTTCCTCCCCCATGGCAGGGGAGGAGTGGAGAGAGGGGGGGGGTTCGTGCTCCCCCATGGGTCAACCAAGTATAAACTTAGATGATTACTGACGCCACTAAAGCGGGGACGAGGGTCGGCCATCACGCGAGGCATACCCCCAACTCCAGATTCGGTGTGCTTCTCACTTTTTGTTAACCCTCAACTCTTATAGCTGCCGGACTGGTATAGCAATGCGTTGCCGCATAAAGTTTTGCGATGACACCTTGGTAGTATGCATGTGAAGTTAAGAACGATGAGGCTTTGGTTTGCTCGACGTTCAAGGGAGAGCACGCTGCCAGCAGGGCTAGCTAAGCAGGGCCTCGCCTTGTTATGGTTTGCATATGAAGTCGCCTTTGGACCAGATTAGGCTACCATTGCGAAGAGCACTGCTCCAGCGGGTACTGCTACTTCACCGGCGGGCGCTTGGTCGTCATCGTGGGCAACCTTGCTAGCGGCGTGGAGAATTTGGCTCGTTCCATCTTCAGCAACTTCCGGCAAGATACCGTTGATGAGTACAGTGCGGGAGTCGAGTGAGGGGGCGTCGAGGAGCCACTTCGAGAGGACTCGCACCAATGTGCCAACGGGCTCCGATCGAGCACCGGTATGGCTGAGAGAGTCCCGGTCGCCATCCGACTCATCGCTCTGGCTGAGGTGCACATTGTGTGTAGCTTCATCGGCGGCGCGCCACCGTTGTCCTGTGGGGCTCCGGGGCGGCCGTGTTTTGTGCATGCGAGCTGAGACCCCATCGCTAGCGGTGTCGCCAACGCGCCTCTCGGCGAGCTCAACCTCTTTGCTCTCGGCGCTTGCCCGCTGCAACAACAGCTTGATAGGGCGCTGCCCGAGATTGATTATCAGGAAGGTGCGCGCCGCTTCTCTGAATGCCTCGGCGCGCTTTCCGAGATCACATCCCTCGGGAGCGCTGTGACAGTATACCCTCAACGTGCGTGGCGCGGTGCGCGGCAAGGCGACCCTGTATACTTTGGTGCCCATTGTGTGACGCCATAGCAAGGACGCCCAGTAGTCGGGCGTGGGCTCGAGACCATCCTCGGTGAGGAGCCCGTAGTCGGCGCCTGCGAGAGTTTGCCTGCATTGTACCTCGTGGCCCTCCTTGGCAAGCAAACCCAGCTGATCGAGCCACCAGGGAGTCGCTGCCCACGTGCCACTCACATTGGGCTGCCCTCCAACCTGAACCATGCGTTGACAAAACAATCAACATGGCATGACAATTTTGGCAATCAAACGTAGGTGAACGCCTCCCCCGCCATGGTGCGATAACCATGGGACAGGTTGTGGAAGTGAGCATCGCGCGTGCGTATCACACCTGAGCAGATCCCGTTTCGCCCAGCCAGCACGCCGGGGCCTTATGTAGCTTCCGATTTTCTGCGTCCTTACTCTCGGTCGGAGCACCTTCTCGAGCATTGCTCTCAACAACTGGTGCTCGATACTTAACCTTGCCGTCGGACAGCGCGGCCTCGCGGTCGGGTCGTTGCTCTACCAACGTCGCCATCCCCGCCTTCGGGGTGTCATCGACCAGGCACCGCTCGCCTGCTTGTGTCCGGGCTGCCATCGCAACTTGTCTAGCAAACTGGAGACAGGTGTCGAGCACCTCCGCCTTGCGCAATGTCTCTTGATCAATTGGTACCACCAACAATCGGAGCGCGAGACAGACCAGGGCGACGAGTGCCGCCGCAACGGCAACCACTGATGCCACTGCAGCTGTTACAAGGGCTCTCGCCGACGTGGGAACGGGCACAGGCAGCGAGGGCGGTCGGCACCGCGGTGGGGATGGTGACCGTGCTGCGGCCAGCGAGGGTGACGGTGTCGGAGGCTTCGCGACAACCTGGTCCTTTCCTGTCGAGTGCAGCACCGCCGCCGTCTCGGGCGAGCACTCGAACGAGTAGTCCGCAAACGCCAACACAGTGGGTCCCTGACCCGATCCGGCTGCCCCGCTCTGCCAATCGATCGGCACACACCCAACATCAGGAAAAACCATCTCACCACCACAGACTTGGTGTGCCGACAACGGGGCGACGATGTTGGCTGCCATAGGATGCTCGATCACCACGCTGGCGCCGAACGTCGCAAAAACAGCCACAATCGCTGCTGTTACCCCAATCGGCCCCGCGGCCGGCCAGCCTCGAGCCAAGATGGATCGATCGGAGAGCCCAGGGTAGTAGTGCCACGTCAGGATGTCAGCTCCAGCAAGCTTGCGCTCAGCAGCAGCAGTGGCGACACGGGGCAAGAAGCGCTGGGCGAGGCGAGGCCGGCGCATGGGAAAGATCGAGGGTGGGAGGAAAGTGGGCACCTCACCCATCGCGGGCCACCTGTAGGCGGGAGGCGCGGAGCCGCACAGTAAATACAGGTGGGATGATAAAAAGTAGCAGTGGACTGAGGTGTGATAGTGGCGGGGCTTCTCTCCTCGCCCGCCTCCGGGAACCTCACCATGCGGTTCCTGGAGCCGAAATCCTCGACCCTGGTGAGTCTTCGTCTCTCGCGCGCGCAAGGACAGCGACATCTTCCGCGTGGTGCTCGGGCGACACAAAGAGCGGCGGGTTGTGGAACAGGGGCCAAGCATTTGGCTCATTGCCCAGTTCCCACACTCTAATAGGAATGCCCTCTGCACGCGCAAAGCGCATGAGCGCGCGCGCCTGCACGCAGCGCCAGGCGGAGGCGGAACCGTCCTCACGGATAACCGAGCCAGCACGTGGGCCCCAGCCGGCGTTGAGCGCAAACGAGACATGCAGTCCCACCTCGTCTGCAAAGTCGCGCAGCCCACGCAAGTGGTCTGCGGTCAGTACTGAGCCATAATGTGGTGGCGGGAGGAGCGGCGGTTCGTGCTCTTCTCCGGCGTCGGTGAGCGCATAGTAGACACGATCTGCCTCGGTCCCACCGATCCGCAGGTACGCAGGGGCGAGCGCACGGCACAGATTGCGAAGCCGGGGCACAGAGAAGTCGAACGAGGGCCGCACGCCTCGGCTCTCTCCGGCTCCATCCGGATTCCAGAAGCGCGTGGGCTCGGCGATCTGGCCGAGGTCGACGCAGAAGGAGAGGTATCGAGAACTCACCTCGGCGCACGCTGTATGCGAGCACGTCGCGCGCAGCGCAGGGGGAGAGCGAGCGCGGTCGGGGTGCGGCGGTGGCGGCGCGCCGGACGAGTCGGCCATCCGTGCCGGGGGAAGGGGGGAAGGCCGGGGGGGAGAGAGAGAGAGGAGGCAATCAGGCAATCGGTCTGAGTTTTCTTGTCTGTGTAAGTTTAACCTTAGTACTGAGTGCTGAGTGACCGCAGAATTGTACGGCACCGGAGCCCCTTCCTCTATCTATCCTGGGACGGGGCGCATGGCTCGTCTAGTAGTGTGTGACTAGTGCTAGCTAACAAGCTGCTCCACGCGACTACATAGACTGAATGAATAAGAGAGAAGAGGCCACCTTCCACCTTGATCACTCAATTTCAATATCAATCTATCAATCTCGATCACACTAGCGCGCTCGACGTCGCTCAATTCCGACGAACTCCGTGGGGGTCGCGGGCGAGAGGAGTCCTCTGACGGTTGAAGCGAGGCACGGGCGTCCCAGTCAGCTACTTTACGCCATTCTCGCAGGTTTTGAATAGGTTTGGTGTTTGGTTGGGGGATACCGAATGTTAGGTCCGGACGGTGTGAATGATGGTAGCAGGAGGCGCCAGTGAGAACGAGCGGTGGACGGCGGCGCGACGGCGATGCCCGACGCGCCCTCTGACGCCGACTTCCTCCGGCTGACGCCGCGGCGGGCGCTCAGCTTCGGCATGCTCGCAGCGGTGTTCCTCGGCATCGCCTCCTTTGGCCACCCGCTCCGGGCACGCGCAGTCCAACCCCAAAAGCCTACGGTGCACGCGGAGGGGCGGCCTGCGCTGCTGCCGCACAATGAGCGCCGGCGGCCCACGCCTGCCAGGGGCGAGGCCCACAGGCCCCGCGGCAAGTCGAGAATATCCTCGATTATTATGCCACAATCACACCGTGGTCACACACCCGCGCAGCCCGCCTCACAACCTTGGAACTTCCCGGCACACAATGGGCCAATCAGTGCTAGAGCAAAACGGCAGTATCCGATGCGAAAAAACTCGGGATATTTCGGGCGCGACTCGCCGTTCCCCGCGTGGATGCACCGGCCCCTTGTCGGTCGGTCTATAAGTACCCCCGCGGACCTCGAGCCCGTCGTCCTCACGGGCACTGCCTGGCACTACAGCTCCGACGCAGTGGCCGCTGCGGGCAGCGCAAGTGTTGCCGGCAGCTTGGCACAACGGTGTTCGGCCCACGGAGTGTGGTCGGCGGCGCTCGGCAGGTGCGGCGGCCTCTGCTACCATGGCGCAGTGAGGACCAGTTTGTGCACCACGAGTCGATGCGAGCGCGATGCGCAGTCGTATGCGAGGCAACGCCAGTGGCATTGGCGAACTAGTGATCTGCCATCCCACCAACAGGTGCGATTGTGCTCCGTACCACTGGGGTTCCGACTGTTCGCTGCCTGTCGTGACCAAGGGCATCTGTGTGATGAACGACTCCAGGCCGTGGTTCTGCGACAAGCCCGCCTGCATCCACTCAAGCGACGAACGCCCGTCACCACTTATTCCCCTGAAGGGTGGCCATCCTCTCAAGGGTCTGCCTCCCCACAAGTTTGGCCCCTCGCGTTGCGTCGGGGAGCCTCTCGATGGGTGCCCTTTGAGTTGCAGCGGGAATGGGGTGTGCGAGGGAGGAAAGTGCCAGTGCTTCGTTGGCTTCCGCGGTGAGGCATGCACCATTTCTGTCGAGTGGACGGGCTGCCTCAACAATTGCTCTAACCGTGGGAAATGTCTGCGGGGATTCTGCCATTGCAAGCCACCATTTTGGGGAACAGATTGTGCCATGAGAGATGGAGGCGATGCAGGCTCGCACGGCTTGCACGGGCGCCCGGGTGCAGCCGGTTCTGGCGTGGTGGGTGCGGCGGAAGCATCGATTGCGACCGAGATTGTGGGGGGCGACGGTCCGCGGTGCCGGAAGCGGCCGTGCATTTATGTCTACGAGCTTCCTGCTAGGATGAATGTGCTCGCTCTCAAGGTGCTCCTGTTGTCCCCAGTCTCAAAGCTTGGTGGGGGAGGGGGTGTCTAAGGCGTGTGCGAACAGCTGGCCATGAGATCCAAGTGCGTTGGGGTAGCCCGCGCGTCTCGCTGATTGCGCCCCGGCACGGAACATAGGTTGAGCACGACTGGCGAGAGCAATACGTTGGGCGCAAGTTCGATTACCGCGCGCCCTTATTGTTTCACGAGGCGCTCCTCGGATCGCCGCATCGCACCTCGATGCATTCAGAAGCCGACTTTTTCTATGTGCCCACATGGGACTTCCAGGCGCGCAGCTTCGTTGGCGTTGGCCATCCCTGGGACCTGCGCTCGCCCGCCACGCCCGCTCCTCACCTCGTCCGTATTTTATCTTCTTGGTGCTTCAATAGGGCTCGTGGGGCAATCCCGAGGTCTATTATCGCGCAGCGCGCTACATCTCGCAGTTGTGGCCGTTCTGGAACCGCACCGGCGGGAGGGATCACCTGTGGGCAGTGGCGCGTGACGCAGGCGCGTGTGCGACGCCCTGGGGTTCGTTGCGTGACGAAATGGCGAACGCAACGCTGCTACTCAACTGGGGAGGAGTCACAGGACTTTCGGGCAGGTGCGCTAAGGAGCGAGCTTAGCATGGTCCTTCCGCCCATCCATCTCCATGGTGGCTCTTCAGCATCGCCAGCGCCGCATTGTCGACCATCCCATCCTACGGGCGCATAGGCCCTGAGGCCAGCGGCCGCGGGTTTCCGTCAATGGACTCACATGCGAGCACTACCACTCGAGAAGCTCGGCTATGTTTCTCATCTCATCACGATCCGAATTCCCTTCCAGGCATGAGGAGCGATGCTACTCTGCTTCAAAAGATTTGGTGATCCCGGGCTCCCTCACGCACTCTACGGTCGCCAAGTCTCCATTTTGGCTGCCGGCTGCAGAAGTGGCCGCCATCGACACCAACCGTTCGACGACGTTGTTCTTCATTGGCGCCTTGTGCTGGAAGCTCGATAAGAAGGCCCGCACGATGGATGAACTCAAGAGCAAGTGTGACTCGTCATTTAATGTGGCAGGTTTCCTCTCAAGGTACTCCTTCGGGCTTAGGTATCAGATTTTCCGCCTCTTCTCAGAACATCAAGGGTTCAAGCTGTTCGCCACCGACTACCCGCCCTCAATGCCACAAGGAGGCGTCAAGGTAGACGTGAATGCCGAGATCTTGCAATCAAGGTGAGTCCGAACATCTGGCGTTGATGCGATGCTTCATCTTTGGCACCTGGCGCAAGGTGCTGAACGGGTTCGCTCCGTCGCGTAAGCGAAGAAAGCGACGATCCGCTCCAAGCCACTAGAACTGAGCTGATGACACCCCGTCGTAATTTGGTCCTTTGTAGGTACTGTCTTTGTCCTTCAGGCACAGGTTGGGGCATGCGTATGTATCATGCAATTATCCTGGGATGTGTCCCAGTCATCACACAAGATGACGGAGTGCACCCACGAGTCGTCCAAGCGTTTGAGCCTACTCTCGCGTGGGAACGCTTCTCGGTCATAGTTCCCCATGCAGCCATCGGCAATTTGAGCGCCATGTTGGATGCGACGGACTTGGCCGCTAAGCAAGCAGAGCTGCGGCGCGTGTGGAATCGCATGGTATGGCGCGGTGCATTGCGGCCGCCACTGAGGGATCGCCTACCAGCGCCGGACGCTTTTGACGCCACCATTGATGCCCTAGGGGAGCTCCTAGAGAGGAGACGCAATAGCGTGTGACTGGTACGGCTAGCGGTGTGTCCTAGTGCACGGGCGCGAAGCCGGGTGGAGAAGAGAGAGGCGTGGGTGGACCTGAAGCCATTGACCTGAAGCCATTGATTCAAGCTACTATAACTAGCTACGAGGGACCCATCGCACTCAAGGTGCTGCCTTAGGGAAAGCGGGCTGAAATACACACCAACTCACTGGGGCAGAAAAATGACCTATAGAGGGGGTTGAGCATCGCCGTGTGGGATGGCCGCAGGTCCGACGATTCGAGGCGCGTAGCGACTCGGATCACAAGGGTGGAGCCCGAGCAAGAGAGAGGGCCCTAACAGCAACCCCCTTGTGGGAGGGCCGCAGGCCCGACGATTCGAGGCGCGTAGCGACTCGGATCACAAGGGTGGAGCCCTAACAGCATCCCCCTTGTGGGAGGGCCGCAGGCCCGACGATTCGAGGCGCGTAGCGACTCGGATCACAAGGGTGGAGCCCGAGCAAGAGAGAGGGCCCTAACAGCAACCCCCTTGTGGGAGGGCCGCAGGCCCGACGATTCGAGGCGCGTAGCGACTCGGATCACAAGGGTGGAGCCCTAACAGCATCCCCCTTGTGGGAGGGCCGCAGGCCCGACGATTCGAGGCGCGTAGCGACTCGGATCACAAGGGTGGAGCCCGAGCAGTCTGGGCAGCATGGTACAATGATTCAGTGGGGCAATAAAATGTCCACAAATTTTTTCCTCGAGGGGGCATCGACCCGCACTCCTCGATGCGTAGAGCAGCCCCCGCGCCCTCCGAGCCACTAATGGTAGAAGCAGTACCACTGAAAGTGAAACAAATGCTCTTACACATTGCGCTCCTGCGCGCGCCCCCGCTCCCCCCTCTCCTCCTTGTGCGAGCCCGCTGTCCTGTCTGTGTCTGGCCTGTCTGTGCCAGGTCCTGCTCCCTTCCGAGGGTCGTATGCGTTGATGAAAATCGTTGTGGAGCGCGTCGTTGTGAGAGAGTCGCTCCTGGTGTCCTCCCCTCCCTTCTGATGCGTGGGTGGTTCTCTATGCGTCTGGTGTGCTCGCGCGCGCTGTGTAGTTCTGGTTGGTTGTTCGACGCAGCGCACTTTGTCTGTTCGTGGTTCCTGTGTGAGTCCCTCCTTCCCTTTTCGCGCTGCGTATGCGCGGCTGTGTCGGTGCGCGTGCGATGTGAGTGTGTTGCTGGTGGTGCCCTCCTCCCTTTTGACGCGTGCGCGTGGTGCTCTCGTGTGTTGAGTTGTATGTGTGTGTGTTGTACGACGCAGCGCAAGAAGTGAGTCATGATTCACACACAGAGTCGTAGGCCCGACAGAGAGCGCCACACAGAGAGCGCCACAAGAGAGAGCGACACAGAGCCACACAGAGCCACACAGAGCCACACAGAGCGACACACAGCCGCGCGCAGCTGGCGGCAGGACGGTCACGAAGGGTGACAGGTCGTTCACGAAGGGGTGGTCAGGTCGGTCACGAAGGGGTGGGGACGCGGGCAACTTTTTTCTGTTCCTAGATGTAAGGAGAGGGGGTGGTCGGTCGGGGGTTTTTGACTTCTACCAAAAGTGGGACATCGGGTGAAAAATTTTCTCTCCCCTATATCAAAGAGCGCCAATCATCATGTCAACTCAGCAACCAGTGACCATCGATGGTCGATGGAGAGTTCCGCTACGGCGCTTCTCACCAAAATGGCTCGGTCAAGGATAAACGCCGCTGGAACCGTCAACTTCGTGCAGAAGGGTTCACACGCTCGGGCCCTCCACCCTCCAGCGCACGTTTTGTTGTAGAGTCTGCTCTTGAGATGTCTCACATTATGAAACGATACGCAGACTCGGCTCTGCACCAAAAATACATTGTGAAACTGATTGTGCCCATTGGCTCGGGTCGTCGTCGGACGACTCGTGTTGAGTATCGCACGCTCACTACAGCCTACATTGATCGTCTCATTAACGGACATTACCCCGAGGACGAAGAGGGGGATGGCTACGAGTTTATCGGTAGTGACTTCGAATCTACCGAGGAGCTCATAGAGAGCGCCAGCGGTATACCGGCCTCGCTGTTTGCGGGTTGTGTTTTCGGGCGGGGGTGGTTGAGTGGGATAGTCACGCGGGAGAGTTGGAGGAGTCTGCAATAGCCGGCCCGTTGGATGGGGACATGGAATGTCCGCCGCCCGCTACTCCTGTCACGAGAGCGGAGGCACATGAACCCCCAGTGAGGCGAACAAGCCCGCGCCTAGCCGCCCCCCGTGCCGCACAGCCCGAGCCTTACACAGGTTCCATGGACAATTTCACCATGCCCCCGAGGATCGCGCCCAGTGGCCGCTCATTTGCGGCAAACTCGATTGTGCCCTGGGGGGTCGCGTTCAAGCGGGCATGGGCTGCCGCTGCCCGGCGTGCAACCTCGTCTACCACGACTTGTGTGCCGGCCATGGTGGCGATAAAGAGAATTGGGTGTGCTGTGACCGGCGCCATCTTGTCTCGCCCCGACGTGCACTCAAGAGGTCGGCTGCTGCGGCTGCGTTATCGAAGCAGGGTCTGCGCATGCAGCGGCGTGCGGCCGCCGAGGGCGCCTCCCGAGAGAGGGAGAGGGAGGGAGGGAGGGAGGGAGAGGGAGAGAGAGAGAGAGAGAGAGAGAGAGAGAGAGAGAGAGAGAGAGAGAGAGAGCCCCCCATTTGCTCTCGGGGGATTTCATCTCCCCCCGATAGCTACTGGGGGATCCGCTTACGGCACCCCCAGGAGCAATCTCCCAATAGCTCTCGGGGGATTTTCTCGGTCCCCCGGTAGCTCTCGGTGGGGCTGTTGGCGATCGGGAGAAAATTTCCCCCCGATAGCTCCTGAGGGCCCCCGAGAGCTCCTGGGGGGCGTTGGCTCCTGGGGGGTAACATATACAAAGAGGGGAGGAAGGCACGGGGAGTGCGGCTTGCCGCGCCACTCCTGCGCCTGGGCCTCCCTAGGGTGCTTGAAAGTCACTTACCAGGTGTGCACAACAACACTTCACCACAAGCATTGAGATTTGGGGTCGAAGTCACAAAAGAAGTACTAAGAAGTACCTTCCTTTCGATGGATAATCTCGTGGCGCTAGTTCGGGTCCGCCGATGACGCACGGAGTTTCGGCGTATCAAGGAATCGCGGGCGGCTCGAGCACACCGGCTGCAATCATCGCGTCAGCTACGCGCATGCCCTGTTCCATGACGGTACTCGACGGCGCCCCGGGCAGCATCTCCTTGCCGCCGACCGTGAGGACGGACGCGTCGCTTACAAATAAGCCGTCCACTCCACGGACCTAGTTGTGAGGAACAAGTGAGCGTCAGGGATGGAGCGGGTAGCTGCGGTTGAAGGACTGATTTTACGCTGGCATGTGCCGACATGAGGGCAACGGAATGCAAGCGGTGCCACCGGGGCGATGGAGGCCATGCCACGGTAGGGGAAGGAGAAGGGGTTGAGGTGGGGTGGGCGGAAAGAATGCTGGCCATTCTGGACTGCTTTGCCGACCTGATAGCCTGTTGCTGCGTCGACCACGCCGTCACCACAACCGCCATAAAAGTGTTGGTAGCTTGAGAGAGATTGCGGAGAGCGCCTCGGTTCCAGGTCAAACTCCGTCACGCCGTGCAGCAGTGCCCTGGGAGGCAGTATGGAAAAGGGATGGTGCGGTACCTTGCTGTGACGCCGTGGGAGCCAAAGGGCACGGCAAGCGGCGATTCGGAGCGACCGGTGAAGCCCATTCCGATGGCATGGCTGTCTATGCGCCTCCTCATATGTGGCCCCATGAGCGCTAGTTGGCCTCACTTGACGATGGGCGTAAAACAGCGCAGCTGTAACCGGAGCAGGCGCTGCACCCAGCCTTCCGTTTGCTCCCGGTTGATCTCCAGGGCCCGCTTCAGTGGGGGTAGCTGCGCGTTGTACTCGTCGAGCATCTCCTGCGTGAACTCCACGTTGGTCACATTCAGCACTACCTGCACATAGCACGTCCCGTTCTCAGCAGCGAACACCTCGATTCCGGTGTTGAGCAAGCCCGAGAGCTTGACAGTGGCTGCTCGGTCATTGCGCGCGTGCGGGTCACGCGACGAAGTGGATTCGCGAGGGGGCGGCGCGTAGGGGTGGGGTCGGGTTGGGGATTCAGTCAGCTCTCCGGTACACCCCGCTCCGCGCCCCCAACCCATCCCACGCACCGATCCATGCTCTCTCTCTCTCTCTTCCCCCCCCCCTCTCTACTTCATTGCGGCCTCCGCTGCCTCCCACTTCCTGCGCTTCCCTGTTAGGGAGCTTGCTCGCCTTTCCATGCCTGTCGATTTCGAGCGACCGGACGGGCGGTGTGTGCAGGCTGATGCCGATAAAGGAGAACGGGCCGAGGACAAGGGCGAGTAAGAACCGCGTGAACCACTTGAGCAGGCCGCAGCACACCCACGTCACCATGGTGGTGCAGATGGGCGGTCGATACAATAATGGGAAGAGAGCGTTGAGTCCATACGGCCATACCACCGCCGCCAGATGACCTGAGGCCGATTTCCATCCAACAAGCTCGCACCATGGGCCGTTCGGGGGGGGCGGGCCTTGCTTAGTGGCCGGAACAAACAGGCAGGTCACCTGCGAAAGGGCAAAGGCGGAGTTGCCGTGGTCGAACTTTGGGGGGCAGGTGTGGAGACGGAACGGTGGCAGGCAGCTATCCGACCAACCATTCCCGTCCAAGTGTGTCGCTGCGAGCAAGGTCGCCAATCCTTCCCGGCTACAGACCTGCACCTCGTCGCCAACTTCTTGACCCACCGCCCCGTTGACCAATACCGGCTCCCGACCGCGTGCACGAAGAGCTTCCGCCGGGCCGATGCCCGAATCTACAAGTAGATCATACGTGCCAAAAACACCCGCAGCCAGCACCACGCCCTTGGACGCGCGGTACTCCTTGCCAGCCGCCGTGCGTATGCCGACAGCTCGCGTCCGCTCGCCTCGCTCGAGAATCACCGCTGACACGCGCGTTTTCAGCTGCAGAAGCGACACCTTTCCTTTGAGTGAGTCCGCGATCAACTCTCGCGACTTTGCGCCACGATTGTAGATGGAAGCAGGATACCCGACACAATTCGGCCAGCCGGCGTTGGTTTTGGCAGGGAGTGGAGTGATTTTCTCGTAGCCATACTCGCCAAAGGCGTTGATGAACGCCTCGCCCAACGGCGTGGGGGTTTGGACGCTACGGCACCGCATCTCAAACACGTCGACTCCACTGAGATCTGGCGGCCGCGGCACTTGCATGCCCAAATATGTGGGCCCTCCAGAGTTGAGCGCATCGCCGCCGCCAAAGGCTTCCCACGAGCGAGCCCACTGCGCGCCAGAACGGGGCAGCTGGCAAGGTCGGAGCGCATACATGCAGGGCGGGTGCGAGAGGGCAGCACATAGCGTCGACACACACACCTGCGTCGCTTTGCCCTTCACCTTGTACTTTGGCACTCGGCCCTCGTCGCTCGCCTTCAAAAGCCCCTTCGGCCAATCCAGCACCACGCCTTCTGTGCCAGCCTCGATCCACAGAATGCGCGGCATTGCCTCGGCTGCATACGTCTGCGCGACGGGGGCGGAGAATAAGGCTGAGCCTTTGGGACGGCCAGCTGCGCACACCCAGAGGATCTCTATGCCACCCCGCGGCTTTCCTCACGCCCTCTCTCTCCCACTATCCCCGCATGCGCTCCTCGCCGCTCCCGCTTCGATGCACGCATTTCGGCTCTCCCTCTTCGCTCCCCCACATGGCCTGCTTTCTCTTCCACTTCTTTTCTCACAAGCTTGGTGCCCTTGCCCCCCCCCCCCTCCCCTCTTGCTCCCCCTCTCCCCCCTCTCGCTCTCCCCATCTTTCCACATTTCTCTCTCGCTCTCTCGCTCTCTCGCTCTAACCCCCCACCCCACCCCACCCCACCCCCCCACTTGCAGCTGCAACCGTCCCATGCCCGCCTTCCCACGCCCCCAGCACAAACCTGTGAGATGCGGTAGATGAGCCCGCTCGCGCCGAGCCCGCTACCCACCACGATCAGCTCAAACTCTGCCACCTCCTGCGCTCGCCGCTTGCGCACGTAGCTCTGGGGGGGCCGCGGCACAGAGGGCTTGTACATCGGCCGAGGGGGTAGAGAAGAAAGAGAGAGGAGAGGGAGAGGGAGAGGGAGAGGGAGAGGGAGAGGGAGAGGGAGAAAGAAAGAGAGACAGACAGAGTGTCAGGTTACCCGACCGCCGATCGTCAATCTTATTTTGGAACGCAACGTCTCGCTTTCCGGAAATGCGGAGTCTGGGTTTCGAAAAACAACAAAAAGGAAAAACAAGAAAAACAAGAAAAACAAGAAAAACAAGAGGGGGTCGAAATCAAGACCCCACTAGCAACTCTGGTTTTTTTTGCGGAGCAACCCTCCCCCCCTTCTCCCCTCCATCTCCCTCCGCCGATGGAGCCCTCTCCCCTCTCTCCCTCTCCGCCGATGAAGCCGCAAGCGCAACGATCCCACGCTGATCACGGCGTGGAGGCCGGGGGAGGGGGAATGAGAATGGAATATGAGCGCCACTCTGCGTTTCTCGCACCGTTCTTTTACGTCGTGTCGGTGCCGGCGCTCACCGAGCATGACAGATCCGAGTGGGCGGCGCTGCTGCGGCCGGCGTTGGCCGGCTCATGTGTATTTGATGTTGATGTCCGGTGGGGTCTCTCATTCTCGCCCAGATGGATCGTCGAAACCGCGGGCTCGCTCTCGACTTGAAGTTGAGCTTTTTACTTTTTAAGCTTTTGCGATTTTAGATTTTAGCGTCTCTTGTCATTATTTGATATTTGATTATGATTATTACGTTTTGTTGTGGGGGCCCAAGGGCCAGGGCGGGGGGGTCCGGGTCCTAATGGGCCCCGGATATGTGCTAGTTGGGTATTGTCACGGATGCCCCTCCGTCCTCTCCTCCCTCCGTCCTCTCCTGTATTTACTTTCTAAGTCCTGTGAGGTCTCTCTCTTCACGTGAGGAGAGGCGACGGGACCCCTCTCTTCTTTTTCTCTTTGCCCCTTTTCCCGCTCTCTCACGCGCCCGCTCTGTTTACGTTAGTGTTCTACGTGTTACTGTGAGTGTGCGTGAGATAGTGGTGTTTGGGGTTCGTAGAGACAACTACTTTTATAAGTAGGAGGCCAATGGGGGCCTCGCGCCCCCCTCTCTCCATCGCAGACACCCCCTGGGTGGGCCTGCACAACCAACCTCAGCCCCTGCCTGCTGGCAGGGGCTGAGCTGACACCAATCTGGAGCGAGGTGACGGGTGCACGGGCGGGGGGGGGGGGGACTCGTGGGAACGGGTGGAAACGGGGTGGGGCTACCCGAAGCGAAAACAAAACCGCGAATAATTTGGTTTGAGGCTCTTTTAAGGTGGTTCAGGAACTGCGATTGTTTTACGAAATTTCACAAACGGGAGATCGCTCGATCAGTAATACTGGGAGGCCGTCACCATGAGTCTGCAGCCGACGCCCCCTTCACTTTCAGGGAGGAGCGATGGCAGAGCCGAGGAGAGCAACGTCAGAGCTCGCGGGAGCCGAAAGGCGGGCGCAGCTGGGAGCGGTGGCTGGGGCACCCCCTTTTTTTGTCACAGTGGGGAGGAAGAAAGGTGGGGGGAAACTTCCCTTCTCTTTCGAGAGAAAGAGAGAGAGAGGGCGCTCCACAACCTACGATCCCATGCTTCCAAGCGAAGCTTTTGACCGAGAACGAGAGAAAGCAGAGAATTATAACGATAACGATAAATACCGAATGACGAAGAGAAGCCTAACGAGCGTCGATTCGCGAATGCGACACCTTGAACTGGTGAATGCTTGCGGATCTGGTATCGGCCACCACTGAAGAATTTGTGTTTGTGTAGACTGACCATATTGTCCAGGTCCCACCAGTTGTGGGAACGTGTGGCCCGCTCGGCAGCCACAAATTCGAAGGAAAGATTTTCATCGAATGCGTCGAGTCCATTCGATGATGTGTTGCACCCTTGAGCGTCGACGCGCGCGCTGGTGTCATGGAGATTGCGGTGACCTCTCGGCGGGGGTACCACGTTAGAACTTATAGCGTCGTATGACATCTTGTTAGCTAGCAAGAACACTCAACAACGACACATTGACCGACCCCCTGAAGGTGGAGGACGGCGAGACGATGGCGGCCGTCATGGGGCCCACTCCACGCTGATCGCTCACCTCGATGTCGACAAGGCTAGTGCTCAGATATTTTATTATCCTCCGAATTTATGTGAATCTTTCGATATTTCACTATTTTACTGAGTGCTTGCCGCGCTCTGCCCCTCGGTCTCTTTTACTTCCCGCATTTCGCTCACTCGCTGTTTTCTCCCTGCTCTCTCTCTCACACATAGACAGAGGGGGGGGGGGGGGGGGAAGTGGGGGGGAAGGGAAGGAGGAACAAGTAAGATAAAGGACGGCTGACGGGGCGCGCCTTCGGGCCGACTCTCGCCAATGGCATCTGCCGTACAGGAGCGCGATCGGTTGCGGCTGGAGTGTGCGTCGCTCCGTTCGATGCTTCTCCAGTATGCACAGCTGCTGATCGAGGCGCGGGGCTCGGCTGGCGCGGGTGCAGGGCCTGGCGCGCCGGCGGCGCTACATTCAAAGCTCAGCATCTTGAGGGAAGCGATGGGCGCGACTGCGCTCGCGCCGCCGCTCAGCTATGAACCGGCGGGGCTGATCCTTGCCCCGCCCACGCCCTTTCCATCGCCCAACCCCTTCCACCATCTCGGCAGAGTGGGTGTTTCGTCGGCTTCTACACCGATCACACCCACCAATGAGCAGCAGCATACTCGGCAGGAAGCTTGTCAAGAGCGCGCAGTGGTGAATCGTAGTAGCAGCAACGAGAACGGGGCAGTGGGTGAACACAGTGAGAGAGAGGATGCCTTGACGGGAGGTGGGGAAGTGCGTCGCGAGTTGGCGAGGCTACGCCTGCGCGATGGGATATTGGCAAAGCGCCTTGAGGAGGCACAAAAGGCTGCAGCCCGAAAGGCGGCGACCGCTAGCCACGCGGTCAGAGCTCAAGAAGATGCAGAGATTGCATTGGACGGGGTTAGGAGAGAGCTAGGGGAAGCGTTCCGAGCTCTGGAGAAAGAGAGACGGGGGAGAGAAGCGGCACGGGCGGAGGCGGAGGAAGCCAGGAGGCAGCAACAGGTGCGCACGCTGACAAAACTGACGATGGCCGACTCCTTCGCCTTGGCACCAGCGATGTGTGGTGCCCGAGCCTCTCTAATACCTCACCAACTCACCTTCTAGGTGGCCCTAACCGAAGCCGCCGAAGCCCATGCCTCCCTTCTCGAGGCCCGTGCTGGTTGGGCGCGGGAGCAGAAAGCACATGAGGAGACGACCAGTGAGCTAAAGCGACAAGAGAAGAGAGTGGATGAGGCCAAGCGGCGAATGCTGGCAGCTGAGGCACAGGTATGTGACATTGGGATCTGAAGCTATCGTGGCAGCCAACCCAATGTTTGCTGGTGCAACAGCTCTCTGCTCTCCGTGTCAAGTGTCAGTATGTTTAGCCCACCCCGCGTCCAAACGATCGCTCCTCAGGCGCAAGCATCGGAGGCGGAAACGCGCCGATCCATCCCTCAATGGCATCAACAGCTTACTCGTGCCGAGGCCCACCTCCGTGGACTCGGCGCCCAACTGAAGGAGAAGAACGCAGCCTACCACGTTCTAGACATGGAGCTCCAAAGCACGAGGCAAGCTATAGCCCTCATGCGTGTTATGAGCTCGAGTCAAAGCTTTAGCACGGACGGTAGGGCCTGCTTGCATGATATTCCTCATTTTCCCGCCCCGTCCGCCCATCGTACGCAGGCAAGCCTTCCGCGAAACTGAGGAGAAGCTAGCTGCACTCCGTGTCACACACGGCAAACTTCAGCTGAGCCGGCGGCTGAGTTCCTCTGACGAGGCGTTTACGAGCCGCGACGGCGCGAGTCCTTCCCCAAGTACTCCAAAGCCGAGGGGACCACCTACGCTTGTGGAATCCGGGGGTCTCGGCCTGGCAGCTGAGGCTTCCTTGCGAAGCCGTGTTTCGACGGCGGAAGCGCAAGCGGAGGCAGCAGAGAAAGCCAAGTCGGAATTGGAAGACCAGCTTCGCGAAGCCATGTCTGAGACAGAGGTGTTGAAGGTGAGAATCACCATGGGCGCGACACCACTCTGCCCATAGGGTGCCCGCTCGGAGCCCAGTGTCGGTTCGCTCCAAGGAGCCTAGGGGATCTCATCGGGTTCTTGCACAAGACTGCAGAGGTTGATCCTATCGAATGAATCCTCTGATGCTGGTCTTTGAACTGGCAACTCAATCGCAGGCTTCAATCAGCGAGCTCAAGTGTGAGTTCGAGCGCCTCCAGTCGACGCATCATTCCTGCGTAGGCGAAGGCACAGAGGAAAATGCGGGCGTCGAGGCGGACCGATTTCGGCAAGAAGCTGCAATGCTCCGTTCACAATTGGTCGAGGCGCGTGCTCAAGTTTCACAGCTGCACGAAGTGAGACTTGAAGCGGCAATGCTAGGCTCCCAACTGACGGAGGTGCACGCACGGCTCACTGAGGCCCAGACGCAACTAGCAGATGCTCGTTCACAGCGCTCGCAGCTTCATCAGGCACGGCTCGATATGGCGGCCTTGCGCTCACAGCTCAGTGATGCACACTCTCAGTTGGAGGAGGCCCGGACCTATAAGTCTCAACTAGTTGAGGCGCGACGCGAGGAAGCATCTCTCCGTTCTCAGCTCAGAGATGCTGAGTCGCAGCTGGAGGTCGCGAAATCGGAGGCCGCTTCACTGCGCTCACAACTTGGGCGGGCTGAGACTATCCAAGACGGCTTGGAGGAAGCGCTAAACGAAACGAAAGGTGCTGCGTTGCTTCAAGCTGCACTCGAGTCGGAACGGCAACAACGTCACGATCTTCTTCAGGAGCACTTGCGCGAACGCCTAAAGCACGAAGCGCACGTGGAAAAACTCGAGGAAAAGACTAGACGTGCAGAGGCAAAGGCAACATCAGCAGCCGACGCGTTGACAGCCGCAGCCGCTGTGCAGGCTGCCATGGCTGCCAAGCATGCTGCCGCAGCTGCAGTGGCGGGTGAGTGCGCCACGGACGATACACCCAGCTCCAGCGAGGGCAGCTACGTAGCGGTCGAAGATGGGTGTGTGCATTCTGATCACTTGCTAAGGAGGCAAGAATTAGGTGGAGCGGAATTTGTCAAGAAAAAAGTGGCTAGTGGTGCGAACCTCTTGGGATATTGCCCAGGATGCTCCCTCTCTTCTGACGAAGCCCAAGCCGTGGTGAACGGAAGAGCGCCGGAGAGTCTTGAATTGGGCGTCGTCGGAGAGTTGCATGGATCGGCAAAAGTACAAACATCGGACTGGTTGCTCACATCGCCCTCTTCACCAAAGCTATCTGGACCTATCCAAGCGGCCTTGCCAGTTATTAGCGAGCAGGAAGAGAGCGATGAGAGCGATAGCGAACGCGGCATGCTTTCGACGGTGGCCCCGCCACAGCAGCCACAATCGCCTCATGAGCAGGAGAGTCCCGAAGCGACAAGAAGTGCGCCTCTTACCGCATCAGGACGACTTTCTTCGGCAACAAGTGCCGTCAGAGAGGCCGTGGATGCCTCGTCTAGTCCAAGCGGGCCGGCATCGCCGTTCGGCCCATCGCCAAGGCGATCTCACATACACCTGCAAAATGCTCTTGCTGTAGCAACGGCTTCGCCAATTCCCGGAGATGACGACCTCTTGCGCGGTGACGTGCTTGCTCCGACAGGCACCGACAACTACATCGACCCTGATATGCCTCGAGCGACGCATGATCATGGCGAGATTCAGCTGCGCATGGAACAAGGCTCGCCAGCGCCAACGCTGCGCTCGTCGACTAGATCGGACAGTGCCGAGGATGGCTCGTCAGAGCCATCGCGGGCGGTACGGGTTGCTTGGGCAGCGCTGAGCCATGTTGGGGGCTCCGGATCTAACCCATCGAAAGTGCAGCAGGATGCTTTCTTCACCACAAGGTGGGCCGTTTGGTGGAACTTGGGGCGGCTCGCTCGCATCCCCCTCCTCCACCTAGTGGTGGTGTGGCTTCAACCAGATCATAGACAACATGAACATTGATTTTCTTTCGAAGCCATTGTTCTCACGCCGCCTACCGCCCCATTCCCATGCACAGTTGCGGAGGATCTCTCCTGATCATGGGTGTTCTCGACGGCCACGGCGCTGACAATGGTCGTCTTGCTGCCAACATTGGGGCCGATGCTCTCAAGGATTGGTTCGAGGTGATGGTGCAAGCCCTCCTCACTCACAAAGATCACCAAGCTGCCCCTTTGGTCTGTCGTTGTTCTTTGTTGTGTGCCCGCTGCCTCGGGAGGTGTGCCGTCTACCTTCCACAGCCAGCTAGCCGTGCACTTAACTCGCTCCTACGCATATGTCCGGGCAGAGGAACACCTTGGCTTTGCACCGTCGGCCCGAGGCGGCGATGGTGGACGCCTTTGCACACGCTCACATTGCTATCCGGGAAGCCATCACCACGAGGTATCAACGAGATGGCATTCGAATTTCGCAAATTGTCCCCGGTAGTGCTGATTTGGGAACATCTGGCCGTTTAAAGGGCAGCGACGGCGGCAGCGACGTTCCCGAAGTGAGTGTGCCGTGTTCGCACTTCCTAGTCGACGAGATCCATTCGGAACCGATCGACGGTGGTGCAACAGCGACTGTGGTAGCTCTTCTTCGCGGCTATCTCTTGGTGGTGGCTAACGTTGGGGACTCGGAGGCATTGCTTGGAGGACTAGTCGAAGGCGGCACTATTGGATATGAGCAGCTCTGCGAGAGCCACACTGCGGGTGAGGCTCGTCGCAGATGCCGTCGTCGTCAAATCAATCCTACCTTAAACAGCGGCATCTGCAATTCAGCCTTCACACGCTCACGGCCAAGCCTTCCTGCCTCCCCGTGTCCGTGACAGCTAACTTGAACGAATTTCTTCGGGTTGAAGCGCTGCGTCCTCTTCTCCCCGCCGAATGGCAACCCGCAGTCTTTGCGCATGATACCGACATCGACCAGTTAGAGTCGCCTCAACTCCATGGTGGCGTGGTATCGAGCGCATCGCCCAGTGGCCCCGGGAGTGAGCTGTCCACCGCATCGGGTGTAGTCCACGGCGAAGATGCGAAGGCAACTTTTGGCATCGAATCTCATGGCAGAGATGGACCCAACATAGGCAGCGGCAAGGGAAAAGAACAGTCTCCGCATGGAGAGCACTGCAGAGGAAGGTCCCCTCTATTAGTGTTCGAACGCGACGAATGTGGAGGCTGGAGAGTCAATCCCAAGACTATTGCAAAGCTCGACGCTAGCGAAAACGCGGGATTCAAAACGGTGGGCACCGCGTCTGCCGGGATCGAATGACGTGCTACTTCTCGGAGCGAGGGTAGGGTTGGGTGCATGGAGGGACGACGAGCCAGGCCATTCATGCCCAGGACCACATCCGACCATCATTAACGTCCATTGCCCGATTTCTCAAATCTCAGGCTCGTGGTGACCGCCCTACAGCACTCGTTTCTCCCGCTACCGGGAAGCTAGGGGAACAAAGGCTCGGTGTGACGAGGGCGCTCGGCGACTTCTACATGCAAACACGTGGTGCAAGCCACGTGCCTTCCGTCTCGTGTATTGACTTGAGGGATGTGGCCGAGGAGGTGAGTGACATAGCACTCAAGCGGTATCCACATTGTATCTGAGTGGCCGTGTGAGACGGGCTAGCTGCTCGTATCGCAATTGCTCGTCTTGCCAGGTTCCAAACGCAACCCCCCCCCCCCTCCCGTCGCTCCAACGGCAGCTTGATAGGATCACCGTGATCTTAGGGTCGGACGGCTTGTGGGATCTTTGGGAATACGAAGATGTGCTAGACTTCCCGATGAAAAGGCCACCGCCTCCCGTCGGCCAGTCCACTGGGGCGGCTCTTGTGGAACCACTTGCTGAGCTCGTTGAGGCAACTCGAAGTCAGGGGGAGGCGCTGTTCGGCGAGACTGCGGACAACATCACTGCGATGATCGCCACATTCGATTTCCTCCCATGAGAGGTCACTCGATGTGCTAGCCCCTCCATCATTGGAGTCGTTTCGGGTCGCATTTGTTGGCAACTAACTCTTATAGTTGTACTCGCTCCGAGTTCGGCTATTTGTGTATTTTGGGGAATTCTTGATTTTCAACGGTGCGAATCGGTGCAAAGCGCCGGGTCTGCAAGACGCACCAGTTGGACGGACCCACTGCCCACTCGCTTCAAGGATCTGCCACACCACTACTACTAGCTGCTAGCTAGTAGGGTCCACGGAGGGTGGAGGGTGTCTTTTGAGGTATTTGCCTTTTTCGTTTTTTGTTGTGCTTGCCAGCTTTGTCCCGCTACTGAGTAGCCCAATACCCGATACTTTGCAATTGTTATTTCGACACCTGCCTAATGTGTGCGCGCGTAACAAAGTTCATGACTTGGTTCGGTTCGCTCAGGGGGGGGGCAAACGAGCCTGCTTGTGGAGATGGACTGACCCGGGATCCGGGTATGGCTCATGAGACTCCATCCTTGGCAACCTACGCGTCCGTAGGCGGCCTATCGACTTGGATAGCGGGTGAAGATACTTGGGAAGGCTTGGGCACGGGTGCAGTGGTAACGGGGTCCGCGCGCGAGAATTTGGCGCGGTGCAGAGGGCGGTGTTGGGTCCATGTCCATAGGAACAGATTGAGTCAATCTCTAGTGGGTGATTTCTAGCGAGAGACCACACACAAGGCACTTGGGGCTCAATGGTACGAGGGGTCAAGGTACGGCTTCGAGCGCAGAGCGCTGCGACGGCTGCTGGGGTGCGTACGAAGACACGTCACGGGGCCACGGGTACAGTAAAAAAAAACCTTTTAATAGTCTCGCCTCGCGCGTGGCTATGGTGCAACTAATGTAGCCACGTCCATTCCCCTCCCTCGCCGTCACTCCCCGCCTTGCGGCTACTCCCCTCGTGCTCTACATAGGGGCTCAGGTCGCGTGGGTGGTCCGGGTTGGCCGTTGGCCGGGGTGCACCTGTCCCCAACGGAATGTTCCCGCCTTCCTCCTGTGCCGCCGAGTGACCTGTCTATTACCGGTGCGCTTCGAGATCTCATCACGTTGGACACACGGCCACTGAATCCACACGAGAGGAACGCGATTGAAGGGAAGATAACCATGGAGGAACTCCTGAACGCCATCAGCCAAATAGGCAACGGCAAAAGCGCGGGGCCAGACGCGCTTCCGGCGGAATTCTACAAGAGCTTCACCGACCTAGTGAAACACGACTTTCTGAGAGTCCTAAACCTGGCGCTAGAACAAGGATACCTAAGCGTGTCTATGAGAGAGGGAGATATAATACTCCTATACAAAAAAGGGGGCACGAGAGACCCCTAGAAACTACAGGCCTATAACACTACTTCAAAGCGACTATAAAATCCTAGCTACAATATTGACAAACAGGCTAAAAGAAGTAATAGGAGACATCATCTCTAAAGACCAACTGGGATTCGTCCCAAAACGCCTCATAGGCGAAGCCACACACCTTTTGCAGCTGACATACGCCTACCTAGACGAAACCGGCGAGCCAGGAATCCTGTTAGCGCTAGACTGGGAGAAGGCGTTCGACAGAGTCAACTGGGGGTTCTATCACCTAGTCCTAGTCCTAGAGAGGCTGAAGTTCGGCGAGAACTTCAGAAGATACGCAAAAGCTTTGACGAACACAGAAGCCAAGCCTATACGGTACATAAAAACCAACGGGGGCAGAAGCTTCCCGCTCAATGTGGCCAGTGGGGCCCCACAAGGGTGCCCCCTATCCCCGCTAGCCTTCCTGCTCACGGCAGAGGCGCTGACGCGCCTGGCGGCTCAGGTGGTCTGTGGCTCAGTAGTGAAGGGGGGGGTCAGTACGATGGGGGGCCAGTTCAGGCGAGTGCGTGCGGCGCGCGGCGCGCGCTCGGCGAGGGTCTGGTCAGAAGTGATGTCAGCTCAGCCCCTGCCAGCAGGCATGGGATGAGGTTGAGTGTGCAGGCCCAACCAGGGGGTGTCTGCGATGGAGGAAGGGGGGAACGAGGCCCCCATGCCCATGACCCTATCAGTTTTACTGATAGTTGTTGGCGGGCACCTTAAAGAATTTCTTTGTAGTGAAGGTGTTTGTGTACACCATGTGTGTCTGTGCGCACCTTACTTATACAGATCTCCAGCTTCCGCAACGAGAACCGGCTGTCACGTCGAACTTATAGCGTGTGCGTGTGTGTGCGCGCGCGCGTGAATCCGTGTAGGCGCGCGCGTCTGCACTTGTAGGTGCGGGTCGTTCAACTAAGTTTATACTTGGTTGACCCATGGGGGGGCACGAGCCCCCCCCTCTCTCCACTCCTTCCCTGCCATGGGGGAGGAACCACCCATCCTCTTGGCATGCCTGATGGCTTGCCAGGAGGCCACTGCCCTACTGACCCACTCCCTTCCCCATAGGCTCGCCCCATTCGCCCATCCTGGCCCCTCGTGACCAGCCCATCGCTCCAACCCCCCCTCCCCCCCTGGTCGACAGGCAGACAGGTGCTGATTGGGGGCCCCAGAGGCCGAGGAGCGCCAGCGAGGGAGAGGCAGGGGAGGCCAGGGCCCAGTCCCAGCCTCCTCTGCCCCCAGAGCTGGCCTCCAGGAGCCTCCAGGGGTCGCCAGGGGCAGCTGCAGGCGTGCCGCAGGCGCGCCATCGCGCGTGCCGCAGGAGAGGGGAGAGAGAGCGCGGAGAAGGGGGTGGGCGGAGCGAGAGCTCCGCTCACCGAAAAATAGGTAAGTCCTAAGTCCCGCACCTGTTTACAGGATAAGTCGGGGCTGAGGCCGCCGCCCACTCGGAGACACAGGAGGAAGGGGGGGAATGATCACCGGGGGGAGGCGCGGGCCACCGGACCATATCTAAGCCCATCACCCCTATCCCCCTAGTAGTGCACGGGGGGAGTCGCCTTATGGCGGGGGGAGAAGGGCCGGGGAAGTGGGGGTGTAGAAAGTTTCCTACGTGAGTAGAAAGTAGAGGGTCCACGGCCGCCTGTGCGGTGAGACTATTAAAAGGTTTATTTATTATATGTAGGTGCGGGTCGTTGTCCTAAGCGAGGAGAGTAGACACACAACACCAAGCAAGAGAGGCAAGAGGCATGCGATACATCACACGGGTAGGCTAATAAAAGGTAGGCGCCACCCGACCTTTGACCAGGCACGGAGGAGGATTCACTCGACGGAAAGACCCACGAGGGTGGAGCCAAAGAGTTGTGAAAGAAAATGCGCGAAGTGATCGGACAGCTGAGGGAGCAGACCCGTCGAGTCTGCGCGGAAAGTTGCTTGAACTCTCCCGTCATCCCAAAAGATGACGAGCTCAAGCATGAACCACTCGCCGCTCCCTCGCACCTTCCCAGCGAAGTATGATTTGTGCAGCGTCCCAACTGCGCCTGTCGCGATGCAAACGAGGCCTGCGATCGTGAGAGCTTCCTCGGTCTCATCAGGCGTCGGGCAGGCCGCAACCGCCGATGGGAGGTGCGCCCCGAACACGCTGTTCCGATCCGAACATGCAGCCCACCGCCGCTCGAATGCAGTAGCATCGATGGTAGGATGCTTCTCGAGCATTCCACCCAGATCCTTGGCCATTGACCTGTCCACCCCGCTCTCGAAGCCCGAGGTGGCACCGAGCCCACCGCCCGGTCGATTGCACCGCAATCCGCGCTGCTCGAGCTCCACAGACGCCTCGTCCGTGGTGAGGTGGGAATAGCAGCTCCTCCCCACCCCCCGCCTGCTTCGGGGCCCTGTGGGCAGCGCCATGGGCGGCGAGAAGCTCAGGGTCACGAGACCAGTGCGCACGCTCACGGTGAGTGCGAACACAATCAGAGCGGCGCCGAGTACGGCGCCGACGAACGCGTACGATCCACTGTCCGACTGTACCGGCGGCGCATCGCACCCGCTCGAGTTGACGCACGTCTCGGGCGAGTAGCGCTCCTCATCGGGAGCGGAGGTGGAAATGGCCCCAACCCGGAAGCACGAGCGGGCTTGCGCGGGCAGACTGCCCCAGTATAGCTCGTGCAGCCCGGGCCGCGCCAGCTTGGTCACATGAGTGTCATCGGTGCCCGGCCGCGACATCGTAAGGAGTAGCCTATACGAGGCGTGGGCGCTGGCGCCGGGCTCGGGGCGCCATCGAATCGAGAGCGACTGGTTCGAGTAGAGCAGTAGCGTTGGCGCCTCCAGCCGAGACTCCGTCCCGCGCAAAAGCAGCAGAGTGTATGTCAGCGGAAGGATGGCGCCGGCGCGCATCGCTCAAGCGCCGCCGCCGCCGCCGCCGCCCCCCACCGCTTCCCCCCCCCCCCCTCCCCCCCCCCCCCCCCACACACACACATACATAAACAAAGACTCCTGTAATGCTGTAATGAGAGACTCACTCTCTTATCAAAAAAAAAACCTTATAAAATTCTCACCTCGCGCGCGGCTATGTAGCTGTCTATCGTAGCCACGCCCATTTCCCTTCCTCTCCCTCGCTTCCCGCCTTGCAGCATCTCCCCTCGTGCTCTACTTAGGGGCCCAGGTTGTGGGGGGGTTGGGTAGGGCGGGGGTGCACCGGCCCCTAGTGGTCTGTCTGTTCACGCCTTCCTCCTGTGCCTCTAGGTGGCCCGTTTCTCGCTGTGCTGGTGTAAGCGGTTCGTTGTTGCTGTGTCGTCTTTGCTCGCGGCGCCCGTCTCTTCTGGGATGTCTTCGTGGAGGGAGACGCGCCTCTCCTTCAGGCGAGCTTTCCGGCTATGCCGATTGCCTCTGCCACGAGGCCGAGGTTGTCATTCAGTGTTAAGTTTCCTTTGGCGTTTTCTATAAAGATGGGGGCGCTAAGCTCTAGCGGTTTCTTTAGCTTAGGTTTTCTGCCCTGGGCCGCCGTGCGTGTGCGCATTCGGTGGTGGCCGTTTGGCGGGGCAATGCTCCTCACCAGGGTAGTGAACCTTATTAGCGTGGATTCTAAGACCGGTATGTAGTGGTGTAGTGGTATGTGTGTGATTCGAACTCTATTCTGTAGAAGTCTCTTATTATGTATCTCCATGCTATTACGTAGAGGGTTTTCAGGCTATCGGGCGTGGATTCTGCCGGGTATGCAAACAGTCTGTCTTTTATTTTCTGTTTTTTTGGCCTGTTTGGTTTTGGGGTGTAGTTTGCGATTGCGTCTAGTGTGTCAAAGATTTTCCTCGTCGCGGGGCACCACGCTAGGTGGCACGAGTCTTCTTGGTATTTGTCGCACATTCTGCATTTGCTCATCGTGCCGTTCTCGAATCTGTTCCTGGTACCTATCCTCCTGTGAGTGATGTGTTTGAAGTGTGGGTGTTTGTCGGTGTGTTTTAGCAACGGCAGGGTATACAACCTGGCTATGTGCTTCCAGTCGTTTTTGGTGATGTCGAGGCGGTTTTCCCACGCCTTTCTGGCTGTCTGCGAGTCGTTGCGGCGTGCTGCTTTGAGCGCGATCTTTGCAATGTCGGAAACTGTGATCGCGTCAAGCGTGATTTTTCCCTTTTGTATTGCGTATTCGTCTGCTAACGGGTTGGGGTAGGCGGATATTTCGATCAAAATCCGCCCAAATATGCATCTCAGAAATATGTGCAATATATGCGAATTGGTGGCCCAAATATGTACAATATTTCGAACATCGAATTTATATGTCAACATCCCCCATCGCGCTTGTTGCGATTGTAACGCAACATCACAGACGTTTCCACTTGGTCTGCCAGGGATGTGGATCGAAGAGATCCAAACATGCACGCAAGTAATGAAAACACTCGTTCACATGATGCCGAATTGGGGGTTAAGCACATGGCGATCCTTGCTGCTTCAGCCCAAGTTGGAAAGCGGGTATGATTTGATGCCCACCATGAGAGCACCTGCGTAGCAAAAGCTTGGGGATCTGCTACATCGACTTGAACTCCTTGACATGCATTCAGGTAGCTGGGCATCTCCTGTAGAAGCAAAGCATCCACATGCGGAATGCAACCAAAGCAAGGCAAAGAAGCAAGCCGTTGCACCCACAGTGCATCCACCTTGCCATGAGCGAACGCTGGGTTAAAGGCACGGAGAAGACCAGTGATCCGGTGCTGCTCCTTGCACCCGTATGTCGCTGCACAATTGTCCGTTAGTCGAGCCTCCAAATATGTGAAGGCTCCGTTCACTTGAGCAAGAAGGGGTTGCCACTCAGGCAAGGCGCGGACGTCAACAGCAGCGCGAATTTCCCGCTCAGTATTCACCACCAGAGTTGATTGAGCCGTCGGGGTACCCGATCGTCCACGAATTGTGCCCGAGCGCAAGAATCTTACCTTCAAACCAAGTGTGATGAGGTGCCTCATAGTACTCCATGGTAGCCATTCCAATTGTGATGCGGGCCTTAGCCCGTAGAATGGCCGATGCGTTGGGCAAATGTGCGGCCTCAGTGCCGAGCATCCTGCCGCGCAGACGTAGATCCTCGAGCGCATCATGGATCAACAAAATTTCGAGCCCATCGCCTTCCATCTTGTAGGTGGTGGTGCATAGCACCTCCATATCCATGGCCAATGCCAACTCAAGCTGCAGTTGATCTTCCTTGGTGGAAAGGACGGCATGCAAGGCTTGCGTTGTCGCCCCTCCCACGTTGTCTTCTATCAATTTGTTGACGAATGCGTGGAGTTCCCCAAAGTTAACAGCTAGGTCTTTCATCACCTCCCACCGAGACCACCACCTGGTCTTGGAGAACCCCTTCATGCCACATCCCATCATATTCTTCCACATCAAGCGAGGGGTGTGAGAGTGGGAAACAAGCTGGAGCCATGGAGTGAGAAATTCTTCCACGATGGGTAGAACAAGGTGCTCACCGGTGTGCTGCAACGTGTGCGAAGCACAAAGAATGTCGACAGCGTTCACGCACAAAGTAAGTAGCTGTCGACAAGCCACACCGTTCGTAGAACAACTGTCTCTAGAGATTCCTACCACATTGTCCAAGTCCAAATTGAGCTGCCTAGAGAGAATGTGGTTGATGAGGCGGTACAACCCTTTGCCGTCCATATGCTTTGCAGTTGTCACAAGGGCAAGCAATCGAGTGCAAACGCCACTGAAGCTTGCAGGTACAAACCTTGCACACAAGTTAATTGCCTCGCCCAAACGAGTCGTCCCGTCGAATGTGATGGAGAAGCGCGCGCCATTAACCATTAAGCTCTCCTTGCACTAAGCCCACCTCCCGCGCCCGGATCTTCGGGATGAACGACTTGAGGTGCGAGCTGTCAGTCAGAGGGTGGCCCGCAAGTTCAAAGACGGGCCGCAACTCATCGATCTTGGTGAGAGGGATGCCACTATACAGAAACGAGTCGACGACTGTCTGTCGTATTCCATACGATGACAGACTTTTACTTCTAACCGGTGGTTTATTTTAAGCCTCAAGGTCTCGTCGGCGACATTCTACCCCTTCTCTTACTTTCTTTCGAGGTCATCAAACGTTCCACGACTGTCTTCCGTCTTCTCTTCATGCATCGGTTGTAGTCTTCCGTCTTCTCTTCGTGTATCGGCGGTAGCTCCACAGCGAGGTCTGCTCTCGTTGTTCCGACTTCTCTGTTTCGCATGTCTGTGCGCCGATGAGTTGCCTTGGTGCCGACGCTTGACAGTCCGCCCTGAGTGTGGTTAGTTTTCGCCCTGTTTGGTTTAGTTCGTGTGTGTCTGTGTGACGAGGGGTCTTTTTTGAGTCCCTGCGTTGTAGTCTCTCGTGTCTACCTTGGACCTAAGAAGCTCTCATTCTCCTTCTCTCTCTTCCTCTAGCTCGCTAGCTAGCCTCGGCCCTACCCTCCAACGCCGCGCGTTGTGAGCCTCCGAACCTCCGTCTCTCTTCTCGTCCCTCGCACTCGATGGTAGAAGCTGTCAGACCCGACTTCTACTATGACCTCTCAGACATATTCCCGCAAGCAACCACCTACGACTCCTTCACGGCCGCGTCAGCTGCCGGCTCGATCGAACGGCCCTCTGCCCACGAGCCAGTAGTCATCGCGTGTTCGACAAGCACAAATTCTGTCTTGGCGCCTACGACCGCGCCGTCCCATAATCCCGCTCCACTTCTGCCCATGGAAACAGCGGGAACTTCTTTCGGGTCGGGCTCTTCATCATCTTGGCCATCTTGATCGCCCGCTGCACCCGACCTTCTTGTTCCGCTCGGCGAGCGCAGACGTCGTCCGAGACGACCTCCCACGGACAGAATGTCCGCTTCACGCCTCCCTTGGTCACGTAGCCGCCACGCGCCTCCGACAGGTACTTGCGGAGCTCGGTGCGACGACGGTCGACGGTCGACCTCCTCCTCGGTCATCATGGATCCGTTCTTCGCTGCCATCGCTCGACGCTCAGTCCGCGGCCTTTCTCTCGGCCTTTCTCCCTCCCCCTCTGCGACTTCTCTCTCTGACTCCAATAATAGGGTCGTCGGAGATTGCTCGTCACCGAGTTTCGCGTGTCTTCGGAATCATTCCCTCCCTTTCGTTGTTGTAGTAGATTGTTCCTCTTTCTTCGCTGTCGCCGTTGTTTGCAGGAGATGAGACGCGTGTCGTCTGCGGTTGCACCCACCGCAACACCCGAGCAAAACTCCTGTAAAAGGGAGAAATGGGTGGGACGATGCGTACAAATAGGTTGCCGCGTCAAGCTTCCGAATTTGTGCTCAAAGGGCCGGCTGCGCGGGCCCGCCAGCTGCGTGCGGCTGCGTGAGGCTGGGTGCGGCTGTGTGCCCTGCAGGCCCCTGGGTGCGGCTGCGTGCGGCTGCGTGCGGCTTCGTGCGGCTGCGGCCAGCTTCGTGGATCCTGCTGCAGCTTCGTGCGGCAGGAGCGCAGGAGCGCTGCGACGGTGAGTGGGTGGGGGCAGGCGGGGGCGCGACAGGACGAGGCGGGGCGAGGCGGGGCGGGCGGGGCGCGGCAGGGCAGGGCGGGGCATGGCTGGGCGCGGCTGGGGCTCGGCGGCAGGACGCAGTGCGGGGAAGACGCTTCTGGAAACAGAGGGGGCAGGGGCAGGGGGACAGGGGGACCTGGTGGGGACCTGGTCGGGAGCTGGTGGGGAGCTCCTTGGGGAGCTCCCACTGGGTGTCACGCAGGGGGCAGCAGGGGCCGCAGTGGGCAAAAGTATAAAGGCATTTGAAACCCCAGATTTTAGAATGGACTCTGGTCCGGTGGCCCAGTGGGGTGGAGCGGTGGGTCGGGGCTGGCGGGGGGCTGCGGTTCGAGTCTGGGCTGGGGGGGTCGGGGAACTTTTCTTTTTGGGCCGTGTCTGGCCTCGTCCTGCTGGCTGGTGGTGGTTGGACGTACCATGTATTTCTTGAATTTGACCCCCTTTGTTGGGCCTGTTCAACCCACAAGAATCCCCTACATCCTCTATTCATCCCGTTGCACCTAGCAGTCTAGCAGTCTAGCGGAGGGAGGGCCGGCCCCCGCTCCCACCTTGTTGTTTGTTTATACTCGCTATCTTAGTCTGTGGTCGCGGCTCCTCGTCGGCGCGTCCGCGGCCTCGTGGCGCCGAGGCAGCGCTCTGATGGGTCGGGGAGAGAAGGAGAAACAGAGAGGAAGGGGAAGGGGGAGGGTTTAGAAGAGAGGGACGAGGGAGGCAGCCGTGGGGTGCTCTGCAGCTTCTGCCTCCCGTCTGCCGCATGTCCCTGCCATGGCGCGAGTGGGCGGAGTGGGAGGACGTGTATCACTGCCTCTTTGTGCCCGAGGGAGGCGCGGAGAGGGCTAGGGGGCTGGAGCGCGTGGCGACCTGGCGCTCTCGCGGCCGCTTGCCGCTCGCCGTCGAGATGACCGCCACGCTCGTCGAGTTAGAAACCCTCAGCACACTCTCAGAACACTGCCTCAGCCTCACCTACTCGATGGTGCTCACGCGGCTCGTCAATGGCGTGGTCGATCCGATGCAGCAGCGCGCGAGGGCGACGTCGGTGCAGAAGCTCGCCGCAGAGGTACAGCTGCCCGCCTCTCTCGTCGCTATTCGCCATGAGGCCACGCACAACCGACTGCCCTCGCTCCCGATGCTCCGGCTTGCCGCCGAGCAAGCGATGGTCTGGCTTCATGAACACTATTGGCACCCACAGCATGAATTGTACCGCTCGCTTCCGGGCTGCGTCGAGGAGAGCCTCCGCAAGTGTCAAATGGCAGTTGACAAGAAGATTTCGAGCCGCGTGCCGCGGTGGCGTGTGAGCTCGTGCGCCTCGCAGCTGGTGCGGAAGCTTGAGCCGAGCCAGGCGCGCACGGTGCTACTCCCCATACTACTTGACGCTGGCTACCTTGCGCCTCCGCTGCAAGGGCCCTCGCGCTCTGCGCCGACGGTGCCCGGTGACCGTGAGCAGCGCGTGGCGAGCCTTCGACTCTGGCTCCGTTTGCTCGGTCGACTTCAGGAGCTTTGGCCCCACGAGCACATTGGTGGGCTTCTCTTGGTCGAGTGCGCTCGACGTCTCGTCGCTGAGCCCAATGACGAGCCAACCCCGGCGGCCCCTGCCGACGCGCCGGCCGCGGCGGTGCCGACCTCGCGGCGAGACCTCTTGCATGCATGCGCTGCCTTTGCTCTTGCTCAGCCGCAGCCGAAGCGCGGCCGACGCAGCGTGCTCCGGCTCGGTCGCGCGCACCTGCTGCAGATGGCCTCGCTCATCTCAGCAGCACCCGATGGTGGTGGTGCCGGCGTGTCGTCATTGCTGAAGCGTGCCGTGGGGCGGCCAGAGTGGCCCACCTGCCTGGCTGATTCAGCACGCGAATTGCTCATCATACGACGAGAAGCGGAGGCTCTGCGTTTCTCGATGCGGCGGCAGCGGGGTGCAGTGAGCAAGAGACGCTTACCGTGGTGCACGACGGGTGGCATGTTGCCGACCGCGTACACTGTTGTGCGGGTGTCCAGCGAGCCCGGAAGCGTGTGGGGCATGTGCGATGAATGGCCACAAGCACCAATCGGGGAGCCTGTGCTGGCACATTGGTCGGACGATGGCGTTGCGCCGGCAGCTGGTGAGTGTATCATGGGCCGCGAAGACGAGGCGTTCGCCAAGGACACGTTGAGGGACGTGAGCTGCAGTGAGCTTGCACAGCTTGGCTCGGGCGCGCACGATCTCAATGGGCACCATGGCTTGACAGCACAGCTCGGCTCGTATGAGGAGCACGACTGCACTGACGCTCCCTTGCATTCGCAATGCACCGTAGCGCCCGCCTTGATGCCTTTTGAAGTGGAGATTCTAGCCACAAGAGATGAGATGGCCGGCGCGCAGTTTGCGCACTGATTTATGCTGCAGAGACCACCAATGGTGGTGTGTCTGGAAAGACGATCAACGGCATGTGTGGTTTGTCTCATGCGCACCTTGTCACCCTCCGCGCAGAGAGTGCTGCATGCGAATCGACTCCCGTGTGGGTAGTGCACTCTGTGCACAATTTTCTGTGGCCCATCGTTGTTGGTTTGGGACATTGACGACATAGGCAAGCCATCATCACCATCTAAAGCGCGCACTTCGTCACAATACATGCCGAGGATGAATAGAGAAGGTGGGGAGAATGCAGCACGGAAACGAGAGAAACATAACGACGCTGCGTTTCCCCAACAACGCCGGATAACCTAAAAGCACTATACATCATAGCATGGAGATACATCCTAGGCCAGCGCCGTGGCTATGTTGGGGCGTAGGGGCCCAACCGGGAGGCTTTCCCTATGTGTATGGGGCGAGGAGCGGCAGGAGGGGCGCTCTAAGGCTAAGTAAGGCCCCTGCTGCCCCGTTGTCGGTGGTTGTGGCTGTGTTGGTTGGGCTGTTGTGTGCCATGGTGTGACACAATGGTGGAAGTGGTTGAAGTGTCTGGTGTGGCGCGCAGGGTGCTTAGCGGGCGGTGGCTCGCATGGCAACTGCTCGGGCGTGGCCTTGCTTGTGGGCGCTCTGAAAAAAAATTCTTGAAGGTGTAGCTTGTAGGCGCTTTGACTGCGCAGCGTCGGCCATGGCCTGATCGGCCGGCGCCGAGGGGTGGGCGGAGAGAGAGAAGGGAAGCGGGGCGCAGCCCATGACCCCATCGTTTTAACGATAGGTGTATTGTGTGACTATGGGCTATGGATTTGCCTTAGCAAAACTGAGCGCATTAGATCCAACTCCACATCCAATTGGCCGCCCGTGGGAGAATCATCGGCGCACATCTTTACCAAACAAGCCCCCGTGTGGGCAAAGGGGCCCCAGAACGCGGAGCGACGAAAGGTTCTGAGATAATTCCCTCAAGGCACAACATAACGACGATGGATGTTTAAGGGTCTCACCGGCAGCCACATGGTGTCCGCTCCCGAGGCACTCGGAACTTCCTTCTCGGCATATCATGGACAGCCCGTACTCCTCAGAGCTACCATACACTATGGTCGTGGATCAGAGTGCGCCATAGGGAGAGAGGGAGCCCATGGCCCCCTGCCCAATTCATTGGCGCAAAACCACACCATGCCAAATGGAGGGGGAGTAAGGGGCGGTGGTCTAGTAGTAGGCGAGGAGGTCGGCAAAGTCCTTGTCGAGCTTCGCGAACCACTTCTGGACGTTGGCAATCTTCTTCGGTGTGCGCTCCGTCTCACCCTTCTTGATGCGTGAGGCATTCTCGAGCTCGGTGACGTCGTACAGGATCCTAAGACATCAAGGGTAGGGGCATGATTGGTTTGGGTCCAAGGGGTCAAAACCAAGAGGTGGCCACGACATTCGCGGATTGCGGTGTACTCACGCTCGGATAGCACGGTCGGTAGTGAGCTGGGTCTGGTCATCGAACACGGTGGTGATGGTGTTGAGATCATTGCGGAGCGCTGAGAAGTCGAAATCCTTGCGGATCACGGGGATGAGGTTCATGTTCGTGTCCTTCTCAAACTGGGAGCTCAGTGCGGCCGCTGATGAGCGGTACTTCTTGATGGCCGACAGACCGTCCTGCACAGCCTTGGAACCGAGCAGCTCGTCATCCTTCTCGGCGTCCTGAGGCTTTGTCGTCTCGATGCCCTGAAGCCCGGATGGGAAGACAAGGCAGGTGGGACCAGAAAACCATGCGCGTGACGCGGGCTTGGAGGTGAAGCAATGCGCTCCGATAGACGTGCTTGGCGATGAGCGCGGGCGAATGGGGAGGGGCAGGATAATCAGGGGAGAGGGAGGATGCGTTGAGGTGGAAGGCTCAGAGAAGCATCACTTCGCTCCCAGAGGCGCGATGAATGTGCAGCGCAGGCGCAGGAGAAGGGGCAGGATTTTGTGGGGGTGGAGAAGTAAGGTCACGTGGAGAGACAGGGAGGCGATGAGAAGAAGGAGTTGAGGTAAAAGTGGGGCGAGCGTACGAGGTAGGGCGACCGAGCAAGCGGGCAGGAAGGGAGGGAGGACGGGAGAGGGGGAGAGAGGAGGCAAGAGGTGAGAGAGGGTGTACGGGGGAGAGCGAGCAAGCGCAGGCAGAGGGAGTTGGGGGGAGGGGGGCGGGAGAGACCAGCATAGAGAGAGAAGCTGGGTGTGGGTCAGTGGGGCGGCCGGGGGGGGGAGGAAGGGGGCCATGAGGGCGGGAGGGAAGAAGGGAAGAAGGGAAGGGGGCCGAGAGTGGGCAGCGCACCAGCGAGGTGACGTATCCTGCCCATGCGGGCGTGGCAGAGGCGACGCCGAGCGAGGCGATCGAGGTGAGGAGCGCGCGGCGCGAGGCGGTGGCGAGCGGCTGCGGCGCACGCGCTGCAAGCTCCGCGCGACCGACCACCGGCGCCTGCAGGGCGCCCGACGCGAGGAGCGAAGCGCAACAGAGGAGCGACATTCTCTTCTCTCTCCCTCCCCTCCCCCCCCCCCCCGCCCCGCCTCTCTCTCCCCCCTCCCCCCTCCCCCTCTTCTTCACTCCCCCCCCCCTTCTCTCCCCTTCTACTTCTACTGCTCTTGGGTTGTCTTTCACCGTGATGACGGCTTCTTCTTCTACCACTACACCGCGTTGTCTTCTCTCTCTCTCACCTCGCACACCACCTTGTCTTGTAGTGCGAGCGCGCTCTCTCTCACCTCGCTATCTTCTTCCTCCCGCGCCGCCTCCCTCTTTCCCCTCTTGTTTTCCTCTCTTTCTACTTCTTCTTTTCACCTAAAAAGTGTCGATCGTTCGTTAACCTTACCATGTGGGTTCGTTCCCATACAACTCTTTCTAGCCCCTTCCTTTTGTTCTCTCTCCTCTCTCCTCTCCTCCCCTCACCTTCCCGTGGTCCTCTCTCTCTCTCTCCTCTCTCTTCTTCTTCTTCCCTGATCGACGAGTGCTCTCCCCCTCACTCGAGTTCTTCGCTCCATTCAGTACATGAAAATGGCCAACAAGAGAGAGAGAGAGAGAGAGAGAGAGAACTCACCGCTCCCTCACTCCTCCACGCGCTTCCCTCTGCCCCCTGGACGACCCCGGCGTCGGGGGGCCGCGCGCGAGGGGGGAGATCTCGCCGAGGGGGAACGAAACAGGACAGGTCGTGGAAACTTCGTCTTCCCGCTCCCGCTGATTTACACACTTTTGCAAATTGTACTTCTAGGAGTACTCTAGGGATAGCCCTGTCACTCACGCCATGTACCCTGTTAACAATATTTTTTCCCCTCTCCTCGGTGTCCGAGGATAACCGAAACAAACAACAAAAGATTTTTGCAAGGTTCTCGTAAAAGGTTTGAGGAGCGGGGTTAGAACAGCTCCTTCAACCCTCTTACAACCGCTGTGCAAAAAAGAATTCCGCTGGCACTCGGTTGAAAGAGCCATCTCGCTGCTGGGATGCCCACGCTCCCCTACATGCACCTACACCACGCAGGAGCAGGAGTTGGAGGACTCCCTCCTCGCCCTGGCGCAGCACATGTGGATTGCCGGGTGCAGGCGGCACAGGCGGACTGGAGTGCGTGGGGAGTGAGGCGGCGCCGCGCGCTGCGCCCGCGCGCGATCGAGACAGCTCTCCTTGTGTTCGCGGCAGCGCCGCTGCGCCGCTGGTGCGCACAACGCGCTCACGCATTGCGCACTGGGCCGGAGCGCCTTTCGCCTTTCGCTCGCTCGACTCCAACGAGAATCAGCGGCCGTGGGCGGCGACGAGCATGTTCTCGTGCGTAATATGTATGCGCGCTTCGGCGTGCGGCTTGTAGACCTTCCGGACTTTATTGAAGCACTGCAGCTGCCAGCCGGCTTGCCGGCTTCTGTTTGCACGTTTGCACGGTAGGCATGTGGTCAGTGGAGAGGAATCTGCCCTCATCCCTCGCAGGCGGTTCAAGATTGCAGGTGAACGCGCATGCCCCCCTCCCCTCAACATTCAATAGTGACCTCCACCATGCTCGCCTTACTCCGCCTCTTCCTGCGTCCTCTCAGGCTCTCAGGTAGTGCGACTCCTTTGGAATGGGAGTGGTAAAGTAAAATCACTAAGAGGGTGGCAGTTTATCGGTATATCAGTTTATCTTGAGGAGAGCTCTAGTTGAGACTGGTCTCCCGGGGCGGCGCCCTCGGACGACGCCGGCCGCGCCAACCCGCTTCCCTCCCCGCTCTCTCCCCCTCTCTCCCCCTCCCTCTCTCTCCCGCTATCCTCGCGCGCCGCCTGAGCGTGATGCGGACTTTATTCGGCATCACGCTGCTGTACATCGCGGCCCACGCTTTCCAGGCCCCCGCCGCCGTGCCCAGCGCGAGTGGTGGAGGGCAGCTACAAGCGCTTCCTTCCGTTCACATAGTGCCTGCCTTCTGGGATGGACGGCGGAGAGAGCGGCTGCCGCAGCGGTTATGTATGCAGATGGAGCCATTCCAGCAGCAGGAGTCGGGTGGGGCTTTCGGGTCGGAGGACATCACCATCCACTCGGGCGCAGCGTTCATCGTGGGACTCGACATCAAGCGCGACCGGTACAAGACCCTGGCAGGCGATGGAGATCAGGGTGCTCTCTGGTCCATCACGGACTCGTTGGATGAGCTTGAGCGGCTGTGCGACACTGCAGGACTCGAGGTTCGGGGACGCGATTACCAGTCGCTCCAGAATCCGTCGGCGTCCACCTTCATTGGGTCGGGCAAGGTGGAAGAATTGGGTGAGCTTCGCTTGATGACCCATCCCTCTTCCCCGGCAAGAGTACACATGCTCATATCGAACTCCAATCACGGCCCTCCCATGCGCATCTTCTCCAGGTAGCGTGGTGAAGAGCCTGAAGGTTGAGACGGTTGTCTTTGATGACGAGCTCTCGCCTGCGCAACAAAGGAACCTGCAGGCGGCACTTGGGGTGCAGGTACGGTATGCTTGTCATTTTCAGTCGCGGTAGCACGCGAGGTTAGGATCCACGCTGACGACGTCGAACACGCACCATCCTGAGTCGAGTGTACGGAACGGGTGGGGGATCCATATCACAGATTGGCACACCATCTTCCCACGTCTTCTCGCTGTGTGCAGGTCGTGGACCGCACCATGCTCATCCTCCAAATCTTTGCACAGCGTGCGCGCACTCGTGAGGCAAAGCTTCAAGTGAGCCTTGCCCGTATGCGCTACATGCTTCCACGCTTGAAGACATTCATGACCACCGGCGCCGGCATGGAAGCCAAAGGTGGAGCGTCCGGCGGTGGAAAGGGTGCAGGCGGTCAATTCCTTAAGGGAGCAGGAGAGTCACAACTTGAGGCCGATCGACGACTGTACCGAAAGCAGATTTCTCGTGTCGAGGCGGAGCTCGAGCAGGTGCGTCGTCGGGTGCATCTGTCCTTTCGGCAGAGAATTGAGACGGGTGCGAACATGACGGCTGCACACTGCTCGTGGCAGCAGCGTCACACACGATCAGCTTACCACATGCCACGCTGCACACTCCGTCCCCCTCCCCCCGCTTTCTTGGGCCATACCCAAGCAGGTGCGAGGCACACGTGAGCTGCAGCGCAACGCGCGGAAGAAGCGCGGGCACATGCCTTTGATAGCGCTGGTTGGATACACCAACGCTGGAAAGAGTTCATTGCTGAATCAATTGTGTGGGCGGGTCCCCGGAGACGCCGAGGTAAGTTGTGCACACGGCTCACATTGCGTTGTGCACTAGAGGTCTATGGGAGAATGGTGCCGTAAGCTCTCGCGCTCCGAAATGCTCCAACCTGTGTGTTGCCTTGCGAATAGGTCTATGCCGACGACCAATTGTTTGCAACACTGGACCCCACGATGCGAAGGCTCAAGCTGCCGGGAGGCCGCGAGGTCATGCTTGCAGACACTGTCGGCTTCATTCAGGCGAGCTCGCCTCATGATCAACTATCTACTTAACAGGCGTATAGCTTACCATGGCCATTCCGTCCATTCCTCCTCGCGTTCACGCTGGCAGCCTGCGATTATCCTACTCTGCGACTGCACAACCTCACCCATTCCATGCTTCTCTGCCTGCAGAAGCTTCCGACGAAACTCATCTCTGCGTTCCGCGCGACACTGGAAGTTTGCGAGGACGCCGACGTGCTTTTGCATGTCGTTGATTGCTCATCTCCACTTGGCCGCCAGCAAGCATGGTCAGTGCAGCGGATCTTGTCGGAGATCGGGGGCATCCCATCCGTCGGAGAGAGCGTGCCACAGATTCTCGCACTCAACAAGGCTGATGCTGTTCTCGCAATGCAGGCAAGTATCTCTCCAAGACTCGCCCTCTTGCTCCAGTCACTTGCCGCGTATTGTTGGAGTAGGCGAAGTGCGGCTTTCATGCGTGGGTAACGCACGCCGCGCAGCACTTTCTTGAGCGTGGTCAGCCGCTCTGACTCGTCCCCAGGCGGGTCGCACAGGTCTGTGCCCATCCGCGAAGACGTAATCTTTCTGCTCGCAACCTGATCCTCATCCCGTCTTGTCTGTGTGTGTGCTTGCAGGGTTCCTTGCCTAGCCCAGCTGACTGGGTGAATATCCACGATCGCGTGAGGCCAGTATCCGCGCTCGCAATATCCGCCACCAATGGCAACAACTTGCCCAAGCTGCTTGAAGCAATCGAGAAGGCTTTACTTGCTCTCTCCGTGCGTGTCGAATGTGTGTTGCCTTACTCGGCTGGCGAGCTACTTGCAGAGATGCATAAAGTGGGCACGATCGTTGAGGAGAGCTACGTCGACGTCGGGACTCGAGTTGTAGCATTCGTTCCGCGCTCGCTTGCGATGAGGTTGAAGAAGATGGCATTTGTGCAGCCCGATAAAAGGGACGTGTCACAGCAGGGTGCAAAGGGTGCCACTGCGAACTCAAAGAGCTGAGCACAGCCTCATGGCGCATTTGACGCCAACACGAGCAGGGCTCTTGGAGATCGTGCTATTTGCGTGCGTGTACACACCACCCGCCGGTTTATGCATAATGCACGAGACAATTCACCACCTTCTCCGAAAGCACACTTGTTGTAGCAATGCTCCACTTGTTGACCATTACACCTGTGACTAGTGACTAGGTGTGGCGGATTGGGGTGGCTCGAAAGCGTTTCCCTATCCCACTGGCAAGGCGCCCCCCCCCCCCCTAATATGAAAAAGCACAGACCACCGACCTCTTACTCGTGCTTTTTCTGTGGTACACTAGAACTATCGGTAATCGTTAAACCGATAGGGTCATTCAGCTGTCGCATTCGCGATGTCTCAGAGGCAAAAAGAAATAACAGTAAAGAAAAAAACAGTAATTAATTAACTTCTTAATAGTCTCACCGCACACGCGGCCGTGGACCCTCTACTTTCTACTCACGCAGCAAACCTTTCTACACCCCCTCTCTCCCGGCCCTTTCCCCCCCGCCATCAGGCGACTCCCCCCGTGCACTACTAGGGGGATAGGGGAAAAGGGCTTAGATATGGTCGGTGGCCCGCGCCCCCCCCCCGGTGATCCGTTCCCCCCTTCCTCCTATGCCTACCGGGCTGGCGGCGTCCTCAGTCCCGACTTCTCCTGTAAACAGGTTGACGAATTGTGATGGCCCATAGGGCCTGAGGGCAATGAGGAAGGGGGCATGCCGGCGGCAGGCGCGGCGGAGGGGCTGCTCGGCCGGTGTGACTTCCCTAGAAAGTTGTTTGGTTCCCCCCCTACCCCCTCGCGCGGAAAGTTGTCAGATTAGCCCCCCCCAAACTATGGAGTTTTTTTAATGGACGAAATCTGACACCTTTCCGCGTGAGGGGATAGGGGGGAACCAACAACTTTCTGGAGGCGGTGCACGACTTGGCGGGGTGGTCTGCTCGGCCGACGTGCATTCCCCAGAAAGTTGTTTGCCCCCCCCCTGAGGAGGTCGCCGATGTCTTCACGTGAATAGGACGGTGTGCACTTCCCTTGAGGAGGTCGCCGATGTCTTCACGTGAATAGGTCGGTGTGCATCACCCCCCCTGAGGAGGTCGCCGATGTCTTCACGTGAATAGGTCGGTGTGCACTCCCTCCACTGAGGAGGTCGCCGATGTCTTCACGTGAATAGGTCGGTGTGCACTCCCTCCACTGAGGAGGTTGCCGATGTCTTCACGTGAATAGGTCGGTGTGCATCCCCCCACTAAGGAGGTCGCCGATGTCTTCACGTGAATAGGTCGGTGTGCACCCCCCCACTGAGGAGGCCGCCGATGTCTTCACGTGAATAGGTCGGTGTGCATCCCCCCGCTAAGGAGGTCGCCGATGTCTTCACGTGAATAGGTCGGTGTGCATCCCCCCACTGAGGAGGCCGCCGATGTCTTCACGTGAATAGGTCGGGGTGCATCTCCCCCACTGAGGAGGCCGCCGATGTCTTCACGTGAAGGGGTAGGGGGGGGAACCAACAACTTTCTCGAGGCGGTGCACGACTTGGCGGGGTGGGCTGCTCGGCCGACGTGCATTCCCCAGAAAGTTGTTTGGTTCCCCCCCTACCCCCTCGCGCGGAAAGTTGTCAGATTTAGCCCCCCCCCCAAACTATGGTTTTTTTAATGGACGAAATCTGACACCTTTCCGCGTGAGGGGGTAGGGGGGGAAACCAACAACTTTCTGGAGGCACCGTACCGTGTCGCCGAGGCGCTCGGTGGAGGTCGCTACCGTCTACGCGATCAAGAGAATCGCCTCCTCTCTGAGGAGGTGCATGTTACTAACCTCCGCCCCTACTACACACTCACAGACAAAGATCCACTCCAAGACGATGAGTTCATTGTGGAGTCCCTTCTGGATCGCAAGGGCCGGGGAGATAATCGCTGCTACCTCGTCAAGTGGCGCGGCTACGCGCGATCTTCTGCCACATGGGAACCAATGGCTGAGCTCATGCGCCGCTGTGCCTCCTTGGTCGCTGACTACGATGCCGCTCACCCCTTCCCGCCTGCTTGCAAGTCACAGATGGCAAAGCGGGCCACTAAATGGCAGTCTCAAGAAGGATCGGCTCTGCCACGGCCGACCGCCCAAGAACCTCGCGTGTGCCCCGCTGCAGCCGCATCGGATCGGGTGATTCCGCGCCGTTCGCCACGTCTCGCCTCACTCCCGCACGACTCACCTGTAGCCCATGTCGGTGCTTTGCCCGCTCTCTTCCTCCCTACTGAGGCCCGGTCCTCTAGCCCGCTGCCACAGCCGCAGCGTGCGTCGTTTCTGCGCCACACAAGGCACACTAACGGTATAGAACCACAAATGGCACAAGACACCCTGTGATACTTACTAGCAGTAAACTTGGCGGAGATCAATCAAAGCGGGATCACACGGACTCCAAGGAGGGTATTCCGATAAAAGTAAGAACACAAGAGAAGCCACAGTCTCCCGCCCCCTTCTCTCCGACTCCCGGCCGAAGCAGCGCGCACGGCCTCCCTGGAACCGGCTTCTCCGTTAAAGAGGGAACTGGGGAAGGGGAAGGGGGTTGATAGGGGTTAGGGTTGGGTAGTAGGGAGGTTCAATAGCACGCTGCCTCACGCCGCGCATGTAGCGGGAATTTTTAAGAAGATTTTTTTTCTCTTCAGGGTCCATTGGGCTCATTGAGTCCGCATCGGTGTCGCCCTCTTTCGAGGGTTTTGTGTGTTGAGTGCTTGGTGTTGGCTTTTGTTGGTGTTGGTGCCTGCTGTGCTGGGCCTCTTGGGCCGATGTTGTGCACGTCATTCGCTCGCCCGAGGCGCGTCTGTCCGCCCGCCCTTCGGCTCCGTTGGGCAGCATCCCCTTCGTTCCGTCTCTCGTGTTGTTCCTGTCCCCCATCCTGGGGGTCCACAACTGTTCCATGTGCAGCCCCATGTTTTTGTACGTCATGCCCCCTTTGGGGTTATGCTCATGATGGTGCCGGGCCGGCACCTCGCGCCGGAGCGCGAGGGCGGTACCGCGGCTGTGTAGGGTCCAGGCCCGGGGGCCTTCCCTGATGGAGCGTCCCACTTGGATGGTGTGTCTGGTGTGGCTGTGGGTTGTGGTTTGTGTGTGCAGCATGCTGTCAACCAGCATGCTGGTCGTGCTCTCTCTGTTCTCGGTGGTGCGCGGGCATGGCCCGCTAGCTCCTGTGCCCACCTGGCTGGGGGGGTCGTCCTGGCGCGGTCGCTTCGGCGACAGCGGCGTGTCCATGAAAGCTTCGTCCATCGCGGCGAGGGCCGCGGCAGCGAGGGCGGGAGGCGGCGCGCGCTCCATGACCCTATCGTTTTAACGATAGTTCGATAAAAGTGATGATGATAAAACCTCAATCTCAATCTTGACTTAGTGAATTTTCACCCTTGGACCTTAGAAGTTAAAAGGCGTGTTTGACCGCCCTAGGGAAGGGGAATCGCACCATCTCTGGATCTCAAGCGTCAAGCGAAGATTTTCGTGGCGACCGGTGGCCCTCCTATTAGTAATTAAAAGCCCTGTTTGACTGCCCTATGACTATGAATTTTTAGCCCTACCCCTAATACAAAACCCTCTATGGCCGCTCTATGCTCTATATGTGTCGTAGGTATCCACCCGCCATACTGAGAAAGGTCCCAGGGGTTGGTGGCGTGAATCTGTAGAAGGTTTTGATAGTATACTAAACATGCCGAACTCGACAAGGGTTGGTGGCGTGAAGCGTGAATATTTCAATGTGTAGAAGAGTTCAAATAGTGCGTAGTAGTAGAGATGCGCGCTGCTACTCATCCATCGCGCACCTTACAATCGCGCCGCTTGGCTGCATCTCGCGATCTCCTGAGTGCGCAGCGTGATGAGGCCGAGCAAGGACTTCAGGGATTCTACTGACGGCGCTCGCCGAAGCTTTTGGATCTCGAATGGGGCGGCGATCTCATTGGCGCCCGCGCCGCGGTGGGGGGGTCCCTTTTGACCGCGGCGCTGCGCTTTGCACTCGGGCGTGACCCAGAAACTTCCCCTCGGCCACCCTGCAACCTCCCCACTCGTGCGGAGAGGCGCCAAAACAAAACCTCCCTCCCCCCCCCCCTCTCCGCCCCCCTCGCCGCGACGCCCCCCCCCCTTCCCCCCCCCCCCCCCCCTTCCCCCTTCCCCCCCCCCCCCTTCCCCCTCCCCCCCGCGCAGAGCTCATTTAGCTTCCCCCCCCTTCCCCCGCGCGGCTCCCCCTCCCCGCCCCCCCTCCCCCCATTACGCAGCTCGCTGCCCCTCGCCCCCCCCCCACTCTCCCCCCCCCCCCCCGCCCTTCCCTCCCCCCCCTCCCCCTTCCTCCCCCCCCCCAGACTTTCTCTCTTCCCTCCGCTATCCCCGCAGGGCGAGAGCAGAGCCAGACTCCTCTCCACTCGCCCCTCGCCCCGACCCCTCACCCTTCCTCTCTCCGCCATGCTCGCGCTCCTCGGGCTGGCATCCGCGGGCTTTGCGCCCACCGCCAGGCTGGGTACGTGCACACACCAATCAATCACCCACTCCCGACGCCCCCCTAGGGCTCTCTCGCCTGCGTTCCTCTGCTTGGTGGCAGAGCGAACGAAAGGCCACTCTCTCGGATGGACCTCTACGGCCTCACGCGGCGCCCAGCTGTGTTCAACACAACACCGTAGTGTAGATATGTGTCTGATCGCTCTTTCCGTACCCCCTTTCGCAACACAGGTGGCGTGCGAACACCTGCGACATTCGCACACGCTGGCGCTGTGGCTGCTGGGGTTGATGCGGGATTGGCCCCCCTATTCGAGGAACCCCGCCGGTGCGCCGCGACGCCGCGACGCGAAAGCGCTGTCCAGACGAACCGGCTGGCGGCGCGTCCCTCACGTGCGCGGAGGAAGCGCACAGACCGCCGATGGTGGTAATGTGGTGATTCTTCAAGACGTCCCCAGAAGATTCCCGTTTGATTCTGTGTCATCAATGCTGCTGCTCCATCCCACAGTCTTTCCCCGCTCGTTCATCCTGCAGGGCTATGCGTTCGGGCGTGACCTCGATGGTCGCAACTGGCCCGGCCGCCGGTATGTTCACCCAGTCTAATCCAGAGGACCGCCGCGTCGTGCCTGACGAGCCGGGCGATCGCGAGATCTTTAAGGTGGTCTACGTTGTGCTTGAGTCCCAGTACCAGTCCTCGCTGACTACTGCGTGCAAGCGCATCAATGCTGGACAGGAGAACGTGGCCGTCGAATGCTCCGGATACATCCTCGAGGAGCTGCGCGATCCGAAGAACTACGAGCAGTTCAAGAAGGATGTCGCGGAGGCCAACATCTTCATTGGCTCACTCATCTTCGTGCAGGAACTCGCTGACAAGGTCGTCGAGGCCGTCGAACCGCACCGCGAGCGCATGGACGCGCTTTGTATCTTCCCATCAATGCCACAAGTCATGCGCCTCAACAAGATTGGTTCTTTCACCATGGCGTCGATGGGTCAGTCCAAGAATGTCATGACCGACTTCATGAAGAAGAACAAGCCATCGGGTACCTCTTTCCAGGACGGCATGCTCAAGCTCGTCCGCACTCTTCCGAAGGTCCTCAAGTACCTACCGGGCGACAAGGCGAAGGACGCGCGCTCCTTCATGATGTCCCTGCAGTATTGGCTCGGTGGTTCACCCGAGAATATTGAGGCGCTTCTCCTCAACCTCGCTGGCAACTACGTCCTCGAGGAGGGCAAGCTCTCTGGTGAGATTGTCTCGCCGCCGGAGGTGATCCCCGACCAGGGTATCTGGCACCCGATGGCGCCCCGTGTTTTCGAGGACTCCTCCGAGTATATGCAGTGGCTCCGCAACGAGCATGCGCCCTCAATTGGTATCGATCCGCTCAAGGCGCCCGTCGTCGGTCTCGTCCTCGCCAAGTCGCATATCAATACCAAGGACGATGCGCACTACGTCTCGATGATCATGGAGATCGAGGCCCAGGGTGGTCTTGTGCTTCCCACGTACACTGGCGCGCTCGATTTCTCCAAGTGCGTCGAGGAATATTTCTTCCAGATGGGATCACCAATCATTGATGTCACCATCAATCTCACGGGATTTGCCCTGGTTGGTGGACCGGCCACTCAGGACCATCCCAAGGCGGTCGCAACGCTCAAGCGCCTCAACCGACCCTACTTGTGCGCTGTGCCGGCCACCTTCCAGACCTTCGAGGAGTGGAAGGACTCCGAGCTCGGCCTGCACCCTGTTCAAGTTGCGCTGCAGGTCGCACTCCCCGAGATTGATGGTGCAATCGAGCCTCTCATCTTCTCTGGTCGTGACGGCGTCACAGGCCGTTCCATCCCGCAGTCGGATCGCGTCCAAACCCTTGCGAAGCGTGCTCTCAAGTGGGCTGGCCTTCGCCGTAAGAAGAACGCCGAGAAGAAAGTGGCGATAACCGTCTTCTCGTTCCCTCCAGACAAGGGCAATGTGGGCACCGCAGCTTATCTCAACGTTTTCGGTTCCATTTTCGAGTCGCTTAAGTCGATGAAAGCTGCCGGCTACGACGTCGGTGAGCTCCCGCAGTCAGTCGAGGAACTCGTTGACAAGATCCTGCATGACAAGGAGGCCTCGCTCGCGTCGCCCACCCTCAATGTCGAGTATGCCATGTCCGTCTCCGAGTACAAGGAGCTCACTCCGTACGCTGAGGACCTCGAGGAGAACTGGGGTCCGCCGCCGGGTAACCTCAACACGGATGGACAAAACCTCCTTATCTTCGGCAAGTCGTTCGGCAACGTCTTCATCGGCGTGCAGCCCTCGTTTGGCTACGAGGGGGACCCCATGCGCCTCCTCTACGCCAAGTCTGCCTCGCCCCACCATGGCTTCGCCGCTTACTACACGTACGTCGAGAAGGTCTTCGGCGCCGATGCTGTCCTCCACTTCGGCACTCACGGATCGCTAGAATTCATGCCCGGCAAGCAGGTCGGTATGGCTGGCACTTGCTACCCGGATCGCCTGATCCAGTCCACCCCGAACCTCTATTACTATGCTGCCAATAATCCGTCGGAGGCGACCATCGCCAAGCGTCGCTCGTATGCAAACACCATCTCATACCTCACCCCACCGGCGGAGAATGCCGGCCTCTACAAGGGTCTCAAGGAACTCTCCGAGCTTGTCGGATCATACCAGGGCCTTCGCGACTCTGGCCGCGGCCCTAACATCGTCAACTCGATCGTTGCCACAGCGCGTCAGTGCAACCTTGACAAGGACATCCAGGACCTTCCTGGTGAGGATGAGGACAGCGCAGAACTTGACCTCGACGGTCGCGACGCCATTGTCGGCAAGGTCTATTCGAAGATTATGGAGATTGAGTCTCGCCTTTTGCCTTGTGGCCTTCATACAGTTGGTGTGCCACCGACAGCTGAGGAGGCGGTTGCCACTCTCGTGAACATTGCATCGATCGACCGTCCAGAGGATGGAATTGAAGGACTCCCGCGCATCATCGCCAAGTCCATTGGTCGCGACATCGAAGACATCTATCGCCGTTCCGATGCAGGCGACCTTGAGGACGGTATCCTTCGCCAGAAGCTCGTGGAGGCTGTGCGCGCCTCTGTCCGTGCGTCCGTTGAGCGCTCGACCGACGCCTCGGGCCGCGTAACCGAAGTCAACCCCATGTTCGCTGGCCTCCAAAATATGTTTGGCGGCTCGCCAATGGTGCAAGCGCTGAAGAAAAGTGGCTTCACCAAGATTACCGATCCTGACATCGAGAAGATCTTCGGCTACCTCGAGTTCTGTCTCAAGCAGATTGTCGCCGATAACGAGATGGGTGCGCTCCTCGAGGGGCTCAACGCTGAGTTCATCACGCCCGGTCCGGGTGGCGATCCGATCCGTAACCCGCTCGTTCTTCCGACCGGCAAGAATATGCACGCTCTCGACCCGCAGGCCATCCCAACCAAGGCCGCTTGCGACTGCGCTAAGGTCGTTGTCGACCGTCTCATCGAGCGCCAGGTTGCCGACAACAACGGCGAGTACCCCGAATCGGTTGCTTTTGTACTGTGGGGCACTGACAACATTAAGACCTACGGCGAGTCGCTCGCGCAGGTTCTCTGGATGGTGGGCGTGCGCCCGCTCCCCGACTCGCTTGGTCGCGTCAACCAGATCGAGGCCATTCCGCTCGAGGAGCTTGGACGTCCCCGCATTGATGTCGTCGTCACCTGCTCTGGCGTCTTCCGCGACCTCTTCATTAACCAGATGAACTTGCTTGATCGCGCTGTCAAGCTCGTTGCCGAGCTCGACGAGCCCCTTGAGATGAATTTTGTGCGCAAGCACGCACTTGAGGAGGCCGAAGAATTCGGCTGCTCCGTTCGTGAGGCCGCTACGCGCGTGTTCTCTAATGCTGCCGGCTCCTACTCGGCCAACGTCGGCCTGGCCATTGAGAACGGCGGATGGGAGGGTGAGGAGCAACTCCAGGAACAGTTCACCTCGCGTAAGGGGTTCGCCTTCAACGCCGACAAGCCCGGCATCCTCGACGACCAGGCGGACAGGTTCAAGTCGGCACTCAGGAAGGTTGACGTCACATTCCAGAACCTCGACTCCTCGGAGATTTCGCTCACGGACGTTTCACACTATTTCGACTCTGACCCCACAAAGGTTGTGTCATCTCTCCGCACTGACGGTAAGAAGCCGACCTCCTTCGTCGCCGACACTACCACCGCGAACGCCCAGGTGCGCACCCTCTCTGAGACGGTCCGCCTTGACGCCCGCACCAAGCTCCTCAACCCGAAGTTCTATGAGGGCATGCTTAAGTCGGGCTACGAGGGGACGCGCGAGATCACCAAGCGGCTGCGCAATACTATGGGCTGGTCTGCGACCGCAGGCGCCGTCGACAACTTCGTGTACGAGGATGCCAACGAGGTCTTCATTGCCGACGAGGAGATGCAGAAGCGTCTCCTCGAAACTAACCCGAACGCTTTCCGCGACATGGTCACCACCTTCCTTGAGGCCAACGGCCGCGGCTATTGGGAGACATCTGAGGAAAATCTCGACCGCCTACGCCAGCTCTATGCTGAGGTTGACGACAAGATCGAGGGCCTTTAAGCCCGCCCGCGCGGGATTCGAAAGGGGGCCCGTACCAGCGCCCTAGCGGGGCTCCCTGGGTGGGACGAGGGGACTGGGGTCCTCTTACGATGAACTGCCGCCGTCACCTTGGCGGGCAGATTGACGCCAGCACACATGGCGCAGCGGACACTACTGTGATCCTGTCTTCTGGGTCGTTGTGGGCGAACATTATTAAGAGATGCTGGAGAGTATTGTGTTGCTGGTGTGCGTTGAGTGTTTTGGCCACGACACATGATGTTCTTGGTGAACATGTTGCTCCAGTGGTGAGAGAACGAATAAGTACACGAAAAAGTCTCTTCTCCCAACATTCCCTCTCCCCATAGCAGAGATCTCATGAGTACACGCCTGCTACTTAAGGTCGCGTTCTATTGAATACTTAAGGGCGGTCAAACTGAGCTTCTTAAGTACTAAGATTGTATATTGGGGGGGGGGTCGACATTTTTGACCTTGAGCGGAAAGCCCCGGCGAAAGCGGGTGGAGGGTTTCCCGGCCTTTTCAGAATCCTCGTCTGAGTGGCGGAAGCTGAAGCTGTCTTGTTACTTGTCTCTTAGGGGTCTCTACTCTCTACCCTTGCCCTTGCACGATCCGTTCACCGGATGAAACGGCTCAACCGCCGTAACCGACTCAATCAACCGCCGTAACCGACTCAACCGCCGATCACGTTACCGATACAAAAACAAAACCCCAACAAGAACAAATGCTTTGCACACCACCTAGTCATAGCGAGGCCTTGGGTTCACGGCACACATGAAGCCTTGCGCTTCTCACCCCCCTTGACCTGATCCCCTGGAGAAGGGCAAAGAAGGTGCAACTCGAGGTTCCCTTTTTTTGTCACGCCCCTCCCGGCTTTTTAGGTATATAATTTCTGCTGACCCCTAACTTCGCCCCTAACTCGGGTCATCAAGCGGAAGACGTCTTGTGTGCCCGCTGCCCGAGTTGAAGAATGCAACCACGTGGGCGTGAGACTGCTGACGTCCGCCCTTGCACGGCATGGACAGCACGCCGGGTGGATGGCGACGTCTTCAGAAGACTTCACACCGTTTCCACGCCGTTTGCTTCAAAGGAAGAAGCAAGCGATTCCCCAGGAGTCTGCAGGATGCACTTCGCCCCAGTGACCGCCACTCCACCTGCAAGCGTGTGAATGAGCTGCAGCATGCGTGTGATCATGGATTGAGAGATCGCGGCGTCGTCATAGCTCGCCAGGGAGGTGCGGTTCAGGAGATGGATGTCAACTGTGCAGACCACAATCGCTTGGCTCTTTGCGCTCATCGAGACGCGTGACTGGAAGTTCTCTTACCGCCTCTGCAAAATCTCCGCGCAGTGCAGCACGCAGCACGCCGCTGCTGCTCTGCTCGCCCGCGCGCGACTTTGTGACGAAGGTACCGAGCGGAGCCACGACGCAAGGCTCCTGCCTCAACCTCCGCGGCATGTTCTCGAGCTCGACCATCACGACGCAGGCAATAGAGTTGTACGCTCCAAGTCCAGTGTCACCATTACCGAAAGCCTCTTCTCCAGAAGCGACATTAATGCACCAGTGCAAATCGTCGGCCGGCCGACATCGCTAAATACGATGTTTGATGATGCAAACGCATTTAACTCACCCGTGCGTCTAGAAACATCGCGCGTGACCGACATGACGAGAACGTTTTATAGAGCGACAGCGTTCAATCAGCCACTCAACAGCTGGGACACTGCGTCCGTAACCCTAATGAATTCTATGTTCGAACAAGCGACATCATTCAACCAGCCGCTCGATTGGGACACATCGTCCGTAATCGACATGGGATTCATGTTCTATGGTGCATCGGCCTTTAACCAAGCACTCAACCACTGGGACACGTCGTCCGTAGAAACTATGGATAGTATGTTTCAAAATACGATCGCGTTTAACCAGCCGATGGATGCGTGGAACACCGGGTCGGTGAAATCCATGGAAAACATGTTCGACGGCGCCACCTTCTCGCAGGACATCTCGGGATGGGACGTGCGGAACGTCCGCTCCAGCGGCTTCACAAGCATGTTCACGAATTCGCGATTGGCCAACGAGGCGCAGACGGCCGTGCACCGGACGATCCCGTGCATGATCCACACGTCGTGGAAGGCGCAGAACGCCAACTGGAACCCGCAGACGGCGGGCTTTCCGGCGGTGATCAACGACGTGGGCTGCGTGCCGTACCTGCCGGGCGGTGCGCTCCACGGCGACCCGCACCTCACGCTCGCGCACGGCGGCGAGGCCGACTTCCGCGGCTGCGGTCCTTCAAGTAGAACTTATACCGTCCACATGGGGGGCACTTGCCGAAAATACAACCAAACCTGAGGTTGCACCCTCTAACAGATGAGGGGAGGAGCGGGAGCAGCCCAGGACGCCATGCATGGCGCTCGATGCTGCTCGCTGGTCAACAAAAGTTTGTTGGCCGCAGGTACGCTGCCGATCGCGCCCGCTCTGGCGCATGTCGACCGAGCCCGTACCTACAACACCTTTGCCGCCCCAAACGCCAGGTTCCCGACTCGTCTTTCGACGCTGTGAGGGCAGGGAGAACACCTGCCACCAATGCTCAACCAGAGCATCGGCGGAGACGGAGGAGGCGGAAGCGAGGGGGGTGGCAGAGACGGTGGAATTGGAATTGGCAAATTAAACCTCAAATCTCGAGTGGATAAAGCAACCGACTCGCTCGCCAAACACCTTGACCAAGAAGAAAGAAGCAAGGACCTACAAGCCAAGGGTAGCGGACCCTAGAGAATGTGAGAGGAAGTTTCCGCACGCCAACGCGAACGCCAAACGCGGGGAGACAACGAAACCCTGCCCCGGCCAAGCAGAATGAACCGACGAAGAACAGGTCTGGACGACAACGAACGTCAGCAAGTCCCAAGAGAGAACTGGAACTAACGAGAAAGAAACAACAAGCGCCTTGCAAGAAGCTAAACAAGCCTCCTCAAGGCACCCCGAGAGCCTGAGACAAGCGCACAGTAAGCAACTGGCGACCTGGCGCCTTTCTTTGGGTCAAGATTACCCGAAAGGAGGAAACCTCGAATCTAGACCTGACAAACAGGCTAGAAGCAACGAAACCAGAACCCGAATTCTAGGTCGCTAGGGACGAATCCTACCAACCTAGAAGTGCCTGAGCTTCACCGTGTGGCCGCACGGCGAAGGACCTGGAGATAAGAACCTGAACCTGGAAATCGCATCATCTAGGATGAATGCGACAGCCTAGCCTTCTATGGGTGATGTGTTTGAAGTTCGATAGTGAAACCTAGACCGTAGTAGGTGTGAGCCCAGAATCTTCATGTTTTTTTTTAGGTTGCTTGCCCATGCCAGCCTGGGCGGTCCTAGCTGAGTCTGATTTGTACGCGGAAACGGTTGCTCAATAGCTCAGCTAGCCTTCAAGGCAACTGGTGTTGGCCATCGGCTGACCTGAACATGACCACATTTCACACAACTGAACCGTTTGACTGCTGCCGACTCACTCACTGTAGCCATCGTTTGATGCATGCTTCACATAGGAGCATACATCTAAAGCACGTGCTGTGACTGTGTGCGGCAACCCCATCGTGCGGCCTCGTGATGTAACCTGGGTGGTTGCGGGCAGAGCGGACCGCTCGTTGTGCCACGGCGTGCAAATCTTGGCACCGTTTGGAGCGCTCTCTCCTTCCACGGCCTCATGCCCTTGATGAGTAGCGGTTCAGCCACGAGAGCGCAGCTGATGCCTTGATCGCCTCGAGATACTTGGCGTTCGTTTCAATGCCCTCGAGCACCTGTGCGATTTTGCGCTCATTTCGCGCCATCGGGTGCGACTCAAAGAAGGCTCGCACTTCCGCCGCTTTCTCGAATGTGGCAAAACCTCGGCAAGCGCCCGTGATCACGGCATCCATGAGTGATGGGGACGCCTTGGAGAGCATCTCAGAATAGCGCTCAAGGTTTTGGCGGAAGAAGTCCCATGTTGCCTCGAGACCTTCCGGACCGGAGCCATGCATCGAGAGTGACACATAGAAGAAATCCTGTAGCTTTACCTTGCCCGAAATGGCGAATTCGAGCGCCTCGGTGCGCAGCTCGGCGGTGGGCGCAGCACCAAGAGCTGCGAGTGCAGCCTTCTTCTGTTCGTTGAGAGGGAGCGAGTTGAATAGTCCCATCAGCGTGTCAAACTCGGCACGACCTCCCGCTTTGAGTACAAGCTTGTAGACGGCCTGCTGGTATTCGGAGGGCAGCTCATCCGCCGCCCCCGACGGGTCCGCGGCGAAGGCATTAAAGCGGCGGCGCGCCTCGGCGACTACCGCCTCGTCCGAGGAGCAGAAGGCAGGCAACACGCCGATGATTTCGCCGCGCAGCTTACGGGTGAGATGCCCATCGGAGGGACGGGGAGTCCATCCTAGCTCTCCGACCTTGGCCACGATGAGCGAGCGAGCAAACGCATCAAACGGCACGAGGAGCTCAGGCGCGCCGCTGAGGAGCGAGTGGAGCGAGTGGAGCTGCTCTAGCATCATTCCCCACACGGTGGCGTCATCTTCGGTGGCATACGCGGCCAGCACCTGCAAGCGAAGGGCACACAGGGTCAGAAATGGCGAGCGCGCACGGCAATCCTTTGGCTCGTGACCGATGGGCGGGCTCTCGTGATCAGGCACATATCGAGTGCAGGACGCTGAGCCGCCAAATTTGCCCAGGCGAGGTGCCCGCAGCCCGCCAGCGGCCGGCAAAACACCACGAATTCCGCAATCGTGGATCGAGGCAAGTGCAAGCGTCCGTCACAATGCGTTTGTCAAGTGCATCCATCCAAACCAGAACCCACTCCTCCAATGATTATGAGCGCCGTCGGACCTGGAGGTAGAGCGCCGGATCGAGCAATCCGGCGCGCGAGAGAGCGGCTTGGTCAGAAAGCAGTCCGATGCGGTCGGCCGCTCCAAACGCCTTAGCTTGGATGGCCTCGCACAAAGGCGGGATCATGCTGTCCGGGTAGCGCACGCGCATGGGCACGTGCTGGCCCGAATTGAGCTTGATCCATTTTCCGTCACCCTCAAATGTGACGGTGTACTCTGGCGCAGCGGGCATCAGGTGCATCGTCTTGGCGGCGGCCATAGGCGCGCCCGACGCCTGCGCGAAGACGGGGATCATCCACACCTTCTCCTCTTCTGGAGCGACGGAAGAGCCGTCAGCGAGGAACCAGCGCTGTGACAGCTGGAGCGTCACGCCACTGCTGGCGGAGGCGGCGGAGGTGAGCTCTAGGAGAGGAAATCCCATCTGTCGAGTCCACTGACCCATCATTTGCTTGATCGGCTTGCCGCTCACGTTCTCCCAGGCCCCCCATAGGTCCTCCGTCGTGGCGTTCCCATATGCGAACTGTGACATGTATGCGCGCAAGCCCATCGTGAAGTCGCGCTCGCCCAGCACGGCATGCACCATCCGGACGACGGAGCCGCCCTTGCAGTACGAGATGGCGTCGAAGACTTGCTCCACCTCTTCTGCATGGACAATGGGCACCTGCAAGAGGCACGGCGCAATGGGCAAGCGAGGCTGAGGCTCGCGGGCGGCTTGTGGGCAACGAGGAGCACGTCGCGAGGGCAATGCGGGAGAGGGTGGGACCGCGTCGGCGCGCTAGGGCAGCGCGAGCGTATGCTGGCGGGCGTATGCTTGGGCAGGTGGGCGGCGCGCCTGGATGGGGTGGGAGGAGCGCATGGCATCGAGCTTAAGGGCTTGGCCTTGCATGTCGGTAATGAACTGCTCCCACATGGACCACTCGGGATGAAGCCGAGCACATACACCAGTCTCCATCCAGGTTGCGAAACCCTCATTGAGCCACAGGTCATCCCACCACTCCATGGTCACAAGATTACCAAACCACTGGTGAGCGAGTTCATGGATGACAACCTCTGCAACGCGCTGCAGCTGGCGTGAGGAGGCACACTTGTCGTCGATCAGGAGATCGACCTCGCGATACGTCACGAGCCCCTGCGGTTGCATCGCAGTGATCGCACTGTGTGATAAGCGCCAGCTGGATCGGGAAAGGGGCAGGGCCTAGGGGGCAAGGAGAAGGCAGGGCTAGGAGGGCGTTGATGGGACCGCACACCCAGTTCTCCATCGCGCCCGCCGCAAACTCAGGGATCGCCACCATGTCCGATTTTGGCAGCGGGTAGCGGATCTGGAAGGTGTCGTCGTACGCGTCGAGAGCCGCCACAGCACATTCGAGCGCGAAGCGGCCTAAGTGTGGCTTGCCCGGCGGGCAGAAGACGCGGATCACCACTCCGTTCTTCGAGATTTTGGAGACGTGGTCGAACTCGCCCACGACGAAAGCGAGTAGGTAGGTCGACATGCGCGGGGTGGGCATGAAGGAGACTGTCTTGCTCCCATCGCCGTGATCGTGGACCATCGACTCTGGCATGTTGGAGAGCGCCACCATGTGCGACGGCACGCGAAGCGAGCATGTGAAAGTAGCCTTACGTCGAGGCTCGTCCCAGCATGGGAAACAGCGGCGCGCATCGATCGATTCGAATTGTGTGGACGCCATCAACTTCTCCTCACCCTTGACGTTGATGTATGTGGACCGATAGAAGCCACACATCTGATTGTTGAGCTCGCCGGTGTAGCCGATCGAGAGGACGCCCTTGCCGCGAGGCAGGGTGGTGCCGAAGGTGAAGGTGCATGTGCTCTGGCCATCGTCGAGTGTGATGCTCGTGGCGGGTCCGACGCCTGCAGGAGGGGGGATGCAGGGTGTGTGCGTGCTGGGAAAGTGCCACGTCGGCACGCGATGCGTGTGGAGGCCAGCATTTGCCACATACTACGCTAGGGAGCACGCGCTCAGCGCCCCCCCCCCCCCCCAGCCCCGCCCGCTTTTCATTCACGCCCCATGCAGGCCCTCGTTCCTCCCCTCCGAACACAGGCCTCTGGCGTCTTCCACTCTCCTTCAAAGTGCGCATCTGCGATGGCGAGGTCCTTGGCGTGGAGCGTGATGCTGCGGATCTCCTCTACAGTCACGACCAGCTGGATGGTGAGCTTGCCGTCGAATGCGTGCTCCTCGAGGCGGAGCGCAAGAGCAAGAGAGTAGCTGAGCGGCTCTACGCTCCCCGGTAGCGTCGCTCTGCCTCCGTCACTCTGCGGTGGGAGGTGGGAAGAGCAGCGCTGGCGGCCGCAGCGGCAGAGAGCGGCAAACCCGCCTATCGCCTGCTCTACGTCGAGATCGACAAAGCCGAGGGGCTCCGGCGGGGGGGGAGGGGGAGGAGGAAGTGGTTCGCATGGCTCGCACTCCATGGGGTTTGTTGTTTGTAGAGGGGGTGCGGGGGGAAAGGGGGGTGGGATGCGGGGGGAGAGAGGGAGGTGGAAGGAGGGGGGCGGGGGGGGAGAGACGAGGGGAGGAGAAGACGGAGCGGGAAAGAGTGGAGCGAGAGGAAAAGAGAAGAGTGAGGAGAAAAAGAAGATGTGGGTGTGAGGAGGGAGTGAAGGAGGGGGGGGAGAGGAGAGGAGAAAGTGGGAGGAGAGAGAGAGGGGGGAGGAGGGAGAGAGAGGGAGAGAAGAGGGAGGGAGAGAGGGGGGGGGGGGGGGGAGAGGGAGAGATTTTGGAATGCAAGGGAGAGAGGAGGAGGAGGAATATATATATGTTGTAGAGCGTGTGCGAGAGAGAGAGAGAGAGAGGACGGCCGATGGGTCGGTGAGTGAATGTGCCAGCACACCTTTCTTCATCAATCTCCCCTTCATCAAGGACGGGCCTCCTCTTGCGCTCGGCCATTTTGTTCTTGAGAAGACCTCCTAAATCCAAAATCTCTCGTTTTCACCCGACTCTTCTTGTCCATCGAAAAGAAGAGGCGCGCGGGGTGTATTGCAGCAGCTGCTTCCGTACGAGTACTTTACTTCTTTACCTCACGGTTTACATATGTGGACGGCTCGCCGTTTTTGGCCGTCGACAGTCTCCCAGGAAGGAGTACGAGTAAAGTACTTTATACAATGCCGCATGCACTTCCCTCTCGCGGCCGAACCGATGCGCGCGATCGATCGGAGCATAGACCGACAAGGAGCTCACCCCCTCAAATCTCAATCTGAATTCGCCACTGTTTACTACTCCTCTGTCGTCTGCTCATGCATCCAATGGACGATAGAGGGGGGTTTGCGGTGGGCTGGGCGCAGTGGGTGCTCCGGCAAAGCTCAAAGCTCACACGAATATGGATATGTAATACCCATGCACGAAACGGATAGCTGGTAGCTTGTACCAAAGTACAAAGTACTCATCCCTCCATTCTCGCACACGCCGTGCCTCAATTACGGTTGCCCAAGCTTTGTTACCGTGTGAGAACAAATACCACCCACTCCGTGGTTTCGTGAGGGAGAAATAGATATATTGTGAGGCAGCCCGGCGAGAGACTCGCCCCTTGGCCCCCAAGACACGCTGGGTGTTGAGCTCCACATGGATTCATTGGCCCTTCCCTCCTCTAGAAACGGGATATGGCGAGAAACGGGGGGGGGACATATGGGTGGCGCCACGCGAACGGCGGCTTTAGGTTGCAGTCCTCCCGTGGAGCCGGTCCCCCGACGGGCGCAAGTATCGCCGTTAGCCTCCATCAACTTCCTTTCACCGCGGTAGTATTTCGTCGCGACCGCCTGAGCGTGGGCTGCACGGGGTTGGCACTACACATGGTAGCAGCACGTCCTCGCGACCCTCGTGGAGCTGGCACGTGCTCCTCACCTTGGCGCGACTCATCTTGCTCCGAATCCGAGCTGCTGGAGGGTGGACCCGAAACACTCGACCGCGATCCTTCGGCCTTGGACACGTTTGTGCCATCTGCCTGATGTCCTTGCGTTGCTGCCGGCTTTGAAGGCCGGCCACGCTTCTTGGGCGCGGGCGCCTCCTGCTGCTCTTGTCTTGCCGCCAGCAGCGCTGGCCGGCCACGCTTCTTGGGCATGGGTGCCGGCTCCCCTCGTGCGTCTTCTGCCACTTTCGTACTCTTGGATCCATCCGGCCGGCCGCTCTTCTTGGGCGCCTGAGCGGGAGCTATAGATGTTGCAGGCTCCCATGCCACCTTCCCCTCGGCGATCCATGTGCGGAGGGGATTGAAGGACCGCCGATGTTCACGGATCGGCCCGTACCGGTGGAGAGCCGCGACATGATCCTTGGTTGGGTAACCCATGTGCTTGTCGAAGCCATACTGTGGGTGCGCTTCGTGCAGCTGCTTCATGAGGCGGTCTCGTGTAACTTTGGCTACGATGGAGGCGGCAGCGATCGAGTAGCACCGAGAGTCCCCCTTGATGAGCGCCTCAGAGTTGCATTTGAGATCCTTTGGGCAGCGGTTACCGTCGATGAGCGCCAAGGTGGGTTCGAACTCCGGCGGAAGGTCCTCCACGGCGGTGCGCATCGCCAGCATCGTTGCCTGCGCGCCGGCGCCAATCAGGGGCGTTCAGCTCTTGAAACCGCCCACAGTGTGGCAGCGTACACTTAGGCTCGTGAGAGGCGGGCGGCGCTAATCACGCAGTCTCACCTGCAAGATGTTGATGTCATCGATGGTTGCGTGGTCAACGATGCCGACTCCGACGCCGACGCGCGGGTTGCTCATGATCTGGTCGTACAGCGTATCACGTATTTCCGCGCTCAGCGCCTTAGAGTCGTTTATCTCGTCCAGCGGCGGCTCGTCCAGCGGCCAGACGCAGGCGGCAGCGACAACGGGCCCCGCAAGTGGTCCCCGACCCGCCTCATCCACACCGGCGATTTGCGCAGCGTTGTACGCGCGCTCAAGCGCCCTGGCCGCCATGGCACCCTCCATCGTCGTGGCGAGCCTCCGACCTGCCGCAAGGCAGAGCACGCCTAGCAGATAGATGGTGGCGGAGCGTCTGGACGCAAGGGCGTCGGGCTCTTTTCCTCCTGCCCACCACCCCTACCGCTGTGACTCTTCGCTGGCTGGTGTGTCTGTGGCGAGCCTCTCTCTCTCTCTCTCTCTCCCTCCCTCCCTCCCTCTCCCCCCCCCCCTCCCCCCCCTCTCTGCCGCTCGCCGCTCGCCCCCCACTCCCTCTCTCCCTCTCTTCTGTTCTTCACGCCTCGCGCCCGGCCGGTCGTTCACTCTGTGCCCACCCAAACAAATATTTATTAAAAGTCTGTTCACCTCATCATTTGTGACCGCCTGTGAACAAGCAACCAAGCGTTCACGTTTGCTGTCGGGGCGACGGCGGCGCACGTCGCACGTCTCCAAAAGTGGAGGCATGCGAACGAGAGGACGAGACTGCGAACGAGAACGGACGACGAGCGGCATAGCCTCGCCGTGCGAGACTATTGGAGGCATAGCCTCGCCGTGCGATGAGAGAGAGAGAGCGGGGAGCGTGAGCTCCGCGTCGAGTGCTTGGGCCAGTGAGTCGGGCACCGGTACCCAGGAGAATGAGAGGGGTCCGGCGGAGGCGGAGGTAGTGGTCCACACGCGCCACCGGTTGCGTATTTTGCGGAGCATGCGAGCCGGACGGACGGGGAGGGTGCGCTCCCGCGGCTTCTCGAGCCACGGCATCCAAGCCGTATCTATCGCGGCGATCGCCGTAGGAGAGAGGGGGCGCTGCGCGCTGCTCTGGTGCTGCTCTGGCATCGCACGAGAGCGAACAGGTTGCGATCCCATCGAGGTGGATCGTCGAAAACGGGCATGCACCGCGCCCGGTCTCGATTTGAATGAAGTTGAGCTCTTTATAAGCCCTTTCTGACTTTAGCGTTTTTCGTCAATATTTGCTTACGCTTACGTTTTGTTGTGGGGGCCCAAGGGGGAGGTCTTGGTCCCAATGGGGCCCGGATATGTGTTAGTTGAATGTATTGGGAACTTTCTACCGAAAAAAATCCTGAAATTTCCTTAACCGTGAGATGGTCATTTTTCACGCCTAATAAACAAAAGGTCGTTTGCCTTCATTTATTTGGGACCCCTCGTTCCCAAATACGCGATGCGCCGGCACAATAAAAAATCTTCTAGTATTTGAGCAAAGGCACCCACCTCACAGTGCTCAACCATGTCTATAAATGAAAAAAAAAACCTTTTAATATTCTCGCCTCCCCCGTGGCACTGACTCGCATATTCGTAGCCACGCCCCCTTCCCTTCCTCACCCTCATTCCCCGCCTTGCGGCAACTCCCCTCGTGCTCTACTTAGGGGCTCGGGATATGTGGGGGGTCCGAGCGGAGCTGTGTGCACTTGTCCTCAGCGGCGTGTTCTCCGCTCCCTCCTGTGCCACTGAGTGACCCGTTTGTTTTTAGAGTTGTTCCATGGCCCCTTGGCTTAGTGTGCGCGGCGTTCCTCTTAGATGACCTATAGTGATCGATCGCGTTCTTAGATGGTAAGTTCCCCCGGGCCGACGCTTCATGTCATGCGAGTCTTTCAGCGAGGCCAAGTGCTTTTGCTACGAGGCGGGTGTTTTCGCTCAGTTGTAGTCTACCTTTCTCGTTTTCAATGAATACGGGGGCGCTGAGTTCTAGCGATTTCTTGAGTTTGGGCTTTCTCCCTTGAGCGGCTTTGTGCGTGCGTGCAGAGCAGTGCGCTTTTGGCGGGGTGAGGCCCCTGACTAATGTAGTGAATCTCACTAGTGTAGACTCTAGGATAGGTATGTAGTGGTATTCGTATGACTCAAATTCTACTCTGTAGAAGTCTCTTAGTATATATTTCCACGCTATCACGTATAGTGCTTTTAGGCTTTCGGGAGTGTTCGTACCAGGATATGCAAATAATCTATCCTTTATTTTCTGTGTGCGTGTCCTTCTGGGGGGAGGAGTGTAGTTGTTGAGGGCGTCTATGGTCTCGAAGATGGTTTTCGTCGCGGGACACCACGCTAGATGGCACGAGTTTTCGCGGTGTCGACGACATAGCCTACATATGTCTGTCTGAGTGTCTGTGAATCTATTTCTAGCATACCAATTCTTCTGTGTGTGATATGTTTGAAGTGGAGGTGCTTGTCTGTGTGTTTCAATAACGGCATTGTGTATAGTTTAGCTATGTGCTTCCATTCTTCGTTTGTGATATTCAGCCTTCTCTCCCATGCTAATCTTGCCGCTTGCGGGGCGTTGCTCCGGGTCGCTTTAAGCGTGGCCTTGGTAATGTCTGCGACTGTTATCGCGTCAAGTGCGACCTTTCCTTTTCGTATGGCATATTCATCCGCGAGGGGGTACTCCATGTGCCTTGGGCCTTTGTATCCGCCCTCCCATCTGGCTGGCGGGTGATAGTGTTGGATCTCTCCGACTTCTGCCACGTTGCCGGTGTCTGTTACCTCTCCTAGGTAGTCAGTTTCGATATGTAGCCATATATTGTTTAGCTTGCTGATGTATTTTTCGTCTTCAGAAACCCTGACCTCTTTGTTCTGTGGCTCGGTCCCCGGTCTTTGAGGCGGGGTGTTTGTGTCGTGCGACTTTTGTCCTTCAGTGGCTGAAGGCGGGCGCTCTTTCGAACGCTCTATCACACGCGTTGCGTGGCCGACTATCTCGTCCCACGAGTCGAGAAAATCTTTTTTGTGTATCGAGCGTCCCTCGTGAATGAACGTTTCGGGTAGGTGTTCGAGATATGCCGAGCACTCTTTTTTGCTATACGGCGTTGTAAAAGCGCCGTCTTTGAATACGTTATGTATTACGTTGGTGTGCAACGCTTCCCATAGGCGCGCCCACGGGGCGCGCACTTTTGGGGGCGGGATGTGGGGATTGTGCCATATTGGCTGCGATAGCGCGCCTTCCCGTGTAAGGAAGGAGGGTTGTATGTCGAGTTCCCTGAAGTTAGTAATCGCCTCCTTCCAGAAGACTGGGAGCCCCGGGTTTCCCCTGATACTTCCCGTCAATATTTTCGTGGGGATCGTGGAGAGGACTGCTCCTCTCCCTAGTCCGGTTCGGCAGAACCAAGCATCGAGCGCGTGTTTCCATAGTGCCTTTCTCGCGTTTAGGTAGTTCAAGATCCATTTAGCCTGGAGTGCTTTTACATGGGACGGCCAATCTAGAATCCCCAGCCCTAGTGTTCTAGTTGCACTCTTATCGTGCGACACGGCGTAGTGTGGGTGTTTTATCCATTTGTTTTGTCTATTGGTGTACGGGCTTGTCCAGAGGACGGCCTCCACCGCTTTCTTTACCCGGGTGTGAAACCATTTGGGGGCGGCCAAGGTTTGTAGCCAGTATCTTGGTATACCATATATTATGAAGTTCACGATTGACGCCCTACCGAATATCGTCATATAGTTAGTGGCCGGCGCTAGCTTAGCGACTCTCGCGTCGATCTTGTCTGCTAATTTCGACCAAAAGGGTTTAAGCGATTCCGGCGCTCCCAGAGGGACGCCTAAGATAGTTAGGTATTCGTCGTTATTTATCCAATTGTATTTCCTCATATCCCACGGGGGCTTACGGAGCCTTTGGGATCCCATTCTCAGTCCTTGGAATTTGTCGGCGTTAGTCTTGCCGCCCGTCGCTTTCTCGTGTAGCTCCACCCATTGTAGGGACTTCTGAAGGCTCCTATAATCGCGCGCTATCAGCGCCGTGTCGTCAGCGAATTGGCTTATCTTCAGGCTGTACCCGTTTAGGTTTACGCCGCTGATGTCTTCGTCGCCGTTGATAGCGCGGGTGAGTGCCTCCGTGGTTAGGAGAAACGTGAGCGGTGACAGCGCCGCCGGCGTCGCGCTCTCCGTCGCGTGGGTGCCCCGAGGGCGCCACTTCTCGCACCCCCATCACACGCTCGGGATCGTCGCCTTCGCCCTCGCCCTGCTGCAGCCGCTCAACGCGCTCGTGCGCGGCACGCCCGGCGCCCGCACCACACGCCGCGCCGTGTGGCGGGTCGCGCACAAGGGGACGGGCTACGCGGTGCTCGGCGTGGGCGTCTACCAGGCCCTCTCGGGGCGCGCCCTCATGCCGAGCCAAGGCGACGCTGTTCTCGTCGCGTACGTGGTGCTCCTGGGCCTCTCCTTCGGGGTGCTCGCGGGGGGGCTCATGGTAGGGTGAGAGTGAGGGAAAGGAGACCAAATGAAGGCAAGCCGCCTAACCCTGTTTGACCGCCCTACTCCATGGGGGGGGGTGGGTCAAAACCCCCCCTCTCCCTCTCTCCGTTCTCCTCGATCCACCTCGGTCCCTACGGCGCGTCGCCATGCGGCGCGCCACGGCCTGCTCTCAGAGGCCCTTTGGGGGCTCCCAGAGGGCCAACCAGGGCAGCTCAGGGGGCAGAGGGCAGAGGAGGCTGGGGCTCAGCCCTTGGCCCCCCTTGCCTCTCCCACGCTTGCCTCGGCCTGGCCCCGGGAGCTGCCCGAAGTCCTCTGTCTGCCTTCCGACCAGGGATGGGGGGGGAGTCAGCTCGAGGGCAGGCCCATGCTGGGCGTGGGAGTGCGAGTCGCGGCCCGCGCCCACGAGGGGTTTGAGCCAAAATGATGATTGCCCAGCCCCTAGCAGGGGCTGGGGTTGGTTGTACGGGCCCACCCCGGGCGGGGGGTGTCCACGATGGAGAGAGGGGGGAAGGGGGGAACTAGAGCTCACGGGGGGGGACGCGTGCCACGTGCCATCCGATCACAAGTACATCTAAGCCCTTTACCCCTACCCTCCTAGTAGTGCACGGGGGGAGTCGCCTGATGGCAGGGGGGGAGGGCCGAGGGAGTTTGGGGGTGTCGAAAGCTTGCGTCTTGCGTGAAAGTAGCGCTGGTCCAGAGTCGCGGGCCGCGGCGAGAATATTATTTTCAGCTTGTGGTAAATGATTTTTTGTAGCTTGAATCTTCAAACGATTTTTCAAGGCTTATCACCGACACCGACACTCGGCTCGAAAGCAGACACTCACGCTCGCAACTACATAACATGGCGGGTAGTGCTCCCACTGCTCACTATTACGCGATGGTCACGCAGTCGTGGTAGCGCCGTTCATGGTCCTGCGCTCAGCTGCTGCTAGCCTAGCCTGCAGTCCGGCGACCTCGGCCTCGAGCTCACGGTTCTGCTCGAGAAGCCGCTTCGTCTCCTCGCCCAGCCTCGGCAGCATGGCGGCGAGGCGCGACAGCTCGGATGGATCGACTGGCCTCGTGAGCTCAAAGGATGCGTGCTCCACAAGTAATGCCATGAGGTCGTCGCGCGAGGCCGCTTGTTGGGTGAGATCGATGGGCGGCGCGCCTTCTGTGCGGTCGCCGCGCAGGAACAAGAGAGCGGGCACACTCGCAACACCGAGAGATCGCGGAATATCATTTCGAGACACATCAATCGACGCGAACCGAAGGCGCCTGCGAACACTAAGGGCGGGGTGTCATGTGAACGACATCGCGGTGCAAATGCTCATGTGAGCTGCTATGACACCCCGCTGAAATGCTCCACACTCCGGACCTACGCGTGCATGTCACCGACCTTTCGTGCAGCCATAGCCTTGCGAGAGCGTCGATCTCTTCGAGGAGCACAGCAGCACGTTCACCCCCCCATGGCGCATGGACTAGCAAAAGCACATCCGTGCGGGCTCGCAGCGCAAGCGGGTCAATTGTCGAGCCCACGAGCCTCACAACCTGAGAAGGAGACATGAGAGAGAGAACGGATCATCGACGAATGTGCAATTGGAGCCCGTGGCCTTCCCCTCCACGCGGCCGCTGCAATCAGAGAGGCGAGGCCGAGTCCCGGCCACACGCCGCCTAGTGGCAGGTGGGAGCCTAGCCAGGCCACTAGCACGCTTGGTTAGGGCCGCGATGGCGACGCCACACACCGGTGCCAAGTTGTCGAGCGGCGGCTCCTCCGAACGGAGCGTGGGCATCACGGTGCCTGCAATCACGGCACGCGTCCACGCGACGAGCGGAGCATACATGGATGCGTGGTACACTTCGGCGCTCGGGAGTGAGTCGTCCGTGACGAAGGGCTTGGGCTGTGAGCGCTCGTCGGAAGGGGCAGTCGTGGCCACCGAGCCGGAGACATCAATGGCGGCGGAGGCGGTGCCGGCGTCACCCGGAGCCTCTGTGCCTTCGAGCAGCGCTGTATCACCCGGGAGACGGTCAAGCGGCATGTGGTACACAAAGTGTTCGTCTGCGCGATCGGCCACGAGCACCTGAAATGAGCATACCAATGCCGGTGAGTGTGTGAGCGTACTGTAAGTAGTATACGATTAAGGCGAGGCCCGCTCGCGAAGCAGCCGTAGCCGATTGGGGCGCTCACCGGAAGCCGCGAACCGACTGGCATATGGTGTGCGTGCATCTCGGCATCAAGCCACCCAAAGATGGCTCCCGTGGCCGCGGCTGCTCGCCGGACGAGCTGCCCAATGCGTGCACGATGCACTGCTGCCAGGGCCGAGGGCTGAGGGCTAGTTGCATTGAGCATGAGCCAAAACATGGGTGGAGCACGCGCTGTGCCGTCTACCTGCGCGTGCGCGCCGCCCACTAGGGCGCGGTATGGCTCAAAGGTCAACGCGGAAACCTCAGACAAGAGTGGTAGCACGTGACTCGCTAGCCATCCCCGCATCGTGTCAGGCTCGCGTGGGCCTTGGTAGGCCAGCGTCTCGCCGCGGCGCAGGAGCAGGATGCCCGCCTCCGAGTGGTCAGTGTTGTCGCGCGGAGCGCCGGTCGAGACAAGAACCTCATTTTGTACGGCGCGGGCAGCGTCGACAAAGAAGACCTCGCCCGCCGTTGTGGGCTCACACGGGCCGATAGACGCGTCGACAGGTGGCAGGCACCAGCGGCGATAGAGCGAGGCCGGCGCCGTGAGGAAGGCAGTGCGCCGGAGGGACGGATCGGCCGCAAGTGCTCGTAGGGCCGCGAGCGCTGGCTCGTCCGGCTCGTCCGGCGCGCCGAAGACGACGAGCGCGCCGCCGTCGTTCGACTCACCCACTTCACGCTCGAGCGCTTCCTCCTCATGTACGTGGAGGGGCTCATGCCTCGCGTGCCTCTGTAAAAAGCGTGCGAGGGTGTGGGCTGCTAGCTCTCCCGCGTACGCCACCGGCTCCTCCACCCCGTGGTGGTGCAGCCGGAGCGCAGGGAGGGAAGCAGCGCCCGCGAGTGCGGCCAGCTCTCCGTCAGCACACACTGCGAACGCTCCCTGCTGGTCAGGAGGAAGGAGAGCGGCGGCGGCGGAGAGAAGGGGAGGGGTACGGGAGAGTGATGCCACATAGAGAACGAGCAGCGGAGAGTGCAGCGCCAACGACGACGAGAAGTTGTGCGCGGCCAGAACGAGCGGCTCGAGGGGCATCGGCGACGCAACCCCCCCCCTCGCTCCCCCGCCCCCGCCTTCCCTCCGTCTCGTTCTCTTTGTACTCTCGCTCTTTATCTTCCCCCCTCCCCCCTCCCCCCTTCCCCCTTCCCCCTTTTCTTCAATTCATTTCTTCCTCTTCCTCTTGTTTCCCTTGATCGCTCTCAGCTGAATCTTTGGAGAGCGCCCCCCCCCCCCCCCCCCCCCCCCCCCCCCCCGCTTCTCTTCTTTCTCCCACCACCCCCTCCATCCAGCCACGCCGACGACCGACCCGACCCACACACACTCTCTAGCAATAAATCCCACAGCGCTACAGCTACAGCCCGGATCCTATCTACTCTAGAGGCTTGCGCTTCGCAGAGCGGCCCGCTTCGCAGAGCGGCCCCCCCCCTTCCCATGGCTCCCAGAGCCCTCCCCAAGCCCCAGAGGAAGCCTAAGCCGGCCCCTGGGCACTATACTATCCAGGCCCGCGATCTCCGCGCCAGAAACCGCGCAGCCGCGCTCGAAGACGTCCGGACAGGGCGTATGGGTTCACGTTGACACGCCCTCGAGGGCCCATTACAGTAGCTTGGGCAAGGTGTTAACCCATCTGGCCTCTTACAAGTGTTGACGCAGGGCACAACAAGTGTTGACACGGTGTTGACGCACTTCCACTCGTTACTGTTGCGGTTGCTGGTTGCTGATTCTGCTTGCTTTAGCGGGCAGCGCGGCAGCGCGCGCGAGGGAATGCGCGGTCAAATGACAAAATGCCTATCGGGACACGCGCGGCCCCGCGCAGGTGGAACGCGCAGGCGACGCGCAGCGCGCAACGTGAGCGTCGGCCGGTCGGTCGCGCGCAGCGAGTGCGGCGGGCAGCCGGTCCACGGCCGCGAAGGCGGCGGCGGGCACCGCCGGCGCACCTCCGACCGCCGCCGCTGCCTCCCCACGCAGTAGGCGGCCCACGCGTGCACAAGGAGTAGCACGGTCCCATCGCGCCGCCCGTGTAGCGGCAGCAGCGCAGCGCGCGCAGCAGCAGGTGCAGCGGTGCAGCCGCGCAAGCTCCAAGTTGGCCATGGTGCCCGTGCCGAAGAGCAACTCTCCACTTGCCACTTGGCCGTGCAGCTCCTCGCGCGCGCGCACGCGCGGCACGTAGCATTCAGTGGGTGCGTGAGTGCGTGGGTGCGTGGGTGCACAGCAGTACACAGCACCGGCAGTGTAGTGTTAACCCGCTGCTGGTACCAACACTTGCAGATTGAGGTGTTAACGCATGTGCCACACCTAGCCAATGGAGGTGTTAACGCAAAGTGGGTCAACACCGGGTAAACGTGAACCCATACGCCCTGCGTCCGGAAGGCTGCAGCGTACTGCCGAGCGAACAGCGTCGGAGCCAAAGCAGCAATGGCCACAGGGATGTTCCCGCTGGCAACGCGGCATAAGGTCACAGGAGAGCTGCAGAAAGCGCAGGGGGACGAGCAACGAACGCGCGACTCACACTCACAGATTCTCACAAATGTAGAGCGGCGCAAGCTCGCTGCATGGATCCTAGCGCGCGCTGACATGCATGAGCCCCAAAACAGGCACCAGATATCCGTCAAAGTGCGCGAGATGCTCGCGGAGCGGCACAGGTTCAACCGGGCGAAGAAGTTCGGCAAGGGTACAGTCCTCCTCAACACACCCGAGCTCAACCACGTGAACTCCGACCTCGACCTCTCCCATACGTTCTTCCAACGCATCTTCCCGTGGTGGCGTGCTCACGGTATCGACATCGAGGAGGGCAGCTCAAGGGCAGAAGAATATCGAAGGGGGAAGAAGTACACGGAGGAGGTTGTTCGTAACCACTTTCACGGCGAGTATGGTCTGGAGGCCGAGCTCATCGATGCAGGGCTCCCCTCCTGCGTGGAGCCTAGCTCGTCCGCCTGTAGTCTAGGAGATCTGTTCCACAGTATCGTGTGAACGTCGGAGTCGATCGCTTCCATGAACCATGTCGGAGGGGTGATAGTTGATAGCCAGTATCTCGGAGTCCCGTAGATGATAAAGTTCACTAGTAGCGTTCTCCCGTGAATCGAGAGGTTTTGAACTCCTTTCCACGCCGCGACTTTCTTCTTAAGCTTTGCATAGAGCTTCTCCCAAAAAGAATCGCTGGGAAAGCGTTCAATCGCCATCACCTCCCGGTACTATCTAGGCATTTCTGATTTAACGACCTGACAGCTGACGGAGTAACATACGCTCATTATAGTTTTGAGGCATCGGATTGACCAAGCTCAGTGTGACGTTAGCTAGTAGTGTATTGATGCGGTGTGACAATTGATTTGTCATATGAGTTTGAAGCTTCACATTATCTTCGAGGGCGTCTTGCCGCTTCGCAAGGGCGTCAAGTAACTTTCGCGAAAGTTGGACGTGAGGGTGAGGGGGCGCCCGCATAGCGTTTTCGTATGTAACGTTGGTGTGATTACAGTGGGAGAAAAAATGACGTGAGGCGACAAACGTAAGCTCTTCCATTGTTATGGCCCTCTAGAGCTGCGCTGTTCTCGCACTGTCAGAGGCCGCGTCTCCAGCGCTTCTTCTAGCGCCGCATCCCTACCCGCAGGTGCGGTCTTGATGCATGCCGGCCGCGGCTTCCTGTGCGAACATCCGGTCCCCCTCCTCTCCTCGGCCTCGAACGAACTAAGTTTATACTTGGTCGCGATGGAGCGCGCCGGCGCGACTCCCCTCTCTTTCGGGCCCCCCGCCGAGGGCGGCCCTCCTGCCCACATGGACACATGGACCTGTCGCTGGCAAAGCGGCCGCGTCCGCCCTCAGAGGCCGATCAGGTGCGCGCGACTCCGGTCGCGTCACACGGCCCGTGGCCTCGGCCACACCACGCACAGCAGCCGTGCTGGCCCGGCAGAAATAGCCCAAACCCACAGGGAGGTAGCCGAAGCCCAAGCAGAATCCCGCTAAAAGATCTCCCGCTCCAACGCCAGCTCCGGCGGGAGGACCTTCACTCTAAGGAATTCTTCGCGCAACTCAAAACCCGGAGATGGAAAGCCAACGTTACCGAGCTATTCCGGACCAAGGACTGGGACCGACCGGAGCACTCGGAGCGCGACACCGCAAGCTCAGACCACGACATCAGAAGGGAATTTCGAAAATACTACGTGTGGCTATACTCTCCTAAGGAGGCCCACAGACAACCTATTGTTAAAATAGGGGGCAATGGGGCCGCTCTGCGCCCCACTACACCGGGCACTAACTTCCCTCCGGGGGGGCCCGTCAGTCACTCTCACGCCCTGCCTATTGGCATGGGCTGAGCACTCAACACTCTGACCCAGACCCCCAGTGGGCGCGGGTCGAGACTCGCACTCCTAGGCCCACTTGGGCCAGCACTCGTACTCACTCTTCCCCCCCTCTCCTGGTCACCAGGCAGACAGAGGCTTGCAGGGGGCACACAGGACCGGCGAGGCACGCGAGGGAGAGGCAGGAGGGGCCAGGGGCTGAGCCCCAGCCTCCACTGCCCCCTGAGCTGCCTGGCTGGCCCTCTGGGAGCCCCCTCAGGACCCCTGAGAGCAGGTCGTGGCGCGCGCCATGGGCACGCGCCGCAGGAGAGGGCGAAGAGAGAGTGGAAGAAGGGAGAGCGGAAATCGTCAGTCCCCGGACCGGGGATTCACCGATAACCGCGACCCGTTTACATTAGTAAACGGGCGGTCAGCCCGTCAGCACCTCTGAAGTGGCCTCCCTCGCCGCGCCTGCCGCCGGCTTTGCCCCTTCCTCATTGCCCTCAGGCCCTATGGGCCATCACAATTCGTCAGCCTATTCCACTCTGTTGCACGCCCCCCCCCCCCCCCCCGCGCGCTTAGTCCCCCCCCCCCGCGCATAGCCCCCCCCCCCCCCCGCGCGCTTTGTCCTCCCCCGCGCGCTTTGCTACGATTCCCATGAAGGTGTCCTCTGCGACCCCTGGTGTGTGTCCCCGAGGCCCTCCGCTCATTGTCTAGCTCAACCTTCTTAGTCATCCCGAGGCCCACACGCAACAACAGCCACTCCATCACACCCTCAATATTCCCTTCCTCACATCTGGTCGTGATTAACGGAACCTTTTCTGCTACTTAGACAGGGTATTCACCCCTCTTCAAGACATAAGATCCCCGCCTTGGAAAGGGCGTGGATCAAGTGGCAATCATCATGCGATGCCTCGTCGGCATCGCCTTCACACAAAGATGCCAAGCTAGTGGATCCGAGGCCAAAGATGTGAAGTCGCGTGCAAAGCAAGGATGCGATCAATATGCCAGTGCCTAACCCTGACGGGCACGTGCTCCCCCCTGTTCCCAAATGGCCAAATTCGGTTTGATGGAGTGCGCCACGTGCAGAATCAATGATCGCAGAGCGGTATCTCGACAATGAGAAGATATCGCTGAAATACAACGTATGGTGGTTCAGCGACGCTTGAAGTGATTCAATGCGTGCAAGCTGGTCCGGCGAGCTCAGATGAAGGAGCAGAGTGGGGTGTCTCAGTTGTGACTGGTGGTGCGTGTCCTCTATAGCTGCAAGCCAAGCCGGCTTTTGCCCATCCATCAATGCCGTGGAATTGGATGCACCGAGCACTCTCAGCGTCTCGCTACGCGAATAGAGTGCACTTCGGCCCTGATTGCCGCCACCACTTGCGTGACTGCCACCGATGTTCTCAAACGGCTCTTGTGCCTCGTCCACCAAGATTATCATAGGGTGTGAGCCGATGCTTGCATGCATGTGTGCTTCTGAGCTCGCAACTATCCCGCAAGAGTTGTGCTGTTGTGGCCTCTTCCCTAGGACAGCAGCGAATAGGTCTTCTGAGGGCAGAATCGACTCGGCGACTCTAGCCGACCATGGCTGTCTGCAAGAATGTGCATGGCTGGGAGCCGAGTGCAGAGTGACAATGCCAGTACGCAACGACATTTCCACGAGATCCGACTGCTTGTTGATGGCAATTGCGATCTCACTTGCTGCCCGCTGCTTTGCATGCTTGGAGGTACGCCGCAGGCTCCGATGCTTGGATGCATACCTGACCAGCTTGGTGACACGAGACCACTCTGTCTGCGTCTCCTCGCGCCCATTCTCCTCAGCAGAGCAGAGTGCTACGCCACTCACCAGGACTGCCGGCCGCTGCGGCTCAGCTGCATCTAGTGGCAGGAACAGCTCTTCGGGGAGATCGGGTAGGCCAAAGGCGTCACACTCGGGAGGGATCTCATCGACAAACGACATTGACCGCAAAGAGCAGTCCATCCTCACCGGCATGTCACGCCTACCGACCGCAGCCCATCGCAGCACCTCTCGCGCTCCGATGCCGAAGAGCCTTGCAGAAGACCTGGGGCCAGTCAGACCTGCAGAAGGGGGGGGATGTGAAGAATGTGGTGCGGTGGTGCGGTGAGGGACGTGCTAGAGCGTGGAAGGCGCTGCAGAGCCGAGTGTTGATCACGCACATGGAGGGTCGCTCGCGCTAGGAGAGGAGGAGACGCCACTAAAATATAATATTGTACTCCAGAGCACTCTAGCGTAGAGTGCTCCTACATGTGAAAAACAGGATACCCGTTTTTGTGTGAAGGCCAAAAACAGTGTTTTTCACCAGCGCGCCGCGCTCGCGCCAACCCCCCACCCCCTCTCTACAGAATGATGGATGAAGGTTCAAGCAATCAACCTCTGCACTACGTCAAGGCTAGGACAAGCCGCATCGTCTGCCAGCCATCAGCCATGCCTCCTGAGCATCATCATCACTGCTATCGGAGTCACTATCCCACTTCACCACGTCAGCGGCCCAGCCGGCATCTTGCACGCGCCGCTGCACATGCATGGTCTCGTGACAATAGACGAGTTTATCCGCAGTGGCATGCCTCATCCTCGCGCGATTCTGGCTATGGATTTGACCATATACTGACCAATTGCGTTCTGCTGCAGATGCCGCAGCAGGTTGAGACAGAACCTGTTGTGCAATCGAAGCGAGCATTGGGACGTGCTTACCATACATGGTCCACCAACGCGATGGCTCCATCTCCTTAGCATTGTCGATCGCCGACGGCCGTGAGAATGTCCCTTCCTTATTTTGATACGCCGAGAATTCACGCTCGACGTGAGCAACTCTTGAAACAACCTCAGGGCTTTCGCAAGTTAAGTGCTTCCATGCATGCTCATGATCGACCGAGGCCAAGATCGCGTCGCGCAGGCAAAAACGATCGAAAACGATATTCAAGCCCTCCATGGTCGCCGCGTCAAGTTCGCCCGTAGTATTCATGAATTCAGGGTCTAGGGCATACGCAGCAGCATGGAAAGGAGAGTGAAGGTACTCCCACCTTTCAGCATGAATGGTTTGCAGGCCCTTGAACCAAGGCACCTTGCCAAGCAACGTTTTTATGCGCTCACCAATCGTGAACATCCGATCGTACACCTTGCTGATGCAAAACTTGTTTGTTGCTATCTAGCATTCGAAGCAATTTGATAATGGGCATTGCAACAAACAATATCAGTGTCATGGGCTTCCAAAATCCTGCCTCATCCAATACGATCGCCTTCACCCTTTGGCCAATGTTTGCATCGAGCACATCGTCGTCGTCGCCCGCGCGGCCCCTTGATGCGAATTTGTGCACGCCGTACTCTGATGTCACGACCACCTGCATGACGGTGTCAGAGCAAGGCTCATCTCACTCTTGGAGATTGCCTGCGAGGGCGCGCCGGCAGCTAGCGCGGAATGCAGTTCTTGCGGGGAGCTCATGGAGCTTTCCTCGGGGTTGACTACGGGCATGGTGATCGACGCACGACGCACGGAGGGCGCGGAAGTGTGGAAGGAGGCTTGTGGGAGGTGGTGGCAGGCGACTGGGGGTCCCCCACGAGAAATCTTGAGACCGGAGAATGTTTTGGACGAACCTTCCTGCCGTCGGCCGAGGAGAGGAGGACGGAGAGAGAGAGAAAGAGAGTCTCGCAGAGCGACTGCAGAACGAGAAGTCGAAGTCATGCCGGTTTATTACCTTAAACGAGTCGACAATTATAGTAACAGCAAAAACAAAATTCGAATCGCAAATTTCGAGACCAAAATCTGCAAACCTGGACTTGAGACCATGGGGAATCCAAATCTGTGTGTCTTGTGCGTCAGTGGCAACACGGGGAACTGTTCAATTGTAATTGTGAGCGCGTACCTTACACGAATATTCATGCCTACAGCCTTCAGATGGGCAGGAATACAACAGACGGGCCAGAAGCCAATGAGTAAGGACACCTTCCAAAGGTACGTGCAACGAATTGCCCCATACGTGCAAGCAGTTGCCAAAGAGAGCATGGCACTTGTTCGCTACGCAGTGGTCCGGTACGGCAACATGCACAACGGTGGCACCGTCGTGGCGGGCGACATGTCCGTGCTTACCAACAACTGTTTTTGGCAAACGAGAGGACACTACGCGATGAACGGCGACCCCTGCTGCGTGTGGAGAGTCGGTGTGGACGAGGGCGAGCTGCTCGGCTTCTCTACCGACGACATCTCGCTCGCGGGGGACGAGTCGTCGAGGACCTCGAGGAGCATGCCTGTCTGCGCGCCTGACGAATTGTGATGGCCCATAGGGCCTGAGGGCAATGAGGAAGGGGCAAAGCCGGCGGCAGGCGCGGCGAGGGAGACGACTTCGGAGGTGCTGACGGGCTGAAGCCCGTCAGCAGAGGAAGGCGGGCAGGCGGGCTTGAGCGAGGGCGAGGACGGCGGCGAAAGCGACATCGAACGAGCAGCGAGAGGCGAGGGCGAGTGAGAGGAGTGCTGTGGTGGCAGGGGCTGGCGGCTGGCGAGGCAAGGAGGGATTGTAGGGTATGAGTGTTACGAGAGCGAGAGCGACGAGAGCGAGAGCGACGGCGGATGACGACTGACGACAGGACGACGGACAGAGACACCCAAGAAAACACCCCGACCCTCGCCCCATGAGGGCCCGGGAGATATCCATCAATCTGAAAAACTTCAGCGTCTCATACCGTTGGAGAGATACCGACTTTCGAGGGGCTTGCTATGGGCACTCGAACTCCTCAGGCGCCTTGAGGAAGACATTCCGCGATTGGCGAGGCGGAGTTTTCATATTCAACTCGCCAGCGGTCCGGCCTCTTTAGCAGAGGGGGGGAAGTGCTGCTGGCTGGTATAAAGATCCACAGCTCCATCCACATCTCCCCCATTACTAACAGAGGGTGTGAGAGTGTGGGGTATAGGCGATGGCGCAAGGCAGTACCGTTAATGTGATGGGAGCCCCGTAGGTAGCAGTAGTAGCCTGAATCTTCACAACATTTTTGTTTCCTCCCCGGGAGCGCGCACCTAGCCCATCATATGACACAAGGACTGGCGACACAAGGCATGGTGCACATTATGGCACATACATACACACGCAGTTGGAGTGCATCCCAAACATGCACGCAAGGTACACACCATTAGCGGACAACATCTCTGGGTCACAAAAGTAGCACGACACTACGGAATGGAAGCCTCTTTGCAAAAGCGAGCCAACAGCAGCGTCATACTGAGCCGACGGCCTCGATTTGGTCATTGTGCCCAGCCTCAATTCATGGCCTTCTGCATTGATCAAGCTCAAGAGGATGATATGAACAAAACGGGAACACCATGCAAGAGGGGAAGCCGGTCAATGCTGGAGCGCAAGTGCGACAAATGAGTAGTTGCACTAGCTGTCATATCGAGGCTACACAGTCAAGACGTGCCACCACCATGACATTCCACGTGGTTGCGCATGGGCTTCACCGGAACCATGAAAAGGGTGGAGATTTATTCAAAGCGCAGCGCGCCATCATGGATTGATCTGTTGAAGCACTTGAGGTCGGCGAAGTGATCTTGGTTGTGCAACTGCCATGGGTCCTCCTCAAGCTGTCGGTTCGCATCGTTTAGGACACGCGTCATATAGTTGGGCGTGAAGCCCTCGATAAGTAGGCGACGCCTCGACTTCAAGTCTTGCGGGCGTAGTTTGGCCACTGCAATCGTGTGACCAGCCTTCTCCATCTGATTGAGCATGTTGAATGTCCACTGGAAGGAGAGCTCAGCGCGTAGCGTCCACGAGGTGTAGATGTAGCCCATAATATACGCGTAGTTGGGAACGTCTGAAATCATGAGGCCCCTGTACGTCACCTTGTCGCTCATCTTGATAGTCTCGCCGTCGACCACAACCTTGATCTTGCCCGGCGACGTCGTGAGATTCAGACCTGTTGCCGTGACCACCACATCGCACTGAATCTCTCGACCGTCGGCCAGCCGCACGCCCGTGTTAGTGAAGGCCTCCAAGGCAGATGTGACAACTGTCGCCTCACCAGTGCGCAGCACCCGGAAAAAGTCGCCATCGGCATCCATGCACAAGCGCTGGGTCCACGGGTTATAGGAGGGCGTCAAATGCGGCCGGAGCTCTTTGGCCTTGCGCCCCAATGACCATGCGGCAAGCCTCCAAATGATCCACTTTGCGGTTGACGGGAATGTGATGCAAAAGAGGTGGAAGGCCCACTCGAAGCGGATCTGTGCCCATCGGTTGAAAGTGAGCATGGTCTGCAGCCCCAGGAAAAAATGTACCACCCCATAGAATAGGCTGAGCGGCCACGTGAAGAAGCGCGGCATCGTCGTGATGTAGGTGGGAGAGCGCTGCACCATGACGACGTGCTCGCACAACTTGGAGAGCTCTGGTACGAGGGTGATGGCGGTCGCACCAGACCCGACGACCACCACTCGCTTGCCCGCGAGCTCGATTTTCTCAGGCCAGAACTGTGGGTGTACGACCTGACCTCCAGAGGCGACAAACTCGTCCCGGCCTGGGAAGCGCGTGTCGAGCGCTTGGTCGTAGTCGTAGTAGCCAACGCTGGCTATGAGGAAGCTGCACTCAATCTTCTGTGGCACCTGGTCGTCTCCGACGAGCACGTCAATCGTCCACGCTTTGGTCTGGGAGGACCAGGACTGCGCGACGACCTTGTGCTTGTACCTGATCCGGCGCGAGATGTCGTTCTCGTCCGCCGTCTCGCGGATGTAATCGCGGATGTGCCTGCCCTCTGCGAGGTGCTGGTAGGCGTTGAACGGCTTGAAGCTGTATCCATAATCAATCATTGGCGAGTCGGAGCGGATCCCCGGATACTTGAAGATGTCCCAGGTGCCTCCACTCGCACCACGCATCTCGAGGATCACATAATTCTTCTCAGGGCACATGTGCTGCAGGTGGTAAGCACCGGCGACCCCCGCAAGGCCGGCGCCGATGATGACGATGTCAAGCTTCTGCTCTGGGATGGGGTAGGGCTGCTGCGCCATGGCAGAAGGAGGGTCGGGGCGGCGTGGGGCTGCAAACGGGACGGCTGAAGACGGCTGAGAGGGGCGGAGGGGCCGGAAGAGCGGGTGTGGTGGCTGTGGAAGGGGGGAGGGCGGGAGGGTGTGCGGAAGGTGCCCTGCTCTCTCTTCTCGCTTGGAGCAATCGAGCAGTGGTGATGCTGGGCAAGCATGCCAGGAATAAGAGAGAATACGCGCGAGGAGAGAGAAGAGTCCGTGGGGGCTAGTGTGCTGCGCTGAGCTGAGATCTCTCCCGCACGTGTCTTTGGACGGCTCTCTCTCTCTCTCCCTCTCTCCCTCGTGCTGAAAGACCCTCAGAGTTGGCGCTAGGCAGACGTTCCCCATGGGAGAGAAGAAGAGGGCGGATAGAAATAAGATTGGGGGTCTCGACAGGCGCGGAAAGAGAGCGGCCGAGGGGCACCGCGAGAGAAGGAGGGAGAGAGAGTGCACGGGAGGGTTTGACGAGACCCCTCCCCCCCGTCCACCCGCCGAAACCCCTCCCCCTCCCTCCCGCCCCCCCCAGCCCCCCTCCCCCCCGGGCCCCTCCCCCCGCCCCCCCCCCCCCCCCCTCCCCCCGCCCCCCCCTGGCCCCGCCCCCCTGGCCCTCCCCCCCTCCCCCAGCCCCCTGGCCCCCCCCCTGCCCCCGCCCCCTGGCCCCCCCCCCCCGCGCGCGCGCGAAGGCCCTGCGCGGGCCGCGTTCCGTCTCGAGAGCGGGCGGGACGGACTCGCTCGAGCCATCGAAGGCCCACGGTCGTTTTGTTATTGGCCACGCGGCGGGGGCATCTCTGAACTCTTTACTGCCGGGAGCGCAGCATCGCAGCATGCAAATGGCAAATGGCTGGCTGCTTCGTTTTGTACTTTTTCGTGGAGAGCGGGGAGAGCAGGGCTGCATCAGAGAGATCTGCCGCACGTTCTGCAGGGAAAGAAGTGCGTGTGTGGATGGGGGAGAGCCGCGGGGCGGGGAGGGTATTGTATTATTGTATTGTAGGGAGGCAAAACACTATTTTAACTTCTAAGGGTGTCCGGGCTGCACTTGCCTCCCGCACCTGAGGTGTTTGCCTCCGACGTGAGACGATCCCTCTAGGTGGAATCACCAAGTGTGGATTTGGTAATGCCCATCTTCTGCGGCAGGTGGAACAAGATTTGGCACGCTCCCAAACGTGGTCCTGCTGGAGTGAGTGAGCAGCGACCCGCATTATTCCACATTCCACTCTCCTGCTGCCCTAGGTTGCAATTGCCTCGTGCACCTGAGGTAATGGTGGGTAGTGTGCGCCTCCCTCGTAGAACAAGTCGACCTGGTCATACCACATCCCTCTGTCTTCTCTTTTGGTGGGACGGCAGATGGAATCATAATGCCCACTTCCCTGTTGTATTCCTGCCCATCTGAAGGCTGTAGGCATGAATATTCGTGTAAGGTACGCGCTCATAATTACAATTGAACAGTTCCCCGTGTTGCCACTGACTCACAAGACACACATATTCTGATTCCCCATGGTCTCAAGTCCAGGTTTGCAGATTTTGGTCTCGAAATTTGCGATTCGAATTTTGTTTTTGCTGTTACTATAATTGTTGGCTCGTTTAAGGTAATAAACCGGCATGACTTCGACTTCTCGTTCTGCAGTCGCTCTGCGAGACTCTCTCTCTCTCTCTCTCCGTCCGCCTCTCCTCGGCCGACGGCAGGAAGATTCGTCCAAAACATTCTCCGGTCCCAAGATATCTCTCGTGGGGGGTCTCTCCGCAGGCGAGAGGCTGTGGAAATCAAAGCCGTAGCTTGGATTGTAACGGTAGCTCACAATCCGAACAAACAACGTGACAAGGGAGTCAAGGAATCCAAAGAATCAACCAAGAACCGAGTCTTCTCTCAAATCTTTGAACTTGAACTTGAACCCGAACTCGAGAACATCGACAGAAACCAACAAACGTCGACCCCGATCAACCTAGTACCTTGATCCAGAGTATTTCCACAATACTCTAGACGGATCCGATGGCTTGTGTGTCTTTTAACTTTAGGATGGGCATTGTTTCTTGAGGGGTGATCGCCGTTTACTTCGAGACTCTTCGTTGTGGCTTCGTTTCGGTTGGCTGCATTCTTCTCCGGACTCGTTTCTTTGATTGTGGCGACTGTTTACGTGAGTTTTCGGAGTGTCCCTTTGCCCCACGAACAAGCATTCGCTTGTTTCGACATCCTCGCGAGCCTTCTGCAAGCGGAATCCTTATGTCTCTAAATTGTGGAAATCAAAGCCGTAGCTTGGATTGTAACGAGATGAACGAGATGTAACGAGATGGCCTGATGGCCCGACGACGAGATGAACGAGATGGCCTTGATGGCCCGACGAGATGAACGAGATGGCCCGAGGGCCCGACGAGATGAACGAGATGGCCCGAGGGCCCGACGAGATGAACGAGATTTTCGGGTAACGGAACTGGACGAGGAGTTTCCCCACTAAGCTTGGTCGTAATGCGGTGAAACCGATTTTAGAGACAAGCGGGAAACCGGGGCGGAAGGAACTGGCAAGGAAGTCGGCAGGAAGGCAGAGGAAATGTCTTGGCAAGGGCGACGGAGGCAGGACTTTTAACAGTAGGCGGAGGCAGGATTTTTTAACGGTAGGAAGGCAGGATTTTTTTAACAGTAGGAAGGCAGGATTTTTAACGGTAGGGTGGCAGGATTTTTAACAGTAGGGAGAGGCAGGATTTTTAACGGTAGAAGGAATGCGGAATTTACTGGTAGAAGAAGAGCGTGGAATTTAACTGTAACTGTAGAAGAAGAGCGGAGAGGAGAAGGAGCGGGGCTCGAACTGCAGAGCGCTCCGTCCGGACTCGAATTCGCGACCCAGAGCAAAAGGTTGGTGGAGGCGGTGGGTTGAACCACTATGCCACGTGAGAGTTTACGTAGCCATAGGGCCGATGGGAAGGGCTGAGAACCGCCCTATATACTCTGGTTTTTTTTCTCTTCTTTTTCACTTTTCTTCTTCTTTCTTCCTCTGTTCTTTTTTACTGTTTTACTGTTTCTCTTTTTACTGTTATTTCTTTTTGCCTCTGAGACATCGCGAATGCGACAGAGGCGCGGCCTCGGCCTCGCTGGCCTTGGGTCCTGGGTGCCCTCCTGGCGGCCTTGGTGGTCTGTCTGTGGCTCAGTGGTGAGGGGGGGTCAGTACGAGCGAGGGCCAGTGCAGGCGAGTGCGTGCGGCGCGCGGCGCGCGCTCGGCGAAGGTCAAGGCCAGAGTGGTGTCAGTGTCAGCTCAGCCCCTGCCAGCAGGCAGGGGCTGAGGTTGGTTGTGCAGGCCCACCCAAGGGGTGTCTGCGATGGAGAGAGGGGGGCGCGAGGCCCCTATTGGCCTCCTCTGTGATGGCTCTCCTGATCTACACATTCTAAGGCAATAGAACGTGTGGAATGGCTCTCCCGATGCACAACAGGAGGGGAGCGGCGCGCGCTCCATGACCCAATCGTTTTAAAAATAGTTGAAGAACGTGTGGAATGGCTCTTCCGATGCACAACAGGAGGGGAGCGGCGCGCGCTCCATGACCCAATCTTTTTGGTAGAATAGCTAATTGCTAGGAAGCGCTCACATGGTGCATTTCAAATGCGTGACACTGACATTTCTCTTTCGTCGTGTAGACGTGATTCAATCAAAGAAGGTGGTCGGCCACCTAGATTGGCAGCTTGTTTTCTACTTTGCCGCCTCGCGGCTTGAACCTCGACATCCGCGGCGATTTTTGCAGGACAATGACTTCACGTCTTGGACTTTCATCTCCCTCGGTTATCTGTGAGTTGGGCTTGGCGGTGCGAGGTGCCATCATGTGGTCTTCTGGAGCAGCGACCTCCGCCAAGGGTATCGGTATGAAGCCCGGGATTTTGTCCTGAAGGAGAAAGAGAATAGAGATGTTCCAAAAGGGCCAACCTCCTGTGGGGGCACCGAGGGGAGCTGCGATGGCCTTCCAAGCTCCATCGTTGAGCACTGCAAGAACGCATGCGACGACAGCCATTAGAATCGCTTGTCGGTTTGGCATGAAGAACGTCACTGCCGCAATCGAGCTGAGAGCGGCGTTGTAGCCATAGTGCCCAGCTAAAACTGCAGTGGCATCAGCACCCAGGGCGGTAGCAAAGCCACACCCAATAAAGGCCCCGCAGAAGGCAGCAATCGCAGCGATGCGTGAGTAGAACACCATCCCGAGTAGCATGAGCCCCCCACTGAGAGGCGACCCACAAAAGACAATTTGGCCGACTGACGTTAGTGATGCCTCGAAGAGCGCCTTAAATTCCACTGCGCTGATTCCCCTCGATCCATGGTCAACCTTCAGATTGGGCTGAATAAACGAGGCAGCTTCGAACTGATCGAATGAATACGATGCCAGCACAAACATCACTGCAACTATATGGAAGGGCAGAGTGAGAGGTGGAGTCTTGAATGCTGAGATGAGGGCGTTGCCCAAAGCAAGCTGCAGAAATGTCGTCAACGCACCAAGCACGATGCTCACAGAAAGCACGCCCGGATCCCATGCGTCGTGGGCCAGGAAGGTTGCAGTGCTCAGCCCCGTCAGCAAGCCATTGTAACCAAATAGCCCCGTTTGCAATAGGTTGGCATCAACGCCTAACAGCAGGGCCCCTGCAGATGACCCCAGAATCCCGAGAAGCCCGCAGACTGCGACATACGCAGCATGCGCGTTTTCGCCACTTTTTGTGCCAGCTGCGAACAGAGCCCCCATCAAGAAGAGTCCGGTGACAGGGCTGTTGCAGATGACGCACTGCGACATGCCCCGTAAAAGTGAGTCCAAGAACTGCGTCACCGGATTCTGCGCGGTATTACGGGCGGCCCACGCCATGGTCCCTTTGAGCACGCGCAAGCGACGCAGAAAGGGAACCAGAGTGGTGATGCGATAAAGCGCTTTATCGACGATGAACGAACGGGCCTTGAACTTTTGGGGAGCGGGGCGTGGAGCCTCCCAGGTCGAGTAAGGCGCAAGGGTCTGGAGCTTCTGGATCCGATTCATCACTACGACGAGTTGTACGGCTTGCTGGAAAGATGGAGGGGCTTTTTGAACGGTCAGGAGAGAAGGCGTCCCTGTCTCCTCGCCCGCCGGGACCTGTGCACCTGCCTGTGCCGGAGGAGCCCCTTTCGAGTGCAGCAGACTCCTCACTTCACAGCTCCCCACTGGTTCTCCCTCGCTCTCCCTCGCGACAGGGGCGATACCCGCGGACCCGCGGGCAAGATCCAACACATTGATGTCCGACTCACTCCCCATGGGGATCACGCGCGCGCTCGAGGGCATTGGCGACCGAGGTCGGCAACACGGCGAGCAGCCGAGCCTCTCAGCTCTAAGGCCCACCCGGCCACCGGCCAACGCCTTGCTCGTACCGGATTACAAGTACTACTCCTACCTCTGTCTCAAAACTGAAGCCTTTGGCGGTTTCAAGCCGATCAGAGAACACATGAACAAAAACTTTCTTGTTAGTTAGAGAGCGAGTACACTGGGGCGAACGCCCCTCCATGGTTTTGAGCGTACAGCCTCAGAGGTGGCCCTGTATATGTTACCCCCCAGGAGCCAACGCCCCCCAGGAGCTATCGGGGGCCCCCAGGAGCTATCGGGGGGAAATTTTCTCCCGATCGCCATATCACAGAGTGCCGTCATCTGCCAACACAATCCATTGGTCCTTACCGATAGAATCATCTTTACCGGTAACTTTGTCTGCCAGATTCCTTTTCATCAAGTCATCAGTCTCTTTCATCATGTGCACCAACTAAGGTTATACTTGGTTGCCCCATGGGGGGGCACGAGCCCCCCCCCTCTCTCCACTCCTCCCCTGCCATGGGGGAGGAACCACCCATGCTCCTGGCACGCCTGATGGCTTGCCAGGAGCAGAATGCCCTGCTGACCCACTCTCTCACTGGCAGGCTTGAGGCTTGCCTGCCTCGCGCGTCCTGGCCTGTCGTGGCCAGCCCATCGCTCCAACCCCCCCTCCCCCCCTGTTCGACAGGCAGACAGGTGCAGATTGGGGACCCCTGAGGCACAGGAGCGCCAGCGAGGGAGAGGGGAGAGGCAGGGGAGGCCAGGGCCCAGCCCCAGCCTCCTCTGCCCCCTGAGCTGGCCTCCAGAGGCCTCCAGGGGTCGCCAGGGGCAGCTGCAGGCCTGTCGCAGGCGCGCCATCGCGCGTGCCTGCAGGAGAGGGGAGAGAGAGCGCGGAGAAGGGGGTGGGCGGAGCGATGACGAATTGTGATGGCCCATAGGGCCTGAGGGCAATGAGGAAGGAGGCATGCCGGCGGCAGGCGCGGCGGAGGAGACGACTTCAGAGGGGCTGACGGGCTGAAGCCCGTCAGCAGAGGAAGGCGGGCAGGCGGGCTTGGGCGAGGGCGAGGACGGCGGCGAGAGCGACATCGAGCGAGTAGCGAGAGGCGAGGGTGAGTGAGAGGAGGGCTGTGATGGCAGGGGCTGGCGAGGCGAGGCGAGTTTGTTGGGTACGAGTGTTACGAGAGCGAGAGCGACGAGAGCGAGAGCGACGACGGATGACGACTGACGACAGGACGACGGACAGAGACACCCAGGAAAACACCCCGACTCTCGCCCCACGACTTTCTCACATAACTCGACTGAAATCAAACCCAAACACTCCGATCAGACAACAACGGACGACGATCAAAGGGCGATCTGTCGGCGATCTTGTCTGGAACGGGAATCGCACCATAACGGAATCGAGGGGCAATCTTGCTACGCAGGATTCCAAGAGACCTACCAAATAAGACGAAAGGAGTGCGATGTGCCTAAGGGGGAGATGCGAAGAGGTCGCAAATTAAACCTGATTGCCCCCAGAAGCAGATAAAGAACCGCAGGGGAGATAGCAAATTAAACCTATCTGCGAGGCGCCTGGGAGGAAGAAAGGTGGGGAAACTTCCCTTCTCTTTCGAGAGGAAGAGAGAGGGCGCTCCACAACCCACGATCCCATGCATCCAAGCGAAGCTTTTGACCGAGAACGAGAGAAAGCAGAGAATTATAACGATAAATACCGAACGACGAAGAGAAGAGCGAAGCCTAACGAGTGTCGATTCGCGAATGCGACACCCCCCTGCTAGGATCGAGCGTCCCGCGAGGAAAGAAGAGAACCTAACGGACATCGGAGAGCTCCAAGCAAGCCACGAGAAAGGCAGAAGAGCAATCCTGAACGAGACCGAATGAGCCAAGAGCGAAGAGCGAATAAATCCGAAGAGCGAATGAAACAATAAATCTGAAGAGCGAATGAAACAATAACAATAAATCCGAAGAGCGAATGAAACAATGAATCCGAATGGATGGAGAGCCGCGCGCCAAACGTCGAACCAAGACGGAAGACGTGATGAGCGACGCACCGAGAAGTTACGAACAATCGAGGACCGATGAGAACGCGGAACGACGGGAATCGAGAATCGAGAACGAGAAACGAAGAACGCGGAACGACGAGAATCGAGAATCGAAGAACAGAAACGAAGAACGCGGAACGACGAGAATCGAGAATCGACGATGAATCGAAGAACGAGAAACGAAGAACGCGGAACGACGAGAATCGAGAATCGAGAATCGAAGAACGAACGACGAACGACGAACGACGAACTATAAGAATAGTGCGCGACGATCGAAGAGACAGGAAGTACCACACCCGTCCGGACGATAAAGTGTAGAATCGGCGGCCGGCGCGGCAGACCGCAGGACTCAACGCTGCAACCCATCCTCTTCTCTCTTTTACGAGAGTTTTACCTGGATGTTTGGGCGGTGTGGCGGCACCCAAGTCACAACGCGGCGTCTCCTGTTCTTCGATATATGAGTAGTCGAACAGCCAACGGCGAAAGGCGGCGAGATATCACGACGGGCTCGGCACGTCACGCGCGAGCTAAACGACGAGGTACGGGGGTCTCCTGACAGAGCGCAGCGAAAGGGGAGGGAGATCCATCCTCCGTGGTCGAAAGGGGGGCGAGCCATACCTCTCTTCCCGCGGGGGGAACTATTCGGCGGCCGCGGGGGGAAAATTCGGCGACCGCGGGGGGGAACTGGAAAAGAATTCCCGTACGTTCCCGTACCGCGATCAAACGTAAACGACGGCGTTGAGAGATATCTGAAGGGGCGTGACAGTCGCGACTGTCAGAAGAACGCAGAGGGTGTATCGAGGAGAGAGACGAGGGTGCGATCCGATGGCGACAGGCGTGCGAGAGCCTCGGAGCGACAGCGAACGAAGGTAGGCGAGGCAAGGGCAGCGTGCGCAAATGCGTGGGAGCCAAACCACGGGGAACCGCGCGACGATCCCGACGAGTACCACCACTGCCCGAGGACGAAGACCGCGTGCTGCGGCCGCATCATTGGACCTGCAGGGTTGGCAACAGACGGGCGGGCTGAGACGGGCGAATGGGAGACATGAGCAACGGGGCCACTGTGCGAGGACGGTGCGAGACGAGGCGAGCGGCGCGGGGCCTGATGATCCGAGCCGGTGGTCTCGGATCCCACGGGAGCTTCGATCGCGTGCGACGTCGGTGGAGTTGAGACACAGAGAAAAAGAGAATCTCGAGAACCTTGGCCTCGAGATAGACGATCGATAGCCTCTACGGTGAGCGGCAGAGGGCTGTCCGAGATGCGAAGCTTCGAGTTCGTGTCGCGATAGTCGACGCAGAAGCGAACGGATCCATCTTTCTTACCGACGAGAACAACCCGCGAAGCCCAAGGCGAATTCGACTTGCGGATGATGCCTGCCGCCTCCATCTCGGCGACGTGCTTGTCGACGATGGCGCGGCCCTCGTCGCCCATCTTGGACGGAGCGTGCCGGTGGGCTGTAGCACCGGGCAGGAGAGGCAGCTCGACCTCCATGACATGCGTGTGCCGAGGGTTCTTCGGGTCGAGGGCGAACGCGTCGACATGCCGTGCCAGCAGGCAGCGTACGCGCTGCTTCTGGGACGGCGACAATTGCTCGTCGGGATCGATGGTGATAGCGTTCAGGAGCGCGCGCTGTGCCTCGGTGAGCGAGGACTCGGGGTCGTCTCCTTCACCGGCAGCAGTTGACCGAGCTTCGTGCAGCTTGTACTCGATGTGGGCCGACGCCACCCAAGGCAGCTTAACGGCGAGTTTCGAGGGAACAAATCGGCCAGTCCATCCAAGATTTGGCTGGCGACAGCAGACGGATCGGCAGCGACGGAGCTCAAGGCAAGAACTAGCGTTGAGCGCTCGTAATCGAGAGCATTGAACGAATGATTCGAGGACGACGAGAGCGACGAAGGAGGTAGCGAACGAACGGCAAGAGAGAACGGAACTCCCGGAGTCGAATCGTCCCCACCACATATGAGCAGATGGGGGTGACTCCGGATCGATTGAACGACTGAAACGAAAACGCGAACTTCGGGAACGACGGCATCGCAACCTAGGGTACCATCCCCAGATTGGAACGACAACAAGAAGGCTTTGCTCAGCCGTCCGAGGGACGGCGAGCTCGTAGATCGGAGAGGCGAAACATTAGAGGTACGAAATGAAACGCGAAAGGGACGTAGCGGGAATTTTTAAGAAGATTTTTTTGTAAGGGTTTTGTGCGAGGTGTAAGTGTTGTAGAATCACCGTGCCCAGGGTTATCTTCGTGAGTGCCCCAGTGCCCCAGGCCCCAGGTGTCCCAGGTTCTGACCCCCTATCACTGTCTCACTCACTGTCTGTCATGCTGTCATGACCCTCCTGCTTTTTGTTGCCGCCCTGGCTGCTTCCTGGTAGCCAGCGCGATATGGAGCTCCCACCCAGGTGTGTGCCACTGCCATGCCTCTGCCCATGCCTGCCTGCCTGTCCCTGCCAGACTCGCACTCGCTCATCGCACTCGACGAGCCTCGAACTGCAGCATGCGCACCTCACCGCAAGCGAGCGTCATCCCATTGCACCAAGGGGGAGACCTTGGGGGCAGTGGGATGTGCCCTCTTCCTCCCCTGCCCCTTCTGTCTGCCTCAGGGTGAGCCCTCTGCAAAAATCTGCGATGAACTCGTGTCGAAGAACGCCGTCACCGGCGTCTTTTCACCAAAACGCCCAAGCGCATCGCCTTATCGTCCCACTCTTCCTTTCTTACATCTCCACCCCAAGGCCCTTTGGCATGGAGGAGGTGTTTCCTCTCCCTCTATTCTTTCCCTTATGTCTCAGGTCTCTAGCTTTGGTGGAAATCTCTCCCCCATCATAAACACGCAAGAGGAATCTCGCGGTTTCCTGAACCTCTCTCCTATGCACGTTTGCACGCAATTCTCACTCTCACTTCAGCCACCACCCCTCACTCCCCCCCTTCTGGGATGGGGTGGACTTCTCTTCTCTGATAAATGGTTGCAGGCCCCGGAAGCACCCCTTCGTGTTCGTCTCTGGTGTGCTCTACCCTGTTCTGCTCGCTGTCATGTCCCCCGACCCCGCTCTCACGCCATGTAACAGGACCTATCAAAGCGCTTCCTCACCACCGTCGCGCCCTCCCTCTCCCTCCACACATCGCACCACCCAAGCCTCAACACAGCCACAACCAGCTCACACATCCACCAACACAACTACCTCATTCTCACCTCAATTCACTTGTCACAGGGGGGGAGGCAATCTGCGGAGGGGGGCGGGGAAATCTGCGGAGGGCGGGGGAATCTGCGGGGGGGGGGGGGAACTGCGGAGGGGCGGGGAAACTGCAAGGGGGGGGGGTGAAATGCAGAAGGGGGGGGAACTGCGGAGGGGCGTAGTTCTGTTACCTGCTTTTCTGACCTTAATTAAACGCGTGGACAACACTTACCGTAACGGTAAATAATAAAACTCAAATCCTCGAATTTCGAGACGAAAATCGGCGAACCTGGACTTGAGCCCAGGGAGAATCCGAATCTGCACGCCTTGCGTGACCACGAAGAACATAGAAGACGGTATATTACGAAGAAGGCTCGTACTCATGCCGAAATATTCATGCCAAAAGGCCTGAATACAACAACGCCTCGACGAGGTTCGCTACGCGCGGAGCCGAATGGTCGAGGCAGTCGAGGAGGGTGGACCCGAGCCAGACAACGGCGTCGCGGTCAGAATGCTGCGGGGTAGAGTGCTGCGGGCGCATCAGGAGGTCGCGGACGGCAGGGTGGTGTTGGTGCTGGCTGCAGCGCGCTCGGATGAGACCGAGCGCGCCAGTACGCATGCTGGTCGGGGTGGAGATCCGTGCGGAGCGATTGCAAATACCGGCGGATAGGGGCTTGAGGTGGGGCTGGGCCTGCCAGGGTGGCGGGGCGGTGGGCAGTGGCGGCGGTGGTGGTTGATGTCGATGCGAATGGCGCGGTGGCGGCGGTGGCGGCGGGGTCTTCCGGGTGCAGCGGGTAGAAGGCTCGAGGGTACCCTCGGTTGGACTGGATGGTGGCAGGAATTATTATTATTATCACTTCTCACCTACTTGGTTTCGACGCACCACACACCACACCTATACGCCACAGCACCCATCTTCATCCTCACTTGCTGCGGACTCGGTCATCGCCCTCGCGAATGAAGAATTCTTTTGCAAGACGTCCAGCATCGGCATCGGACAACCTTCTCATTTCAAGAGAGGGCTTCAGCCATGGAGCAGCCGCCGGGTCCAGATCACCGTACATCTCGCGCTGATTTGCCTCTGCCTACAGAGCCGTCACGCAAGAGGGCAGGGCTGTCACTCAAAAGGTGGGGTTCTTTCATTGCCGAAAGAAAGGTATGGATAAGCCACAAACAATGGGAATGTTCGAGCACCCTTACTTGAGCCACGCTAGCTTTCCTCATCGCATGGCAAGAGGGCAAGGAGGTCGGGCTCACCGGGACGAGGTCTCTGTTTGTGAACCCGTATTCATCGCGGTCGTAGGTCGCGGGGCCGAAGCTATCAAACGGCGACTCGACGACGACAAGAGCTCGTCGCCGGTTGCGCAGAACCTCCACTTTCTCCCAGCCAAGTGCGATGCGCAACTTTTCCATTCGATCGCGGTTCGCCCCAAAGTCACTGGGAGTCTCGCCGCGCCTCGCCGCTCGGAACTGGACCAGAACATCGTTGGGTGCGAAATACCATTCGGCGTCGTCCACAACCTCACCACCCAAGGGCCCACGGCTGACAAACTGCGCAGCAAGATACCGGTCGTCCTCGAGGACCACACGCCCTCCAAACTTTTTCTCGACGAGACTGCGCAGCCTCTTCATTGCCTTGCGAGGTTCCTCTTCCGCGATCCAGGGGTTGTCCCAGACGGACGGGCGATCGTCCTGAGAGGAGACGCATGCCGCTGAGCAGTCGGGGAAGAGTCCTGGCGCTGGCCCACCGAGCCACCGCTCCGCAGCGGTGGCGTCTGCACGGGCTGGTGCGGCGGCGGCAGGTGTGAAATGTGCGCACGATCCAGCGAGGCAGACCCGCGCGATCACGCCCCTCCGGCCAATCTCGAGCCGGGCCGCGGCGGTGGCAGGCAGCAGCAGGAGCAGCAGCAGGTCGGTCGGCATCTCTGCGCCGAGATACCGGGGGGAGCAAGGGACATGTCCGCCTCCCCCCACTCCCAACAGCTGCGGTGGGGAAGCGAAGTTCTATAATAGAACAATAAAAGCCTTCACGCCTCGGGCCCCCCCTTCTCGGTGATATTTCTAATACCATTCTCTACAAAACAAAGATAACAAATACCTGGTCTCCTATACCGGGGGAGGGCACAGAGCGAGGGGGGGGGGGGGGCGCATCCGACCGAGTTGGCCGTAGCAAAGGGCTACGCGGAGTCCTCGTGGAGCGGGAGCCGCACGCGAGAGGCGCCGCGCAGCCTCCAGCATGGCGCCCGTCCCCTTGCCGCACAAGAAGATCGTGAAGAAGAAGACGAACAAGTTCAAGCGGCATCAGTCGGATGAGTTCGTGAAGGTTAAGGAGAGCTGGCGCAAGCCCCGTGGTATCGACTCGCGGCAGCGGCGCAGGTGAGAGACAGGAGACCCCTCGGCAGAGCCACGCTGCGCTCTGCAGCCACTCGACGACAGGAGGCTCGGGCAAGGGAGAGGAACGTGGCTAGGCACGAGGGGGAAAGAGGCGCAGTGGTCTGCGGCTCTCGTAGCCACGACTTGCTGTAATGTCAGGGGGCTCCGCGTGTGCAAGTCAGTCTGAGCTGTGGGGGGCGCTGTCTGCATCTGCGCTCCGTGGGTGAGATGGGCCTGTTCCTTCGCTTTGTCGTGCTCTCGTCGCCGCTCCATCGTGCTTTTCCCGCTGACATATGTCAGGTTCAAGGGCCTGACCCTTCTGGTCAACGTGGGTTACGGTTCGGACAAGAAGACACGCCACATGGTTCCTGGCGGCTTCTACAAATTCACGGTCAGCACCGTCAAGGAACTTGACGTGCTGCTCATGCAGAACCGTCGGTATGCGGCGGAGATTGCGCACAATGTGTCCGCGCGCAAGCGCAAGGAGATTGTGGAGCGTGCTGCACAGCTGAACATCAAGGTTCTCAACGGCGGCGCTAAGCTCAAGGCAGAGGAGAACGAGTACGCGCCTAGCTCCCACCTTGCCCAAGCTGTGCACCTGCATGCGTCTTTCTGGTCTGCGATCTGGTTGTCATTTTTCTCATCCGCGTGCACCGTATTCCACTGCAGGTGATCTATTGCCGGTGAGTCTGTGGGTCACGTTGGTTTGTCCCGGCCTGTCTTCTCTCGTGGCCGTGCTTCCGGTGATCAGGCAGCCGAGGTTGGCCGCTTGTTGTTGCCTCATGTTGCGTGGTGCGGACCTGGTGTTGCGGTGCGGACCTGGTGTTGCTGTGCGGAGAGTTGACGGTCGATGACTTTGTAACGCGTTCTTATATCTACGTTTGGCGGGCAGCATTATCCGCCATAAATGATTCTTGACGCACTTTGAAGCCGTCGAAAGGCAGCTAGGGGTGGCATGTCTAGCTAGCATCCATGCCGTTGAAGTGCGCATGCTACATGACATGTGCCAACGCATCCACCATGGAGCCTGTTGCGGGCAGGGGGAGAGCCACCCAAAGGGATTCTTGCCTAGGGAAGCGTTCCCTCGTAGCCTCCCCTCTCCCATGCCTTGGCTTATGCCGATGCTATACAATTACAATAATTTCCCCATTTCGTCCCCCCGCGTGTCAAGGAAGTCACGTCCCCTTCCGGCCCCCATTTGACGAATTGGGATGGCCCATAGGGCCTGAGGGCAATGAGGAGGGAGGCATGCTGGCGGTAGGCGCGGCGGAGGAGACGACTTCAGAGGTGATGACGGGCTGCCGCCCGTCAGCAGAGGAAGGCGGCTTGGGCGAGGGCGAAGACGGCGGCGAGAACGACATCGAGCGAGAGGCGAGGGCGAGTGAGAGGAGGGCTGTGGTGGCAGGGGCTGGCGAGGCGGCCCTCGAGGGCGTGTCAACGTGAACCCATACGCCCTGCGTGAACAACAACACGATCCCTGTAAACTACGAGGTCAGGGCGTGCAAGCCACTCCGCATGCCGGAGACGATTCAATCTCCCCACAAGCTGATGATTCACGGCAGCCTCCGCGGTTGCAAAGGCTGGCGCATGGAAGCCGCCCAAGGGGCCCCGCCCACGCACCGATTTTGCGTCTGTGAACAAGAAGCGGCCAAGCGCCGCGAGCGCAACGAAGCCTTTATTTAAGACCAACCCTCCAACCCTCGCCCCAAGTCGGCGCACGAGGCGACGAGGCGTTGGGCAAAGGCCCGCCTAAGCAATGTTCGCGCTTCTCACGACAAGGCCTCTGCCTCAGGAACAAGCGAGGCGTCCGTTGCAACCTATCCCATGACATCCCGGGAGCGTGGATCGAAAACAAATGCACCATCCGCTGCCGCCTCCATCCGCACAAGAAGATCCCGGGAGTCTGTTTGAACGGCCCAGCTTGTCTTTTCCTTCACCCGGAGTGCGCCCTCGCCCTAGTGGCCCGCGCCAATGCACTAACAATCGGGCTCGTGTTGCTCCGAACTATGGAGTGGAGAACGCCCCCGCGCCCCAGGCTCACATTCGACTCCACTTTCGGGTACCCAGGTGAAGGGCCCGTTACGATCGCGACCTACAACCTGAACGGCATTAAAGGCGCTCCTGAACCGGCCGGTCCACGCCAAAGCCCTCCAAGCTAAATGGACCCTAAATTACCTAAACGCAAGGAAAGCGATCTGGAAAAAAGCGCTAGCTGGGGAGAGGGGCAGTCCTCTCCACAATCCCGTGTAAAACACTTACGAAGAGCCTCATGGGTAACCCGGCGCTCCCGACATTTTGGAAGGAAGCCCTCAGAAACTTTAGAGACTTAGACATTCAGCCCTCGTTCCTGACGCGCGAAGGCGCACTCTCGCAACCCATTTGGCACAACCCGCACTTGCGCCCCCTCCCAATATTCGAGCCTCTTGGGCGCGATTGTGGGAGCACCTACACGCGAACATGGTGCATAATATGTTCAAAGAGAACACTACAATGGAGCCGTACACTAGGGAAGACTTGTTGCGGGTAGGGGGAACACCCCATGCGACGCGCTCTATTCTTAGAGCGCGCCTCCTCACATGCAAAGAGGAGCGTCCCAGACACACTCTATTCTTAGAGCGTGTCTCCCCTTCCGCCCCTCTCCCCCGGTTCCCTCGCATGCAGCTCCAGCCGGGATCCCTTCCTTCCCTCCTTCCGTGAAACCCCAGCGGTTCCTTTTGTTCCCTCGGCCCGCGAGGCTCGGAGCCCCCCCGCGCTCGCCCCTTGTTTCTCCCCCATCCGACGCCCGGCTCTCCCCTTCGTTCCATTAGTCTTTCCTCTGTTCCTAGATTTTCCCCGTGTTTTCTTTCCCCGTCGTCCCGGTTTGTTTTTTACCCTCGTCCTCTTGTTTCTGGCGCGCTCGCCCGGAAGCACCCCCTCGTGTTGTCTCTGGTGTGCTCCACTCCGTTCCACTCGCTGTCATGTCTCCCGATCCCGCTCTCACACCATGTAACAGGACCTATCAAGGCGCTTCCTCACCCCCGTCGCGCCCTCCCTCTCCCTCCACACACCACACAACCCAAGCCTCACAACAGCCTCACCCAGTCCACACATCCACCAACACAACCACCTCATTCTCACCTCACTCGCCACAAGACTGCTCCGCTTATATTGAACATCTCCCAGAGGTCTTCAAACACGAGGGCCATACAATTAATAAAACAAAATTCCTGGATTCTTGGGACGTCGTGGTGGACCACGCGAAGCACATACTCGAGAAATCATCCGAACGCCCACCGCCCGACGCCGGAGAAAAAACTCGCCGGGCGGGCGCAAGCTCCCCTCGCACGTCGGAAGAAACCGAAAACGAGGAGATTAGAGTCTCCGACGATGATGCCGCAAGGCGGGGGGTGAGGGAGTGGGAAGGGAGAGGGCGTGGCTACAAAAGTGAGCCCCAGTGCCAGTGCCAGTGCCGAGCGCGAGGCGAGAATATAAAAAAAATCGATTGATATAATTTGCGTGAGAACCTCCATTAGCATTAGCTTGAGAATGGAATATAAAAATCAGTCCCGTTGTACACGTTGTATAGTTTGATCGGTTTAAATAATGACCTCGTGCACTTTACGGAGTGTAAAAATAAAAAGTGTTCGCATGGTCCTCTTTCGACGGAAAGCGACCTTGGGGGGGGGGGCGGGGGAGGGAGCGTGCCCCCCCCCCGTGCGAACCAACTATGAAGATAGTTGTAGCCAGCATCTCCAAAGTTCAAAGGATTTTTTGGCGGATCCTACGCAAATCCACCCATAATACTACACGCACAAGCACACGTACACAACATGCACACTCAGAATCACATGTAAAGATGGTGGCGGTAGACGCCTAGCACGCTCGAATCGAGCATGGCAAGCAAGCCTCACACTCCGTGAGCTAGCTTCACGTGGCTACAAGGCACCCGACTGCCGGCAAATGATGGCGGGAAATGAGCTTGCCTTAGGGGGAGCGGCCTATAGAATGATGTGCGTAATACCCTTGCGAACAGCAGGAGCGGCGCAACGCAGAACAGATCGTAGCCCACGTAGAAACCACGGCGGGCACGTTTTCGGCATTGCCACTCTGGGTCGTGGCCTATGCTGGCACGTCGAGCGACTGCGGCGGTTCATCACCGCCCTCTATGTCGTCTCCGCCTCCATTGTGCAGGTGCTGTTTGGACGCCATTAAGATGAAGATCTGCTCGAGTGTGCACTGAGTAACGGAACACTCCGAGATGCCAAACTCGCCACGCGCGTCGGCAAGGACCCCGAAAATGCTCGACAACGAGGCGGCACGTTGTGGCACCGTCAGAGTCATTGCTGGAAGCTCGAGCTCTTCTAGACGTGCGCCGCAGCGCTCCTCGATGAATTGTTGCAGCTTGGGCGCTTGAAGTAGCGCGTCCGGGGCGAGGCGCAGATCAAGCTTGAAGCCTTGGCCGTAGCGCGTCTTGAGCGTCTGTATTGGGCCGATGCACCGTAGGACGCCATCGACCATGACACCGATACGGCCGCAAAGTGCCTCGCACTCTTCCATGGAGTGCGTGGTGAGGACGGTGCAGCAATCGCGAGTGCGGCGCTTTATGACCGCCCACAAGAAGCGCTTGGACGCAGCATCCATCCCAGAGGACGGCTCGTCGAGCAGCACTAGGGAAGGCCGGCCGACGAGGGCAATGCCCACGCAAAGCTTGCGCTTATTGCCTCCCGAGTATGTTCCAGCGGGCTTGTCGGCAAAGGAGAGGAGATCGAGATCACGCAGCAGCTCATCCACCTCAGCCTCTATTCGGCGCGCAGGTAAGCCCTTGATACGCGCGTACATGCGTAGCGTCTCGCGACCTGTCATCAAATCCTGCAGTGCGTCGTGCTGCGGGCAATAGCCGACAAGGCGCCGTATGCGGCGCTGGTCGCGCCGTGATGACATCCCATGGAGCAGGGCATCGCCCTTGCTAGGGGCTACGGCCCCTGTGAGCATGGCGAACGTTGTCGACTTGCCCGCCCCATTCACGCCGAGGAAACCAAAGCACTCGCCATTCTCGACGCGTAAGCAGAGGTCGGCGACGGCCAGCTTCCCGCCAAAGGCCGCGCTCCCGTAGCGCTTCCTTAAGTGCCGGAGCACGAGCGGCGGCGCGTGGGCGGAGCTCTCGCCTTCCTCTCCCTCGGATGCGTCTACGGCAGCGCGCTCGGCGGCGACGGAGTCGTCCTCGAGGGCGCTGAGCGCGGTCGCCGAGTCGATGCTGCGCGTTCTCCGCATAGGAATGGGCGGAGCACAGTCGGAGAACATGGTCAGGCACGGGCCGATGGTTTGCAACACCAACGTCAGAATGGTGCACACGACCCCTTCAGCTAGGAGGAAGGTGGCGGGCCGACCGAGATTGCTCCAGCTAAAGAGTTCTTCCTCCTGGCTCACGCCGAAGGATTGGACGAGATGACGCGTGGCTAGGGTAAGGAAGGCTTTGCCCAGGCAGTAAGCCGGCGCCAGGTTGTAGAGTGGGCGGATGAGGTCATTGAGATGTTGCGTCTTTGGTATGTTCATCAGGATGAAGTCTGCAATGAGAAGCCCGAACCCGGACAAGAAGTGCAGCGTCATCATGGAGATGAGCGCGCTCGATGCAGAGCGATAGAAGAAGGAGGCCAACGATGAAAAGGGCAACGTGGCGAAACCGAAGAGCGTGAGCATGGCCACCGTGGCATGCGTCGATTCCGGCGAGCCGGTGAATTCCTTCCGCTCCATGGCGAGGAAGGCGCCCATCGTGCAGCAAACCACCATCGCATACATGAGGGCATCCCAAGTCCACGAGGCTAGCCAGTAGGTTACGCCCGAGGTACCAGCAACCATCTGCAGCTGCTTGGAGCCTGAGCCGCGCTCGGTGACAAGCGGTGAGACAAATGATGCCGCCGTAAAAGCAAATGGGATCATGATCATGATGGCGACGAAAAGCGACGAAAAGGCGGAGATCTGGTCCTCTTGGTAATGAGTCGCCGGCAACGACTGAGCGGAGTTTGCGATGGATCCCGCGCCATGCGTGGCGCGTGAGTACAAGTTGTTAAACAGCGAGTTGATCAGCGTCGGTAGCGCGTGCGTGGACGTCGCGTTGAAGCCAAGCGTCACCACGTGGCGCTTGCCATCGTCTCCATTGAACGGGTTTGGGAGCTCCCACGGCACCTTCAACCGGGATTCAGCATACGCAACCGGATGTTTGTTGTCGGGGTGGAGCAGCAGAAAGGCGCTCAGATTTTGGGCAACAGCAGGGAAAGTGTCGGCGCACGGCTGCTGCTGCGCGTAGAGTGATCTTGGCGAAGTGTCGATCTCCCACCCGTTTGCCGCGAGCCGCGTCACCTGGGCGTCGGTGGGCCTATTCTTTGCTGGGAGCAGTCGGTGTCCGATGCGGGGTGCGAGGGCTTCAGCCGGATTGGCGAAGGAGAGGCGCGGCTGATCAAACGCGATCAGCATGCCGAGCAGCATGAGCGCGAACAATATGAGCAGTACGGGGAAGAGTAGAAGGCATGCGGTGGTGATGGGGGAGCGCTGCGCCGAAATGCGTCGTTTGTTGAAGAGGGACACGAACTGAGAAACAAAGAGCCTGCAGTCCTCGCCGACAGCGTGAAAGCATTCGACGGCACGGGTAGCTGGGCGGTGAGCTCGGTGATGACTGCCGTCGGAGCGCAAGCCCGAGGGCGCAAACGGAGTCCGCGTCTCTAGGCGCCGTGAGCCGTCGGTGCCCGGCCCGGTTGTGCTAGGAGCGTGTGACCCGCTGGTGGTGCGCGATCCAGAGGTCGCCTCGTCGCGCCTGAGCAATGCGTGCATCTGCACGCCCTCCGCAGCGGACCCGTCCGATTCAGGATATGCGTCACCCTGTGCCCGCGGCGAGAGCGCCCCAAGGGATTCAAGGCCGGAACACGAGCAATTGGCAGATGACGCCATGCGCTCAGCGTCGTTGGCCTTGTGCACGAGCTCAGCGGCGTGCAGCCGCTCCAAGCTATTCTCATTGATGGTGAGGAAGACATCCTCGAGCGAGGTGCAGGTGACGCCAAAGTCGGAGATGCCCATAGAGGACGCGCCCATCTCAAGCGCCGCTACAAGAGATTGGAAGGCGCGCAAGTCATCGCCAGGGAGAGAGAGCATCTGCTCCAGTCGCGTGTCCGACTGGAGTCCAGCGGATGGGACGTGTTCTCGGACGAGCTCTAGCGCGGCTGACGCGTCGAACTTCGCTTTCTGCTTGATGAGCGTGAGGCGATACCCGACACCAAAGTGCGCCTTGAGGAAGAGGACCGAGCCCACACACCGTAACGCACCCTCCGCCATGATGGCTATGCGATCGGCTAGGATTTCAGCTTCGTCGAGGAAGTGAGTGGTCAAGATGGTCGTCCTCCCGTCACGCTGTTCGCGCAACAGGGCCCAGATGGCGCGGCGCGAGTGGGGATCCATGCCTGAGGTGGGCTCGTCGAGGAAGAGCGTGCGCGAGCGGCCAATGAGGGCGATAGCAAGGCAGAGCTTACGCTTCTGGCCACCGGAGAGGGCTTTCGAGCGCGCGTGCCGTCTGTGCGTCATGCTCATCCTTTCGAGGAGTTCGCTGATGGCGTCCGACGCGGCGTGACCGCTGAGTCCCTTCAGTGCTCCGTACATCTCGAGGTGCTGCTGCACGGTAAGCACGTCGAATAGCACGTTTTGCTGCGGGCAGACGCCGATCGAAGCGCGGATCTCGGGCATGGAAGTCAAGATTGAGCGGCCGTCTATGTGCGCGTCGCCCGCATCTGGAGGGATGAGGCCCGTAAGCATCGAAATAGTCGTGGTCTTGCCGGCGCCATTTGAGCCCAGGAGTGCAGTGATTTGGCCCGAGCGCATTTCGAGGTCGAGCCCATGCACTGCCACGCCACGAGGGTACACCTTTCGGAGGCCGCGCGTCCGCACGGCGCCACCATGCCGCTGACCCTCGATCCCGGCGGCATCCAGTGGCTCGAGCCTCTCGATGGCCAGCGGCGGCGGCGGCCGCTCGCCATCGGCTGCTGCTGGTAGCGGAGCGCCAAGGGGTGCCAATTCGTTCCGTGTGGCGTCGCCCAACCAGTATCCCGGCATCAACACGAACCACGGCTTCCGCTGAATGCCGTATTCGGAGGGCACCACCTGGTCGAGATACCATGCAAGTCCAGCGTAGAACACCACGTCGAACGCGAGGAGCCCCAGCGTTGCCGACATCGGGAACGGGCCGTCGCTGATATTGGCCCACGTGACGCCCTGCTGCGAGCCCTCGTACTTGCTCATCGCCGAGGCTCCAAGGTAGAAGCCCATCGCCGGGAGGAGCGATGCAGCCGCCTTCATCCTGGGCAGGCCCTCGATCAGCACGCCCTTCTCCAGGAACAAGTTGTACAGCTGCGAGCTTAGGAAAAAGAGCAGCGGCCCGACGAGCGCCGCCAGGCGTGCGTTGCGAAAAAATGGCGTGAGCGCCATGGTGAAGCTCATGGAAGAGAGCGCAAAGAGCGAGAAGAGCAGGATAACGATGGACGTAGCCGAGTGCTTGAAGCAGTAGGGGCCGAGCTCTGCCGCCGAAATGAGGGCGCACAACAGGAAGCTCGTGCCGTGAGTGAGGAGGAGCGAGCCGTAGTACGCGGGCAGCGACGCGCCGCTCATGAGCAGGTGCTCGCGTAGCTTCTCCTCCTTTTCGAGCACAAGCGCTCGCAACATGCGAGCGAGAGGGATGATGAAGGAGAAGATGACGATCAGGCCAATGAGATCGCCGGCAAAGTCGAAAAAAGTGTTGTGGTCATACGCCGGCACGGGAAAAGGCATCGGCCACACCGCCGGCATGTCGCCAGCCTTGAGCGATGTGTCTCTTTTGATTATGGCCGCGTTGATGGCCACCTGAGCCGGTGGGCCGACCGGGTGAGATGGTACCTGGCGCCTCGCGAGCCTCGCGAGCACGGAGTGCGTGCTCTGCGGAAAGGCTCCACAAATCAGCCAGCGTGAACCGTCGCGCCGGACCCCGGCACGAACCCCGGGAGAAGCGCACCTGCACCGAGAGGAAGCCACTGAGGTAGTATCGACGAAAGCGGTGGTCAAGCCCAAGTGCAAAGCGGCTGTAAAGATCGTCTGTGCTCGGCACCGCACTGCGGTTGAATCGGAGAGAGTAGCTCCACTTGCCGGGCGAGCCCGGTTTCGGCACGGGCTGGTCGAAAACGACGGCCATCCACGTGTTTCCGGCCCGCTTCGTGTCCTCCAGCATCTGCGCCTCGGAGGCGAACCAGCGCGTCTGTACAGGCAGGCGGAGGAGTGGGTGGGGAGGGGGGAAGCGGTCACGTCGCGTGCTTCGGGCCGGCCGCGGACGGTGACGCTGCCGTGACTCTAACGGAGCCGAACGTGCGCCACCCCGGCCGGCGCCTCACCTCGGGCAACGGATAGTCGAGCGACGAGAGCGTGATGCCTTTGTAACCCATGACGTCACCCATCAGGTCGGAAATGCCGACACCCTTGGTCAGACGCGTCATGTTCATCAGCTTGAACACCTGGGAGATGCCCGCCCACTTGTGAGCATCGGAGAAGGTGGCGTTCATCAGCTCGCGCACCTCCGGTATGTCTGGCGCCACCGCGATGTGGCTTCCGTCGTACGGCGGCAACCTGCTCCTTCCCTTTGTGAGAGTCGCCGCAAAGTGCGCCGCCAGCAGCCAGAGCGAGAGATCGGGGACGCCTCCCGGGATTCCTTGGGAGAATTTGTGGCTGATCGGTGCGAACTGCGACGCCGCGCCCACGCCCAGCTCACGCAGTAGGTAGAGCGGCGTGACGGAGAGCTGTGCTGACGAGAGATTCGTGGGGGCAAACGATTGCTCTCCGTGGCTCTCCACCTCGGAGAGGGAGGCTCCGAGGACGGCGGCGGCGCAGAGGAGCAGGGGCAGGAGGAGCTCGCACACTGACGACAATGGCCGCTTCAGCTTCAAGCGTAGCTCCTTGCGCCAGAGCAGCGTGAGCAGCTGAGAGAGAGAGGAGGGAGGCACCGTCATCGTGCCGAGGCCCTCGCCCCGACCCCCGAACCTAACCTCTCTTACGATGGTTCTTCATGTGGATTTCTTTCTATGAAGACGAGAGTCTCTGGCCCGCACACGAGATCGGTTTCTCTCGCCACCCCTCTCTCTCTCTCTCTTCGCGCTCTCCTCCTCCTCTCTCCCTCTCTCTCGCTCCTCCTTCTCCATCCTATCTACTTGATCTCCTCGCTCTTCCCCAGATTCTTGGGTGGAGTGCCCACGCACGCGCCCCTCGCCACATCTCTCTCTCTCTCTCTCTCTCTCTCTCTCTCTCTCCCTCTCTCTCCCTCTCTCTCTCTCTCTCTCTCTCTCCTCTCCTCCTCCTCGCTCCGGTGTTTACTTGTCTTCAACCCCTTTCCTATCAAGGAAGACCTAGCGGAATTTGCCAAACCCTCCTTCCCTCCCTCCCTCCCTCTCTCTCTCTCTCTACTCTCTCTCTCTCTCTTTCTCTCTCTCTCTCCCTCACTCCCCCCCTCTCCCCCCCCCCCCCCCTCTCTCCCGGAGTACTCTCTCTCTCTCTCCCTCTCTCTCTCTCTCTCTCTCTCTCTCTCTCTCTCTCTCTCTCTCTCCCTCTCTCCCTCTCTCTCTCTCTCTCTCTCTCTCTCTCTCTCTCTCTCTCTCTCTCTCTCTCTCCCTCTCTCTCTCTCTCTCTCTCTCTCTCTCCCTCTCTCCTCTCTCTCTCTCTCTCTCTCTCTCTCTCTCTCTCTCTCTCTCTCTCTCTCTCTCCAGTCTCGCTTACTCTCTCTTCTCCCGCTGACCTCTTCCATTACTCTTAGAATGGTGACCCCGCACCGGTACTGTACTACACGGCCTCGCTTCGCATCGTTGCGGTCTCTCCCGTTTCACTCTTTCACATGTATTACCCTCCTTTCTTTTGAACTCTTCGGGTCTCCGTCGCCACTGGACGGCCTCGGCGCACGCCTACTATTTTTCCGGCAGGGGGGGGTACCTACTTTATCAATACCTAATGTTAGACGGTCGTCTCCCTTGCTGCTGGATCTCGTCGAACAAAAACAAAACAACATGGGGCTCTCGATCGAGTGTTCTGGGTTCTATGTCGGGGGCGACCTTCAAGAAAAAAAAACTTCTGAAGATTCGGGGCTACTTGCCTACTAGCTATGGGTCACACCTTTGCCTTTGCTACCTACAGCGCCCTTAACTTCCCTCCCTCCACCTCTTCCCCTGCCCCCCTTCTTTCCTTTTTCTTCGGTTTCCGGGGTCCGGCCTCGGTGCACTACCTGAGGCCTGGTTCGGAGTGTGGGGTACGGGCAGGCCTTTTGAGTTTGTCGATATTGCCGTGTGTGTCTATCCGTCCATGTCTTGTTTGTTTTTTCTAAGTCCGGGTCCTAATGTCTCTAGTGTCGGTTTTGAGTGGCGTGTCAAAGCTTCAAGTGCTTTGGTTGTCTTGCTCCTTGATCTCTTCAACTTCAACGGCGTGGGCGATCCCCAGCTTGGTGGTTAGCTCCACTAACTCCGCACTGGGCCTAAGTCCGCCTTTGTCGTTCTTATTGAAGATGGGTCTCAAGTCGTTCATGTCTATCCTTTTCTTGGGTTGTCTGCCCATGCCCGCCTGGGCGGTTCTCGCCGAATCGGTTTCTCGTGCGAATAGGAGTGCTTTGCTCAGCAATGTGTATCTCTCTATGGTTCTTATTAGTACTGATTCTTCCGAAAAAATTTATGCCGTCGTAATGTATCCTATAGAAGTCCGTGATTATATATCTCCACGCTAATAGGTATAATATACATATCGCTTTCGGGGCGTCTCCTTTCGGGTAGACGAAAAGGTTGTCTATAATTATTTCCTCTCTGCTTCTTTCTGCCTTTGGTGAGAAGCGTGCGACTGTGTTCAGCTCGCCTAGGATATTAGTTATCCTGGGGCACTCGCCTAGGTGGATCGAGGACTCGTCCGCCTCCCCACATATGCGGCACGTGTTGTCTCTTCCTGAGAAGAAGTCGCCTATGGTCTCTCCGCGCGCGAAGAAGAGGATGCGCACTGCGGCGCCGCGCAGTCATGCTCCTGCGCCGCACTACAGCCTCATGCTCCTGAAGATGCAGTGCGAGGAGATCGCGCGGGCATTGCAGACCTCTGTTGAGGCAGCTGCGCAGGCAGCTGCAGCACGCTCGCCACTGGGAGAGGTTTGCAGCGTGCAGTACGAAGAAGCGCACGAACAAATGAAGGTAGCCAACGATGAATTCTTGGTAGCATGTTTGAAGGACGAGGGAGAGCTGGGCGGCATCACCAAGGCTCTGAATATTGACTGTCACACAATCCAACTCCCACTGGACGACGATGGTGCCTTTCGCAGGGCTGCGCTGCAGGCACTCGTGCACACCGTCGGGGCCGTCTGCATGCTGCACGATGGGTCGCTGCAGATGAAGACGGACGGGCTTGGGTTCACCCTCCGTGGCGGCTGGGGCGCGCCCTACCCACACGTCAATGCGCCCATCTTCGAAGGCTGGAAGCAGAAGGGATGTGTGCTGACGCTCAACGCTGCAGCACTCTCCTTGATCAACCACAACACCGCCACATGCGAGCCCTTCATAAGCCTTACCGTCATGAACAAGTCCATCATAAGGCGTCTCTCTTTCGCTGGATTTCGCCACATGGAGTCGACGGTGCAGGACAGCACGTGCCTGCAGCTCATCTTCGTTGACTTCCTCTTCAAGTACGACCTGCACTCCCACTTCACATACCACCAAGATCTTCGGCACGGAAAGTCGGCGGTCTTCACGGCAGTTGTTAAGCTTACAGCAGATGAAAGCAGCCTTCACGTCGCCGGCGCTGCAGCGCCCGCTGTTTTCAAGGAGATTGGTGACGCCCATGTGCTACTGTCTCGCATGTACCACAGGTCTGGCGCAAGCACTGCTCGCACAGTGCTGGCTGTCTTCTTCTACAAGATCGGCAGGGAGCGCACGCGTCTGGAATCAGCCGGAGTCGAGACGGACGAACAGCACGAGGAAACGCAGCAGGGTGAAATAGCGGAGGGAGCATGTTCGAGCGACAGCGACAACAACGTGCCCAGCCTCTGAAAATGGGCCCCCCGCTGGCTTCATGTGTTCAGCGCGGGGCTGTTGTGTTGCTGCTGCACTTCCGCTGCTGCGCTTCCCATGTCCGCATAAGTGAATGAATCAGCTTGAGGATCTTGTATTGAATAGAACGGGTGTGTGCGCGCGGGATTTGATGTGCGCGCGCGGGCTCCGCAGCTGTATGTGGCGTCGATGCCGCAGTTGGAGTGAAGGAGTGTGCGTGCAGTGCAGGTGCCTGCTTATTTTTTCCGATAACATGGGTGGTGTGCCCCACCACTTGATCAATTTTGGCTCTCAACTTGCAATCCCACGCGAGCACGATCAACGAGCCACCTTGGCGGGCTACTGGCCGCCCAGCGCGCCCCGTTCACCGTGTCTTCACCTGCACCTGCAGTTCCTGCACTCTCACCTTCACCTGCACCTTCACTGAAGAAAAAACTTCGGACCAGCACCTTCCCAGTTGGAAATTTTTTTTATTCTTTGCACATGTCGTTCCTGGTGATGCGCGGGCGCGGCCCGCCGGCTCTTGTGCCCACCTGACTGGGGGGGTCGTCCTGGCGCGGTCGCTTCGGCGACAGCGGTGTGTCCGTGAGCTCTTCGTCCATCATGGCGAGGGCAGCGGCAGCGAGAGCGGGCGGCGGCGCGCGCTCCATGACCCTATCGTTTTAACGATAGTTGGGGCGACCTTCAAGAAGCGAGCATGCTGGGCCAGTCGTGCAACTATCGTCAAAACGATAGGGTCATTTGAAGGGGTGCATAGGTGTATGTGTCTGTGGCATCAACACGCGCCAAGGTGTATGGGCAGGTGCGCTGAGGGCTGAGGGTTGTCGTTTTGTCGTTGTCGTGTTAGTGTTAGGGTGTTAGTACCAGGGCTAGTGAGAGTAGTGGCACTAATGGCCTCAGTGATATTATTTAAACGATAGGGTCATGGAGCGCGCCACGCTCCCCTCCACTCCCTCCGCCCACGCCCACCCCACCGCGCAGATCATGGCGGACGCCGCGCAACTGACACTTGACAATTGAATCGCACAGGAGCCAGGGCCACGGCCCCGAACAGGTGCAGGTGCCCGCGAGCCGCTGCTCGTGCCACAGACCAATCTACATCTATAATAGCTGGAAGTGGAAATCTAGCTAGAGGAGAGAGAGTAGTTTGTGTGTGGAGAGCATAAATCAAGACACGCGTGCGCCCGCACGGGGGAGTTTTGCTGTTTGTTGTCGTTGTGGTTGGGACATCATGAGAGCTGATATTAGTACTGATATTTGTGATAGCTCCATAACCTTGAGAGCTAATAAGCTGTTGCCCATTCTTTGGAACGATGGGGGGGAGGGAAGGAGGTGGAGGGAAGGGAGCTAAGGGTGGTGTCGGTAGTCGGTAGAGAGGAAGTGTAACCCAGACAATAGTAGGTCGTGTTAACCCCGAATCTTCAGATCTTTTTTTTCCTTCCCTTCGCACACTCCTCGTTCCCTTCCCAATTTCGTTGCTTCGGTTGCCGGAGTCCGGCCCACGGGATGCGCTACCTTGGAGCCTTGGATGTAGGCCTTGAATCATGTGAAGAATAGGAAAAGCGAGGAGATCATGAAAGGCCGACGGCCTCATGCCAGTCTGCCGATTGTGCGATGATTGCTGTTTACTCTCCATAATCCTCGTCCATATCGTCTCCATAACCACCATCGCCGTACCCGTCACCATATACCAATTCATCTGGCTCCGGCGCTAGGTTATGGGTTTGCACATCCTCCTCCTCATCCTCCTCTTCTTCCTCCGCTGTCGCCTGATCGCGACGCATAAGCATGGCCGACAGCAGCATGGGCCTCGCGGGAGCCGGAGGAGGCGCAGGCGCGGGCGCTGCAGCTGGAGGGCGGGCTGAGGCAGTCGCCGGGGCAGCGACGGGAGGAGCAGCAAGCGATGAGGTTCGACTTGTCGACGGGGCCGGTGGCAATGCGAGGGCCGCCACTGGAGCCATCGCGGCGGTCCCGCTCGGCACACGTACATGCGCCCGCGCCAGATCGGGTGCAGCGGCTGGCTCTGCGGCAGAGGCCCCATCTTGAATCCGCGAGCTAGTCGTGGATGGTGCACCCAGAGCGTTGGCTCTCGGCGCTCTTCTTCTAGCCGGTGGGGCCGCTCCATGTGGCTCGGCTGGTATCCTCGGCGTCGGAGTTGCGCACACGCGCGCGATGTCGCGTGCTGGTGCAGAGGAACGCTGCGGGAGCGGTGTCGTCGACGTCTTTGAGGCCTTGTGCACCTTGAGAAGCTCCTGCAATTCCTCGGCGTTGATACTGCTCGGGGCACTAAGCAGCCGTGCGATCACCTGGTCGAGGACAATAGTTGGCTCAAGCGTGTCAATCAATTCGCCTGGTCTGACATGCGCCGTCCCAGGGGCCCCTTCCCACGTCCCGATGGCATGCAGCGGGCTCGCAGCGCTTCCTCTCTAGGACGCCCCCCCTCCCTAGAAGGCTTCCGCACCTCTGGGCGCTCCTTCTCCTCGCGTTTGAACTTGTTCTTGATCTGTCGCCGATTGCGGTTGGGGAAGATGGAGGCGATGAGGGTGAAGTCAGTCCCGTGCTTCCGAAGTGCCTCAAAGAACGCCATAGTGTCGGCCTCCGCCCACGCCGTTGAAGGCGAGCGGTGCATGTATGACGAAGACGTGACACCGAGACCAGACTCTTCCTCGACACGCCCCAACATAACCGATCGATCTGTGCGATTCGTGGTGACTTGCAACGTGTCCTCGTCCAAGATGATCTGACCCGATGCATCAAAGCGCAGCTGCGGTGCAAAGCCGGCTCTAGAGGTCGATTCCTCCTCCTCCTCCTCCTCGTGCTCAGCGCCATACATCACCACCTCTTCATCTTCTCGAAGCATGGCGTCTTGCTCCCATAGCGAGAGCCCCTCGTACTCGTGCCCTGCACGGCTACTTTGACGGCGCTCGCCATCCGCATCGCCCCTCTCAGCCGTCTCGGACTGTGTCGGATCGTCAGACGTCTCGGCGGGCACTGGGGCGGCGGTGCCAACCTCCTTCCTCTGCCTCACTCGAGCAATAGCCGAGCTGGTAGGGATTCCCTGAGTGCGCTCGTGTATGAGCTCGCGCACTGTCATGTCGATCATCGGGGTTGGGGTAGGCCTAGGCAGCCTAGACGATTTCGCGCGAGGTGCGGCAAGATCTTCAGCGGGGCGCGGCTTCCTCGTACGTTTTGCCGCCCGCTCCTTCAGAATCAAAAGGGTGGGCTCGGCCGAGTCCTCGCCGTCGTCACCGACGTCCTGCGTCGCCTCTGAGACCGAGAGCTCGCCGCCTACGCCGTCCTCATCCTTCTCCTGTTCGTTCTCGATTTCATGGTTGATCACGACTCTCGCCTTTTCGCTCGCCTGAAGCGCGGCCTTACGTGTAGACGGCTGTCGTCTGGCCAGCTGCGGTGCTTCCTCCGTGACGCACTTGGCCGGGATCCATCGCTCCTCGTGTAGCTTGAGCCAGCGTCGTGAGGGCACGCCGGGCGGCAGGCCAGCTGCGTGGAAGTCGACGCGGTGTGCGCCCCTTGCAGCAGAGAAGCTGCCGATGGTGGCGGTGTGCCACCGGGCGGCTAGGGAGAGAAAGACCACGATCTTCTCCCCAACGCGCGCCTGACCCACGACCTCTTCCGCCTCTGCCTCCGCTTGGGCGCCGGCCTGCCATGCCGCCTCTGCTTCCGTCTGCATGGAGAGAGGGAGAGGGCGAGAGAGGGAGAGGGGGAAAGAGAGGAGGGGAAAGAGAGACAGAGGGAGAGGAGAGCGGGAAGGGTTTTGGGGGGGGGGGGGGGGGGGGGCGGGAGGGGGAAGAGGGGGAGAGAGAATAAGGGGAGGAGGGAGGTTGGCCGGAGAGATGGCGCGGAAAGATTGGAGGAGAGAGTGAACAAGAACAAGCGAAGAGGGAAAGAAGAGGGGAAGCCAAGGACTCGGGAGCGGAGACGCAAGAGTACTCACATAAATAGAAGAGCAAAGGTGGTATTATTCGTGTATTAGTAGAGTGCAGGATTAGCAGGTGGGAGGAGTAGATTATAGATTGAATTCAAAAATTCAAAAAAGAACCTGAAGATTCTGGGCTAACACCTACCACGGACTAGGTTTTTCTACCTCCCTGCCGACACCGCCCTTACTTGACGGATCGAGCATGACCACTGGCTCGATATGCGAGGAGACGGAAGGAGATCGATCGGCGGTAGCGGTAGGCGCGGCGGGAACGGCGGAGAGCGGAGAGTGGAGAGTGAAGAGTGAAGAGTGATTGATGGAATGGCGGGCTTGACCACCTCCTCAGCAGAGCAAGGCGGGAGGACGGGCTTGGGCGAGGGCGAGCGCGACGACGGAGCGGACATGGCTGGGCGACTGGGAATGGATAGGCTGAGGCTGGAGGCTGGGGCTGAGGTTGAGGATTGGTACGAAGCAGGGAGTGTTGAGAGAACGAGGGACGGGAACGGGAACGGGAACGAGAACGATAGCGACCAACGACGAACGACAGACTGATGACTCGCCTGCCGGCCGACTGGAGCTGGCTATGGGGTCCTGATCAGGGGGGCCAGGGGGAGGAGAGGTTGGTCAGAGTGACAAGCTGGCCAACGCGGGCCAGGGCGTGGGATCTGTGCTTGACTCTCAGGTCTCAGGGAGAGTCTGGAGGCTGGGCAGTCTGGGTGTATGCCCCCTGCATGCCAAGAGGCAGCGCAGGGGCAGGGGGTGGATGGTTCTCGCCCCCCATGACGAGGGGAGTCGAGCAGAGAGTGGGGGGGGCGCGAGGCGCGAGGCGCCCCTCCATGGCGACCAATCATAAGATTAGTGATGCCCAAACATTTGAGTTTGAGGGGTGAGTGGTCGAGAGAAGCCCAAAGGCCAAAGGGTAATTCTAGGTCGGTCAAACAGGGTTTTTTTAAGTATTAGTAAGGGTTGGGCTGCATTTTTTGACCGTGGCGCGAGGCCCAATAAAAAAACTCCCGAGGGGGCTACCTGACGCTACGAAAATCTTCGCCAAGCAAGAAATGGTGCGATCCGCCCCCCCTCTCTCCCCCTCCGTCCTCCGTCACGCGCGCTCGCGCTCTACCCGTAAAGAATTGGCGGTCGCGCCCGCGGGATCGAACGAGCGGAGCGCCGGTAGTTTTGCAGCCCTGCCGCCCTGGCGCTTAACTGCCGCTGCTGCTGCTGCGGAGGCAAGGACACACAGGCAGGGGCCGTGGAGGGGCTTCTACTTTGTGTGCACGCCTCCACCGTCGTGGCAGTAGTAGCAGCAGTGCGTAGCGGGAGTCGTGCACTGCCTGCGCATCCGCAAGATGAGTCGTCGTATCTCGTGTGGCGCTCACGTCTCTTAGATGGTAGCGGCACACCACATGTAGATGTAGACATCTCCAAGAAAGGGAACGCCAATCTGTAGATCCTATCATCCCAAAGATGGCTCGGGCTCATCATCAGGATGCGTTCCATCCGAGAGATGCCATGTCGCATCCGCGATCGACCTTTTTGTTTTAGAAGTTGTTTGCGTTTCTTTGTTCCCTCCTTGCAGGCTAGCCACGAGTCACCGTCGTAGTGTCCTACATTCGTCCATTCGCCCTTGTTGCCCTCGCCTCCTTTATCGCCTCCTTTGTCGCCTGCTTGCCCCTCACCTGGCTTACCTCCTTGCGTGCTCCTCGCGTTTTAGGCTAAGTCGCGCGGTCAGGTATCGCCGGTGCAAGGAACCGCCCCCATGTGTGACCCTGATTCCCCCTCAGGTGTTGGCCGTTGGATTATATCGTGGCGCTATTTTACTTCGGTCTTCATCAAATCACTTAAGGGTTTTCGAAAGATTCCCTCCTTATTCCTGTGCGTAACTGTCGCCCCGTCGGATCGTCCGTCGCCCCGTCGCTCTCTTGTCGGCATTCTCTTCCTTGTTCGATCTGCCAGCGGGTTCCTGTGCGTTCCGTGATAGGGATACGTTAGTGTGGAGAGTGTTGATGTGAGTGTAGTGTCATCTCGTCGGTCCATCGGCCTCTAACCGTCTGTCGGCTGTCGTTCTTCGTTCGTCGCTCTCGTCCTCGTTCTCGTCCCCGTTCTCGTCCCTCGTTCTCAACACTACCTCAATACCAAACCTCTCCAATCCCTCAGCCCCAGCCTATCCATCCCGATCCGCCCAGCCATGTCCGCTCCGTCGTCGCGCTCGCCCTCGCCCAAGCCCGTCCTCCCGCCTTTCTCTGCTGAGAAGGTGGTCCAGCCCGTCATTGGCCACTCCCCAACTTCCGCCGCGCCTCTCGCCGCTTCCCTTCCGTTCCCTCCGTTCCCATCCGAGGCAGTGGTAACCTCGGATCCGTCATGCCACTTGCCCTTCTATCGAGATGTGCGCGTCCTTGATATGGCTTAGTTACATTTCAAATGTGATTGCATGGAAGAGATGCTGCACGCCCATTTCTTGAAATGCGCCCATCTCGAAGGTGGCTGAGGCACATCTTGCGGACAAGGCTCTCTCAACAATGCTAAAAGCCAATCTATTAGATGCGTACGTCTCTTAGATCCAAAGTAAACATCTTGCGCACAAACGCACCTCGAAGATGGAGATCAGCCATCTGTAAAGATGCTCCATCTTTGGAGATGGCACGTGAGACTTTGAGATGCAGCGCATCTCAAAGATGGCTTGTGTCATATAAAGAACATTAACATTCGCAGATGGACTTTTCACATCCCGAGATGGACCCATCCTCTTAGATAGGGGTGTTCCATCTTGAGATGGACTTTCCCGTCCCCTTATAATACCCTTATAATTTATAATACAACATACAACATTTTGCATTTTGAAGCCCGGGGTGGAGCAACGTCGTACGTCGGTATCGGTATGCGCCGTCCGATTGCCGAATGCTAGTGGTGTGGCTAGACCATGAATTATTAATAATTTTTTTATTTTGTTCATCTATACTGAGGCGGCGTGCGTTCAACCGATGGTCCATACCATCCTCACGCCACCCTTGACGTCTCTCAATATCAAGGTGCTTTGCCCCTTCACATCACCCACAGCATTACGTTGTTTTGCCCCTTATGAATGGAACTCATCTTCTCCTCAGCTCCTCAAGCCATGCTAGGGACATGGGCGCCACGGGATCACTATCGCGGGTGCGCTCCATTGCGTGGTGCCGAATTCGCCGCATGCACTCTATCGCCGCACGTGTCACGGCTGTCAGTTGGATACAAGCCATCTTACCTGACCAGTTGTCTACACGCAGCCCGCCATGCGACGCCGATTCGTCAGAGGCCGCGTGGGCAAGCAGGGCGTCGATGTGCACGAGCGTGAGCGCGTCCGACTCCCACCCTTCCTCGGCCGTTCCGGACTCGTACGTACGTCTCACTTGCGAAGTGGTCAATGTCGTAAAGAGCACGAATAGTGCGTCCGGCTTATGGCAGGCGTCCGCCATCAAGCCAATGAGGAGCGGCGACGAGAGATGACTACGACGTATACCTGTCTCCTCGACCGTCTCTTGCACAATCGAGTCGAAGAGTTCGTCGCACGCACGAGCGTTCTCCGAGCCAGGTTCCGCTTTGGCCAGGGCCGAGCAAGGTGTGGAACCGTTCGTCCTCCCTTCCAAGCCTTCGGCAAAGCTGGGACAAGCGAGGCCGGCACGCTCAGGCTCCGGGTGGCCCGACGGGCCATTGTACAGACCGCCATGCGTCGCCACAGCTGTCGACCGCCGGAGGAGTACCGCGTGGTCATCCGACGTAATGAGCACCGCTTCGCAGCCCAGCGCATTGGACAGATACGCGTCTGCATGTCCATGGTACCTGCGCCCATCCGCGATCAGCTCCGCTAGCCCGGCTGCGTCTAACCGGTTGGTGCCAAGGTACTCCCTGTACCCCGTCAGCCCTAACCGCAGCAGAGGCTCGCCCGTAGCCTCTCTCGAGATGGAGGCAAGGCGGAACTTGGACCCATCGAAGAGGCGGGCGTTGACTGCGAGTGCCGCCTCCCACGCCCGGTCGATTGCGCCGTCAAGCCGCTCGTGCGTCCGACGGGAATGAAGGTGCGAGAACTCGACGACCACGTCTTCCGCCGCCGCGGGTCGCAGCAGGCAGAGCAGCAGCGAGAAGCCGTCGGCCGCCTCGCCGCAAGCCATCTGATCCGCTCGATCTCCCTCGCTCCCTCTGCAGTGTGAGAAGAATTTTCGGTCAGATTTTCGTCGAGTAGTACATCGAGAACGGCTCTCCGCCTGCTGCTCGTCGCTCTTGTTTCACTTTACTGCGTGAGTAAAGACGTTCCCACAGAGTGGAAGCGGGGGACGCGCGGGGGGCGCGAGGCACCCGCCGTCTCGCCACACCTTGAGTGAAGCCACTAATTGATCCACCGTACTTTAACGGTAGTCAAGTAGAGGCTGGCGCTTCTTGGACCTAGCTGTGAAACACAGGAACAGTGTTTTTTTTCAGTGTTGGGCGTTTAGTAAGACAGCTCATTTGCTTAGTAAGATCTTACGAAAAATTTGCTCGTAAGACACCCCCAACTGTCTTATTTACGTCGCGCCGCCGCCTTAGTAAGACAGGGCTCCAAGTGTCTTATTTACGGCGACGGACCCGTGACCCGTCTTCGAATTCATAGAAGGACAAGGACTTCTGGGGATTAACCTTAGGCCGGGATCTGAAATAGCCCAACGTCTTTTCTGCTATCAGGTAGACAGACCGCATCCCTCCTCGGGATACTTAGGTATCCTGGCATGCACTATCAGTAAAACTGATAGGGTCATGGGGGCCCCGTGCCCCCCCTCCTCCATCGCAGACACCCCCTGGGTGGGCCTGCACACTCAACCTCAGCCCCTGCCTGCTGGCAGGGGCTGAGCTGACATCACTCTGGCACAGACCCTCGCCGAGCGCGCATCGCGCGCCGCACGCATTCGCCTGCATGTCGTATTCCATACGATGACAGACTTTTACTTCTAACCGGTGGTTTATCTTAAGCCTCAAGGTCTCGTCGGCGACATTCTACCCCTTCTCTTACTTTCTTTCGATGTCATCAAACGTTCCACGACTGTCTTCCGTCTTCTCTTCACGCATCGGTTGTAGTCTTCCGTCTTCTCTTCGTATATCGGCGGTGCGGAAGTCGAGAAGATGGAAGCCCACGGGATAATCAGGAAGTCCAACTCCTCCTGGGCTTCGCGAGTGGTGTTAGTCACCAAGAAAGACGGCTCGGTCCGCTTTTGCGTCGACTACCGCGACGTTAACTCGAAACTACGAATAGAGGATAGCCCTCTCCCCCTCACGGTGGAGGCTATCGACCGGCTCTCGTCCGGCGGTGGGTCTTTGGACTCCCTGTTCTTGTGCACCCTGCGACCTAGCCTCCGGCTTCTGGGGCATTCCCATTAAGGAGAGCGATCGCGGAATCACCGCATTCGTCACCCACCGAGGGAAGTACGAGTTTAATGTGCTCCCCTTCGGCGTCCAATCTGGCCCTTCGTATATGTGCCGCGTCATGGATGCCGCCCTCGGCTCGCTCGCCTGGGAGATTTGCATGCCCTATCTCGACGATGTAGGTATCTGGGCCACGGGGCTCGGAAACAACCCCGAGGAGAGAGAGGCGGATTCCTTCAAGCAGATGCTCCACCGTCTCGACCTCGTCCTCGAGCGCCTCATTTGGGCCGGTTTGACATGCAAGATGTCTAAGTGCCTCTTCTTCGCCACTTCAGCTGAATATCTCGGTCATGTAGTATCCCGAGATGGATTGCACATGGACCCAAAAAAGGTAGAGGCCGTCGCCAATATCGACCCCAAGCGGATTAACTCTCTGGAGGCGGTCCGGTCATTCTTGGGGTTATGCTCATACTACCGCCGCTTCATTAGGAGGTTCGCCATTCGCGCCGCTCCACTTACCGCGCTCACTCGTTCCGGCGTCAACGTTGCCGTCGAGTCGCAAACTCCGGCCTGTCATGAGGCCATCGAGGATTTGAAGCGGGCCATCACCGCCGAACCTGTCTTAACTCCGCCTAAGGACGATCGTCCGTTCATCGTCAAGACAGATGGCGCTACCCAACTCGGTATCGCCGGTATTCTCTGCCAACGAGACGACGAAGGCCGCGAGAGAGTGGTCGCGTACTACGGTCGGACCCTATCTCCCGCCGAGAAGAATTGGACCGTCTCAGAGGTCGAACTTCTAGCGGCGCTTGAATCTATCCGCAACTGGCGACCCTATCTATGGGGCCGGCGTTTCACCTTGGTAATAGACCACTCCGCTCTCAAGTGGCTCCATTCGATGAAGGACTCCGTCGGAGGCGGTCCAGCCTCTCGACTCATGCGATGGATCCTCAAGTTGTCAGAGTACCGCTTCGACGTAGTGCATAAGCCAGGCAAGGATCATTGCGACGCCGACGGACTTTCTAGGATCGTCGCGCTGCCGCAACCTCACGGCGATGACCTATCTACCACCGTTTCAGCCTATCCGGACACTGACATGTCCGACTCCGATTCCGATGATAGGCAGGACGCTGTCACGGTCGCTACGGTCACCCGGACCCTCACCGCCCGACGCAGACAGGCGGAGTCCCGGGATTCAGGACTGACCACCGTCGACACGGCCTCTATCTCGGCCGATTACCTCGCTGTGGGCACGCCTACGCTCGGCGAGATTGTCGAGGCTACCCGCCTCGACGAATACGCACAACAAGCCCTTTCAGACGCCGTCACTTCCGACTCGGCGAGAAACGATTCTAAGTGGATCTCATCCTCCATCTCCAGCTTCTCCTTGTTCTGCTTGTTGATCATGTGACGTAGAGAATCTCGCTCTTTGGTCACCTCCGTCAGCATGGAGGGCGCGCGTTTGTTTTGCTCAGCGAACAGGTCGACACTACCATCAGGTGAGGCAGCCACAACTGTACTCCCGCTGCTTCCTGACCCTCCTAGCCGCTTGCCGCGCACTATAGCTTTGGCGCTGCAGGACCCTGCGCAGGCAACGCTCACAAGGTCCGCGCGACCTCCGCCGCACGCCGATCTCGTGCTGTCTCCGTGCCCTGCGCGGCCTCCGCCGCACGTTCCTTCGATGCTGACAAGTGGTGGAAGAACCAAAACGCCTTGAGGATGTACCTCTTGGACAAGATCAAGAATCTCAAGAAGCACGGCTTGGGCAAGGCGGCGACGCACAAGGCCTCCGAAATCTGGGAGGAGGCCGCGAAGCGCATCGATGCGAACGTGGACAATCACGAGGTGTGGACGGCTCGCAACGTCGAAAGGCTGGCCGAAGCCCTCGAAGCTGCCGTCGAGGCGAAGTGCTACAAGACCCTGCAGGCGGCTCGAGCCGACGCGCGGAGGCGCAGTTGGCCGTTCCCGGGTGAAGAGGTTGGCGCCACTGCCGTTCGGGGACGTGCACAAGCCGAAGCACGGAGGGATCCGCGTCAGCGTTGCGCCATTTCACCCACCTTTTCACAGCCGGCCGGGGGAACGCCATGTGCAGGAGCGCCCGAGGCCGTTCGTCGCTGCAGCACTCTCGCAAGCTGCACCACTCCCGCAACACTGGGAATGCGTGACGCTAAGCCTTCGCCTTCTGAAGGAGCCCAGCCGGAGAGCGCCTGACTCACCATTGGTTGCCAAATCTGCGACACCACTGACTTCGGGCGCTCGACTGGCGACCTCTACGGCCTCAGCAGCATCCTCGCAGTTTGCCGCTGCAGCACTCCAGCAACCCCGGGAGTGCGCAACGCTACCCCTTCGCCGTCTGAAGGAGCCTAGGCCCGAGACATGACCATTAATGCAAGCCGGGGCGCTCAGATGACCCGCCCGCCCGCCCCCGGGCTCTGCCGGGGTCTCTGCAGGGCCTGCTGGGACATCTTCACCTGCGTCTTCACCTGCGTCGGCGTGCAGCATCGGCCAGCGGCTCAGTGCAGCCGCCGATATTCCCAGTTGTAATTATTTTTTATTTATAGCTAGCGTGAGTAGCCCGAATCTTCAGATGTTTTATTATTATAGGTATCCTGGCATGGAGGTATATCCTAACGGACTTTTACAACATCCAGTATGGCATTAAGCATTAAGGGTACACCAAGCACCAAGGACCAAGGCCCCGGGCCCCGGGCCCCGGAAACCGAGGAAAGAGGAACGAAGGGGGGAAAGGGAGGTGGTGGAGGGAGGGGATGTAAGGGCGGTGTCGTAGCAGAGACAGGGTAACCTAGACTTAGTAGGCGAGTAGCTCAGAATCTTTAGATATGTTTTTTAAGCGTACACCAAGGCAGATGGGGACTATGAGTCCCTTCTACTACAAAACTCCAGACAAAAATACTGGTATGAAAACATTTGTTTGTTCTTTGCGAGAGACAACGGGCTCGCCGCCCTCTCCGAGGTGTGCTTTGCGGTTTGCGCGCGCTCTCCCTCCGCTCCCTCCGCTCCCCCTCCGCTCTTCTCGCACCGCCCTTCCGCCGCTCTTGCTCGCGCCCACCCGCACCTTCTCTCGTCGCCTTCCACCCTATCGACAGTCCGCAGCTCCGCTCGACATGCTACTCCGGCGCGCCAGCTCGATGATGCGCACTGCTGCGCCAGCCACACGTCGCATGCTGAGCTCGCAGGCGCCGAGTCTCACGCTCGAGCAGGCGATGACGTCGTCCCATCTCATCATAAACGAGATGGAGTCACTACCTGCGCGGCAGGCCCTCCAGGCGGCGCAGCAGGGCGACCGTCTGCAGAAATGGCAGACTGCAAATGCAGTGCTCATTCAGGCGACGCTGCGTGCGCTCCCGCAGATTGGCTTCACGGCAGACGCCCAGGGACTGCAGCGGTATACCGAGGCGTTCGCCGCGCAGGCACGCAGCGATCAACCGGAAGTACGCAAGGCCCTCGCCGACATCAACATGCAGAAGTGGCGGTCTCTGTTGAGGAACGGCTTTGGCTGCGAGCCCGCACCTCCGATTTCGCTGCAAGATGCACGTAAGCTAGCCATCGACATGGTTGACGCGATGCAGGACGAGGAGCTCATCAAGCAGGTGAGCGCAGCGTGACCCCTAATCGCATTTGCAGTGGTGTAATTTTGTCTGGAGCGCGTAGCTTCTGAGCCCGCTCATACAACCAATCTGCAAACCTATGCCCGCTACAGGTAGAGGACACGCGGAAAGGATTGGGATCCCGCCTCTCAGAGCAGGTGAGCTCGTATTCATACCACTAGGACGCGATGGCCTTCAGCTCGTAGAATAATCGAGCCGCTCTTACAATTCATCGGCGGGCGTGCCCACTGACGTTCTCGCACGATGCATGTGCCTCTCGCAGGAGCTTCAAACACTGGTTGCAAGAGCGGTAGTCAATGTCCAGGCAGAAGTCATGCAAAGGCATGGATATGCCGGAGATGCTGGATATGCGCAAGCTCAGGTTCGTCGGAGCCTTGATCGCCTGCACAGTGTGCTGGTATTCAGCACCTGGCCTAGTGACGAGCTCCACCTTCCGCCTCAGGTTTGCTTGATGGAGCATGCGAATGATGCTGTCGTCACCGCTGCAGTTGCAGCTGCCACTACTGCGCTCTACGCACGGGCAGGCATCAATCTGCACGAGTCCTTGAGACAGGTCGTGGGACAGTGAAGCCCCCTCCCCCCCTCCCCCCCCTCCCTAATTATGCCGTGCGCCATGAGGCTGAACGGGAAGGCTGCAAATGGCCCACTAGGCTCGATCGGTTGATGTAGCTCTCACCATTCTATGCACTTTGTTCGTCTTCCTGTTCATCTCTGCCGCGCTTTGCGATTGTGCGAGATGCAAATTTCGAGCAGCGTGCATGGACAATGTCGGTTGTTCTCTCGGCTCCTCGCGGGGAAGAAGGCATTTGCACAACGCGTAGGGAGTTGGTAGTTGGCGCAAGTAGGAAAGGGAAAGGGGCAAAACTGAAAACTGCAACAGTAGTATGTGATCGACGGCATTCCTGATTCTTGTGCTTGCGGGGTGATAAAAATATGAAGATTCAGGGCTAACACCTATTGCTAGACCGGCTTCCTCCACCACCTATCCGACGTCGCCCTTATCACCCTTCGCTTTCGCTCCACCTCGTTACTCGTTACCTTCCCCCCCTCTTTCCTTTGTCTTCGGTTTCGGGGGAGCGGCCCAGGTGCACTACCATGGGCCATGGGCCCCGCTCGGAGTGCGGGTTCCGGGCAGGGGGGAGAACTTCCCACCCTCTGCCATCCGCACCTGCGCCACGATGACACTTCCAAAATTGGCACTTGGAATTTGGAAGCTGGCGACAACGACAACCACAACCGGCCCAACCCTGCCCAGGCTCTCCCAGAGAGAGACGGGGCGCACAGATCGTACGCCCTGGCCCTGGCCGATGCTGCCCGGCCTATCGCTCTGACCAACCCCTCCTCACCTGGACCCGGCAAAGGTGGCCGCTAAAGCAGGTGTCAGGTGTATATCTTTTACTAGACTACACTAGTATCTTGCGACCCCACAGTCTCGCGATCCGTGAGGCCACAAGAAAACGAGTCGTGGCTGTTCGCGCGCTTGCCCACGCGGGTCGGCTCGTCCTGCGTTCGAGGGCGCCGCCCAACCTCAATTGTGTGCCAGCAAATGCCTCTCGACAGCCGTCACCTGTATCTCGAGACACCTGACGGCGAAGTGCTCCAGATGTGTTTCCTTCGCCCTTCCGCCCAAGAGCTCGTCACTAAGCTGCCCTATCTGCTGGAGTATCCAAGCACTCTACAGATGCCGAGGCCGTCGGCGATGGCTGCAAGCGCCGTGCTGGCTGGCCGAGCGGGGAGCGAGACAATGGCGGCGCACACAGTTGGGTCGTCAGCATCCTTAGATGCCAATGCCCGGGCACAAGTACTCCTCGAGCTCGAGCAGGCGCTGCTGAGGGGCGGTCCGCTGCCAGCCTCAGCTGGCATGTTACGTGGGGATGATTGGCATGAAGCCCTCAGCGCTGGCAACGCTCTTGATGCACTTGGCCCGTTGGAAGTCACCCGTCTTTCTCGACAGGTGCGCAGCCCAGAACTCGCGCGTTTGCTTCTTCGCCACCGCTTTCCGCGCCTTTTGAAGGCGGATGCCGAGGCACAGATCGGTGCTAGCGCAATCGATCAGCTTTGTGAAACGGCACCACTCCCTGAAGCCCTCTCTGAAACTTTGCTAGAGCTCCTCCATACTAGCGACCTGCTCAGACTGCCTGCTGCCGAATACGATGAAGTGGTAGTAGCTGAGCTTCACAGATTAACGGGGTTAGGCAGGCGCGCCGCCGCACAAGCGGCCCTTGTGTATGTGGCTAATCATCAAGAGAAAGAACACAATTATTGATGGTGACGAACGAAGCAACTGCTGTGAGGTCGCCAAGGTTGAGGTGCTCAGGTGCTGCCCGAATAAGTGCAGAGATAGGGGCGAGGAGAGGCAAGTTTTCTCCAAGGAATTTTTGTATTATTCTAGTGTCACATGTGCTACTTGTGGAATGACGCAGTTGTGTGTTGTGTGAATTACCATGTTGCCGTGCTGCGTGTGTTGTTACATAATGCATGAGAGACTGAATAATAATACATAGTAGAAATAAAACAACTGAGCGTTAGTACCACTACTGCCACTAGCCCGATACTATCACGACAGCCCGCAGCGCACCTGCCCGTACACCTTGATGCGTGTTGCTGTCTCCGGCACAACAAACAAACGCATGAAACCCTTTATTGCACCTTTGAAACACCCCCCTCGCATGCTCCCGGCTCCCATTTTGACGTTTTAAAACCTTTTAATATTCTTACCGCACTCGCGGCGAATGGAACCACTACCCACTACTACACGTAGTACGTAGCATACTTTCTACACCTACACCCCCACTCCCCCGGCCCTTGCTCCCCCCGCCATCATGTCGAGTCGAGCGTTACCGGAGGGCTCTGAGCCACTCCGTCGCGAGCGGCACCGGCTGCTAGCGCGGCGCTTTGGCCCTCCTCCCCGCCGGGAGTCGGGTGAATGAAATTCTGGACTAGGTCGGGCAACCCCATGTGGGTGTCTGGACGGGGAACGAACGGCGAACGAAGGGCGGTGGGGCGGCGAGGCGCCCCTAGCGGCCCTAGTGTGTTGGGTTTTAAGAGATTGTTATAAATAAATAAACCTTTTAATAGTCTCACCGCACACGCGGCCGTGGACCCTCTACTTTCTACTCACGTAGGAAAACTTTCTACACCCCCACTCCCCCGGCCCTTCTCCCCCCGCCATAAGGCGACTCCCCCCGTGCACTACTAGGGGGATAGGGGTGGAGGGCTTAGATATGGTCCGGTGGCCCGCGCCTCCCCCCGGTGATCATTTCCCCCCTTCCTCCTGTGTCTCCGAGTGGGCGGCGGTCTCAGCCCCGACTTATCCTGTAAACAGGTGCGGGACTTACCTATTTTCCGGTGAGCGGAGCTCTCGCTCCGCCCACCCCCTTCTCCGCGCTCTCTCTCCCCTCTCCTGCAGGCACGCGCGATGGCGCGCCTGCGGCAGGCCTGCAGCTGCCCCTGGCGACCCCTGGAGGCTCTTGGAGGCCAGCTCAGGGGGCAGAAAAAAAAACATCTGAAGATTCTGGGCTACACACCTACTATTGACGGGATCTCCCGCTTCTACTAACACCGCCCTTAAGTTCCCTTTCCCCACCTCTTCCCCTGCCCCCCTTCATTCCTTTTTCTTTGGTTTCCGGGGTTCGGTCTCGGTGCGCTACCTAAGACCTGGTTCGGAGTGCGGGGGCCGGGCAGGCCTTTTGAATCGTTGCTCCTGGTATGACCGTCCACCCGGACTCGCTTTTCTCATCTTGATTTTGTCGGGACCGTGGCGTCTCTGTAGTTCTTTTGTGTCTTCGCTTTGATGGCTTGTTCGTTTTTGTTTAGTTGTTTTTGAGTTCCTCAACGGCGTGTACTATTTTCAGCTTGGTGGCCAGTTCCACCAATTCCACGGCGATCACTTCGGATATAGATCGCAACGAGATATCTTCACGACGAGAGGAAATCTTGCCGTTGAGCGTGAACCTTCTAGACGCTTCTAACGAACAACGTACGAGCGAACGTCGGCGGACGCCGCCTCGAGAGCAGTAGACGAAACAGACTTCGGATCAGAGAGTTGAGCGGGCAGACGCAGCTCACGCCCGAAGATCAAAGACGCCGGAGACTGGGAAGTAACACGACCGGAAGAAGCCCTCAACGAGAGGAGTAGGAACGGCAAATGGTTGACTCAATGACCGCCACCCTCGTTCGAGGCGCGCATCAAACGGATGAGAGTTTGCTGAGCGCGTTCGACGAAGACTACACCTTCATGTCGGTACGGCTCTGTACTCGACAAATCTGTCCCGGTGAGCTCCAGAATACGCGAAACAAGAACCGAACATAGATTCGAACCGGCGTCGGTTCGAAGCTGCCTAGGGACTCCATAACGCGTCACAATCAAGCGGATGAACATGTCCAAGGCCATCTCCGACGAGGGATCCCCATTCGACGGCTCAGCCTCAATCCATCGAGTGAGCGAGTCGATGAAGACGACCAGCTTGTCGTAACCCGAGACTCCAGGCACGAAGTTGTGAGTGGGAGCCAGCGAGAGCACGTCGCAGTAGACCACATCAAAAGGATAGGTACCCACAGAGAGACCGGAGGGCGACGCTAGAGCCCTAGGTAGCGGCTTGGCGAGGGTGCACTCGTGGCATTCCCGAACGTAGGACGCAACGTCGGAAGACATGCCAGGCCAGTAGACCCGAGTACGAAGAAGACCGGACATACGAGAAATTCCGAGGTGACCGGAGCGATCGTGGTAGGCAAAGAGGTAGCGAGACCGCAAGGAGGGCGGAACATAGAGCACTAGCGAGTCCGGGTCGGTGGAGTCAGGGACGGTGCGATAGTAGACGAGCCCATCGTGAACGACGAAACGGCGAAGCATCTTGGATTGCTGAGCGGGGTGGTCCGTTGGCTCCTGTGCCCACCTGGCTGGGGGGGGGTCGTCCTGGCGCGGTCGCTTCGGCGACAGCGGCGTGTCCATGAAAGCTTCGTCCATCGCGGCGAGGGCCGCGGCAGCGAGGGCGGGAGGCGGCGCGCGCGCGCGCGCTCCATGACCCTATCAGTTTACTGATAGTTGGCGTCTCACCAGGGAAGAGCATCGGTGAAGTGGATACGCTTCCGGCCGACGTGGTTGCCCTGGCAGCGGGGGGGGGGGGGGGCGGAAGGGCGAAGGAGGCAAGAAGAGGGGGGGTCCTGCAAGTAGAACTTATACTTATATACCATCCACATGGGGGTAGTTGCCAAAAAACAACCAAACCTGAGGTTGCAGCCTCTGCAATCGAATTGCCTGTCACAAGTGGTATTCTTGTCGACCTTTAGTTAGCCACCCCCTCCTCTTCTTCCTCTTGTCGCTAGCCGCCCTTCTCCGCTCTCCGCCCGTTTTCTAACCGAAACGGCCCCGAGGCTGAGTAGCCTGAAGCCTGAGTGTTAGGTGATAGAAAGAAGGTGCAACTCGAGGTTCCCTTTTTTTATCTTGCCGAAAAAACCACCAAACTTCAGGTTGCACCCTCTAATTCCGAGGTGACTCTGACTCTGTCGAAGGCTGTCTCCCCCGTCGAGTGCTAGTGCTAGGAGGCCCGGCTCTCCGGAGAAAATTTTCTATGCACATGTTGGTTTGCGCCATGGTGGTATTGTTATAGTTTGTGCAGTCTGCACTTACAAATGCAAGTGCAAGAGTTACGTTTCTACAAATAGAAAATATTCAAACTATTAAAAAAACTCATTAAAATCAAAATCGCCAGGGGGCCAGCGCGCCCCTCCCCTCCCCGCACAGTGGGAGGTGCTGTACCTGATCTGATACCCGCTCGTGGTAGAGCACTTCGAGGCAAACGCATGGAAGCAAGAGATACAGATCGACAACACACGCGCAAATAGGCTGCGGAATTTGTGGTGCACGTTGAGTGCACACGCAAACTAGACGTTCGGTCGTCGATTTTCAGGTACTCTCTTGGAACAGAGCGTTGATGGCCTGAGAAACCTCGGTGACCTTTAATAAAATGGCCTCGCGATCTTCCTCATGCAAGCGAGACCCGAAGCTTTGCAAGAAGCGATCGGGGTGCCACCGCAAACTTAGCTCTCGGAAGGCCTTCTTGCGCTCCGCCTTGGCTCGTTGCAGCTCTAAACCAAGAGCCGAGGCCTCTAAAGCCGGCCACGGCACGTCAACCATCGTGATAATCTTGTCTCCTTGGGATAGGAAGCGCTCCCAAGCGGCTGTCGCCCGTTGTCTGTTGAACGTTGCCTCAGTAGAGGACACAAATCTAGGTCCAGCTCCGCTTGCTCCGCCGGGGCATTCGCTCCCCCCCTCCTTCTCGCTCCATGCCTTGGCCTCAGCAGCAGCACTTGCTTCACGTTTCGATTGCTCAGCCTCATAAGATCTTGCGCGAGATTTGAGCTGCTCGCGATACCAGTCGTCCTCGTCCGAAGATCCATCTGCAACATCTCCATTTGCCTCAGCCTCGGCACCATGTGGTTGCCTATGCGATTCTCCGGGGTCATCGCCATTGCGACGGCCCTGAGCGCCATTTCTGGTTGCTTCTTGTTGACGTCTGCGGCGCTGCTGCTCGCGCACCTGCCTTTCTCGCTGTTCTTCCGCCTCAGCTGCCTGCGCTGCTGCTTCTGCTCTCTCTTTCGCCCTTTCCCATTCGTCATCTGAAGGCAGCACCGGCCGACGTACATGCGTTCGCGGTCCAGGGCGGCGAGGCATTCCACGAAGCTCGGCGCGTGAGTTGGCTCGAGCCTCGTACGCGGCCCGCTGTCGACGGCGTTGCTCAAGCATGGCTTCCGCTTTAGCTTGGGCAGCATCGATGGACGCCGCTCGACGAGATGCGTTGACCGGAGGTGTTGCCTCGCTGGCAGCTGAGTTGGCCCCTGTGCGCAAGGGAACACCAGATCTTCCAGGTGGATCACGCACAATGGAGTCCGCTGACGCGTCGGATGTTTTGCGCCCAGCCCGCGCAGCGGCGGTAGAAGGGGTCGGCGCAGGCGTGTTGCAAGCTGACACGTACGTTGAGCGTGGCAGCTGTGCTGCCACCGTCCAGGGATCTGGGACGGATTTTGCTGAGTTGCCCTCAAAATACTGGACAGGAGTATCCTCGGATCTTACACGGCGGCGAATTTCGGAGCCAGCTAAGAGGGACGCTGCTGCGCCAATAGAAGAGATGTCCGCAGAGCGGGGCCCCTCAGCAGTGCGAGCTGAGGAGGAAGGCCTCGGTGGCTGCGGGCCACGCCCTCGAGCATGGCGGATCGTTGCGCACATCTGGCAGAATGGCAGCTCGAGATCCTCGTTGATAAAGGCGCAGTGCGGAGCCAAGCACCTCCAGCCAGGTGACGCTCCCTCGTAGGCAAACGCAGCCTCCTCCTCTTCCACCTCCACCTCCCCGGCCGCTAGCCCCATCGCTCTCGGGCCGGCTGCACCGCGCGCCGCGCCGCTCCGCTCCCCCCTTCCTCCCCTGTTCATAGAGTAGTATTTCGTACTACTACTACTACTCTCCGGCTCTTTCTCTCTCTGGCGCGGGCTCTCCACCACTGCCTCTCCCCACTGAACGGAACGGCCTCTCGCCTCTTGACTCTCTCTCTCTTCCATAAATAAACCGGTCGCGCAGCTCAATTGTCTCTCACCCGTCTGCTCAAGTGTTTTCTTTTACTACAAGTAGTAGAATATTCGAACGCCTGTTCATGATCATAATAGATATTCGTATTTGTAGGGCGCAGCGCACAGGGCACCAAGCACTCATAATACACGCGCAAACGAAGAACACCCGTTGGAGTGAGCGGATAAAGGTAAGCATCCCGAGTCACCTGTTAGTGGCAAGCAATAGAGGCAACGCATGTGACTTTGACGTATCCTTGGTGTTGAAGGCTAGTGCTAAGTGATTGAGGTATAGGCCGATGGATGCTCATGTACGGCTGATTGGCTGGTGATACTATTGTGGCATGCGGATCTTCTCGTTCATCGCAAGCTGCTCCCAGACTGAGAGGAGCGCGTTGGCGCATTGAGCCCCGGAAGCGGCGACGGCAGGCACTCCGATGCCTGCAGTGGTCGAGTCGCCGCAACGGTACAAGCCTGGCAAAGGCGTCGTGACCTCAGGGAATGAGAGACCCTCTGTGTTGCCTGCGGCGATGGCTAAGCCATAGTTGCCCTTGTGCCGGCGAAGGTAGCGTGCATGAGTGAGTGGTGTCGCGATTTGCCTAACGACGCAACGCTCCTCAATGTCGGGAATGCGACGTCGAATCGCCTCAAAAATGGGCGCCGCCCGCTCCTCTTTCAGAGCCTGAAAGCGGACGTGTGAGAGGGGGGTGGGTGTGAAAGGCCGGGAGGGCGCGGGGGGGGGGGGGGGGGCTGAAGAAGCATAGAAGAAGCATGGCTGGGAGAAAAGTGCGCGGAGGGGAAGCGTGACGCGGTCGATCTGCACTCTCCCACATGGGCACGCGTAGTTGGTTCGAGTGGGAGGGCGGTGGGGGTGGGCCAGGGGCGGGAAGGGGGGGGGGGGACCTGGTACTCTGCGTTTCCACGCGTATCGGCGCCTTCCATCCCGTCGGGGCCACTGAATCGCGCCCACGGGTCCCAAGGCTCGTTGCCCGCCGTGTAGGCGTGAATCACATGGTGGCCGGGGGGTGCGAGAGACGGGTCGAGTTTGGAGGGCATAGATACGACGATGACGTTGCCCGGGGCATCGATGCCTATTGACCAATCGTTGACAATTGTCCACTGAGGTGGAAGGTCCTCGAGGCCGTCGCCCTTGATCCCCAAGTGCACATGCATGAAGCTCTTGCACAACTCGACGGCACCGTCAGCCGCCTGCGTCTCCTCGCCGATCATCCGGAGCCTGCTGCCCAAAAGTCGCTCGCGCTCCGCGTCGAGAGAGGGATGGACGCCCTTCGGCACCAGCCTGAATGTGTTGTAGAGATCGGCGTTCGACACGACGGCCCTCCGTGCACGCACCTGTCGCCCAGCCTTGAGCTCCACCCCCACGGCACGCCCGGCTTCAATAAGGATGCGCTCCACGGGAGTGCTCGTACGTACGGAGCAGCCCTCGTGCTTGGTCACGCCACGTGCCAGGGCGGCAACCATCTCGCCTGAACCTCCCCTGGGGAAGTCCATGACGGCGCCCGGCCGATAGAAGTCTTCAACCATGTATGCCATCACAGCTGTGAGCGTGCCACTTGCGGGAAGGCCTTGAAGCAAAAAGGCGAGCATGTCCAGGTAGTTCTTCAGGAAGGGGTCGCTCACGCCGTATTCCTCGAGATCAAAAGGAGCAGTGATCTTTCCTGCGTTGGCCAAGATCTCGAGGAATGCCGCAGGGTACCTCGCGCCTAACGTGAGCAGTACCCCGATGTCACCTCTCACGGCAGTCGATGGGAGAGCCATCACGCCCTTGCTGAGAGGACGGAGAGCGGCCTCCAACTTTACCCAGTCCGCAACGGCTTGCGGCCCCCCATAACGCCGCAGAATCTCTTTGAAGTTTTCGGCCCCGATGGACAACTCGTACCCTTCAGGTATCTCCGGGAGGTGAGCGCCCCACGTGTCGTACTCAATCCACTCTGGCTCCTCATCAATCATCTGGAAGATGTGTTTCAGCGGATTCGGTGAAGCGGATGGGGACAAGCCCGAGTACAGCGAGGGCCCCGCCTCGAAGTGGAACACTGGCGTGTCCGGCTCTTGCGCCAATCGCGCGGACGGGATGGTCCGTCCGTCCATACCGACAGTGAAGGCATGGGCGCAGCCACCGATCTCGTAGTGCTGCTCCAGCACGGCAACCTTGAGCCCGCGGCTGGCGAGCAGTGCGCCGCACGAAAGGCCGCCGAGCCCGGCGCCGATGACGACGACGTCCACCTCCTCGGTCATGCTAGCCGCTGCGACAGGCAGGTGTGCGACGCGTCGCGCACGAACAGGCATGCTGCGGCCAGACAGAGGCGCAAGAAAGCCAGATGCGAGGAGCGCGACAGCAGCGAGCAGCATGAGACGACAGGTGGGCGGCGACGGGGAGAATATCTCACGCTCGTCCGTTCTCACAAGAGGAAGAGGGAGGCCGAGAGAAGGTAGGGAGGGAGCGAAGGAGAGAGGAGGGTGGGTGATGGGGAGGGGGGCGGGGAACGGAGAGGGAAGTGGCTGGCGCGAGAGAGGAGGCGCGCGCCGAAGGCCGAAGAGGAAGAGAGAGATTCCCATGGTCTGCTACCTACTAGTTAGTTAAACTGCTATTTACTTGAAGTTACGGAATAGCGGAATAAGCCGCGGGTGAGTTGGTGGCGGCGAGCGGCGAGCGGCGAGTGGCGACGGCGGCATAGCGGAGACTCAGGTGCGGCCCTGGGATAGCCGTTAGAACTTTAAGCGTCGTAAGACATCTTGTTCGCTAGCATTCCTAGCCACATAGAGTACACCGGACGAGCCCTGCGCCAACCGCGCACACCCCCATCGCGGGCTAGGGGTAGGGGCTCTATTGCCGTCGAAAGGCTACGGTCCCGCAGCACTAAGGTTAAGGTTACACTAACACAACAATCAAACTCTGACACTTCCTCATCGCCAAAGGCGAAACTTGATTCTCCCAATCGTTGCCATTCCCGAGAAAGGTACAAGCTTACCTTTGAGGCTGAAATGTGCTCAAGCGCAAGCGTCAAAGACATAGGCCGGCAACAATTCTGCTCAATTCTGCTTCGCCTAAGTCAAGGCTAGGGACTAGGACTAGGAGAAACAGTAACTAGTTAACTCAGTTAGCGGTTGTTAGCTACCTCCTAAATAGCACTAGTAGTTAACTAACTGCCCCCAACTCGCAAAAGTAACTACTATTAACTCGCAGGTAACTAGGGCTGAGCAAGTCTCCTTCACAGTTAACTACTACACGAACGAACGGCGTCGGAGACCACACCACACTCGCAGTCCCCACACTCCCACACACACAGTCTCACATCAGACACAGCACCACCTCCCCAACCACAGCCAGTCCCAGCCACCGACTTCCCAGTCGCCGCCTGCGAACAACAACACAAGTCTGAAGCGGGCCCTACGGTGGGTCACTGAAGTTGTTGAGTGATTTGTGATTTGTGATTTGGCCATATGGTCCAGGTCCCACCACTTGGAGGAGCGTGTGGCGCGGTCGGCGGCCGCTGAGTCGACGAAAAGGTTTCCAACGAATTTGTCGAGTTTATTTGTTGTGGTGTTGTACCCTTGAGCGGCGTCGTCGAGCGCGCTATCGCGCTATGGTTGTAATTAAATTAAAATTAAAATTAAAATGTTATATCCTAGCCAACCCCACTAGCTAATTGGACACAACTTTTCAGCCCCGGACTCCCGCCATGCCTGGCGAGCCAGGTGTCCGAGTGGTACCGGGGGGGGGGCATTGCCCCCTCCCCTCGATATTTGTCCTCCCCCCAGTGCAAGCACCGGCCCTACGCACCCCAGCACACCCTCTCCTCGAGGCCACGCTGGGGGAAAACCCCTTTCGGGTAAAAGCAACGCAGGGGGGGGGGGGGCACTCGTGAGTTTAGGGACCTAGAGCGCTAATCTCCCTCGCCCGAGCGAGTGGCCGCGGCGAGCCGCGGCCCTTCCCTCCTGGCTCTGGCGCCCCCGTCTTCTCTTACCCAACTAGGTCTAGAAGACACGTAAACACCGGAGGGGAGAGCTGCCGCTCCCCCCTCCCCTCCCTCTTCCCTTTTCCTCCTCTCTTCCCTGCGGCGGGGGCCCATGGCGCGCGCCTGCGGCCCCTCGCTCAGGTCCCCAGATGGCCTGCAGGGCCTGGGAGCACAGCTCAGGGGGCAGGTGAGGCTGGGGCATGGCCCTGGCCCCTCCTGCCTCTCCCTCGCTGGCGCTCCGCTCCCCTGCAAGTCGACTGGAGCTGGCTGGGGGGTCCTGAACAGGGGGGCCCAGGGGGAGGAGGGCTGGTCAGAGGAATGGGCAGGCCACGACAGGCCAGGGCGGGCGAATCAGGCGTGCCTGTGGGGAGAGGGATGGGTCAGCAGGGCAGTGTGCTCCAGGCAGGCCATCAGGCGTGCCAGGAGAGCGGGTGGTTCTTCCCCCATGGCAGGGGAGGAGTGGAGAGAGAGGGGGGCTCGTGCCCCGCCATGAGTGAACCAAGTATAAACTTAGTTGATCGCGCTATGGTTGTAGAAGTTGGGGTGGTCTCTCGGCGGGGGTACCACGTTAGAAATTGTAGTCTTGTAAGAGGTCTTGTTGGCTAGCATCCCTAGCCACATACACCGGACGAGCCATGCACCAACCGCGCACACCCCCATCGCGGGGTAGGGGCTCCGTTGCCGATGAGGCACGGTCCCTCAGCACTAGGATTAAACTAGGACAACAAGAAAACTCTGACAGAAACGCCAGACTTTACCAATGTCATATTTTTGGCAACGAGGGGTAGAGTAGTCGGCCGTCGATGTCGCTCGAGAGCGCGGAGCCGGCGTTCGCGGCAGTGGCGCGGCTGACAGCCGAGCTCTTCTTCGAGCTGGGCGAGTCGAAGGTGATGGAGGCGCTGATTCAGGCCCCCCGCGCCGCCGGCAGCCCGCTCCTCCAGCTCGACGAAGCGCTCGGCACTCGCCTCAGTCTTGGGACAAAGCAGGTGGCAGCCGCTGCTCCCGCCCTCTCTCCCTCTGCCCCTCTCACCCACCCCTCTTTTCTCCCTCTCTTTCTGCTCTCGCCCATACCCTCGCTTGCCCCCGCCTCTTCTCTCTCCTCTATCTCTCTCCTCTATCCCTATTCCTGTAGCCTCTTGGTGTGGTCTTTCTGGCAACTCGAGGATGTGCGAGGACGGGCAGAGCGGCTACCCAGCGCGCATAGCGCTGCCTCCGCTGCCGCGCTCGACCTTCCTCCCATCTTGCCCAGTCACGCCCGAGAGCACCCAAACGGAAGCTACAAAAGCACTTCACTTCAACATTGCCTCTACAGTCCATCACTCCCACGTCCTCACTATTCCTTGCTACCTCCAATCTCTTCCCCTCCCCCAAATCTTGTCGCGCCACTTCCGCGCAGCCTCCTTGGCATCCAAATCTGTGACCATGCCGTGGACGAATTCGTGACGCTCATCCAGCCATCGCACTCGAGCACTGCACCCATCACAGCTCGCGTGGGCACCCCAGCAAGTAAAGTAAAAAAGTTCTTCCTCTCCATGCAGGTGCGACAATATCTTGCTCGACTCCATGCCGACCGGCTTGTGGTTCGACTGCGTGCAGATGTGAGCAAGGCTAAAGAGCCGACCGCGCCACCGGTCGACTCGAACCCGCTCACTGCTGCCTCTGTGCGCTGCTATTATGGTCTTGACTACACCACCCTGGTCGACGTTGTTACTTACAAGCTCGATGCAATGGAGCGAGCGATTGACGAGGCGAGGCGACTAGCTTGCGAAGTGCAGCTATATCAGTGCGCCCGTTGTTGTACGACGTTGGACTCCCTAAGCATTAGTCCATTTATGATGATGGAAGGCGCGCTCAAGTGCGAGGTCTGCGCCTCCGAGCTCGACGAGGTCGATAATTCCGATCAGATGAAGGAGTTTGACGAGCGAAAGGCGCAGCTACGCACTTGCCTCCAACCGTTGCGCGAGGCGCTGCGAGAGGTGCGCGGCGCCGAACCTCCGCTGTACAAGCGGGCCCGTACGGCCGACGAGGAAGACGTCCAGCCGTCTGCGGCTTTGCGCGCAGGTGGGATGAGTAGGACAAGTGGCGGAGGTGGAGGCAGCGGTAGCAGCGGAAACTTGGGTGGAGGTACTGAAACTGAGAGCACTCTGGGCGCGTCAAGGGGCCCCGCCACTTCGCGGACCGCGGCTGACACCCCTACTATCAGCGTGCCCTGGATGCTCTCTGCCTCCGAGGCAGCCGCCCAGGCGAAACAGACCACGGCAGCGGATGGGGCGGCCTCCGACTCACGTCCGCTAGACAGCAAGGCTCTCGCATTTGAGGAATACGTGCGCCAAACGATGGAGCCGTCGGGTTTGGCATCGGCCGCGTCTTCATCGGCGCCGCTGGTGGAGCCGTGTCTTGCCGTGGCCCCTTCAGAACCAGCGCCGGATGTTGTGGAAGCGCCTATCGAGCTCGCCGAGAGTGAGAAGAACATGGGCGAGCGCATCGAAGAGGAGGAGCCAGAGGTGATGGTCATGGTAAACGGCGCGCCCATGCCCTTCTCTGAAGTCACCGAGGCAGACCAGGATATGATGACCCCGGAGGAGTACGAACGCTATGCGGCGCTTTACGAGCAAGCTGTCGCCGAGAGCAGCTGAGATTGCTCACCAGCCCCCCGAAATGTGTTTTCACCTCACCCGTGGCACTCGAGCTCCTTCTTGAGCGAAGATCATGAGCAGCCGATGTGCCTTGCATTATCCTGTACCTCGATTGAGTACACATACAATCGCCGGCTGTCATGATGGCCTGGCGAGGAACCACGGTAGTGGCAACAGCAGTTGCCCCACGTCCCCAGTAGGATATGGTTAGGGAATAGTTGCTTGGCACGCTGCATGCTATGAGGGCGGTCAAGCGGCCTTTGTCGGTCGTAAAGCAAGAAGACAACACGGCCAAGCCGACCGCGGGGGGAATCGGAGTGGAGGGGCTCAGTGAGCAGGTCCATGGTCACTCCTCGTTGCCCCTTGAGCAGCAGAGGGCCAATCAGCAACTCGCAAACTGTAGGGGGAAAAGCTCTTGAAGATGCCTACTACTACTATATCTCTTCCCCTCTGCCCTCTAGGAGGAGAGAAGTCGTCTTCTACACATAAGACCCACGTTTATGGTAACACCTTTATTTAGATAAGTTCTCCCTCCTCGCCGACCGCAGACTCTCTTCTCCCTTCCCACCCTCGTTCTCCCCCCCCCCCCCCCCCCCTTTCCTCTCGTAAGGTGTGGAACAAAATTAAAATCACAATATTAATGTTATATCCTAACATCCTAACCACCCCCACCAGCGTAATTGGACACAACCGTTCAGTCCCGGAATCCCGCCATGCGCCATGCCTGACGAGCCAGGTGTCCGAGTGGTACGATATTTGTCGTCCCCCCAGTGCATGCACCGACCCTGCGCACCCCAGCACACCCTCTCCTCGAGGCGACGCTGGGGGGAAACCCCTTTCGGGTACAAACAACGCAGGGGGGGGGGGGCACTCGTGCACTCGTGAGTTTAGGGGCCTAGAGCGCTAATCTCCCTCGCCCGAGCGAGTGGCCGCGACGAGCCGCGGCCCTTATTTATTCCCTCAGGTGTCGTTCCGTCAATTGTGGGACATCAGTCGAATTGAGCGATCAAATGTCCACAGTTATTTAAAATTAAATAAGGGCTAGCATCTGCCTTTCCCGCGGTGCATGTTCCCCCGCGGTAGAGGTGGGGACGGGAAAAATCGACTTTTCGCAATCGCACCCAAAAGTCGATGTGAATGCATGGAGAGGTGTCTCATGCTATCATAAGAGCTTCTGCAAAGTTTCAGAAGCCAATTGTTTCATGGTCCCACGAGATATCTTGGGACCGGAGAATGTTTTGGACGAATCTTCCTGCCGTCGGCCGAGGAGAGGCGGACGGAGAGAGAGAGAGAGAGAGTCTCGCAGAGCGACTGCAGAACGAGAAGTCGAAGTCATGCCGGTTTATTACCTTAAACGAGCCAACAATTATAGTAATAGCAAAAACAAAATTCGAATCGCAAATTTCGAGACCAAAACCTGCAAACCTGGACTTGAGACCATGGGGAATCCGAATCTGTGTGTCTTGTGCGTCAGTGGCAACACGGGGAACTGTTCAATTCTAATTGTGAGCGCGTACCTTACACGAATATTCATGCCTACAGCCTTCAGATGGGCAGGAATACAACACTTAGTCCGCTCCTGGTTCCCTTGGATGAAGTAGAAAGAAGCCGTGGTTTTCGACCGCCTTGGCGAGGGTGCTGATGGTGATGTGGCTTTTCAGCTCGAATTTGTAGTTGCGTACCACTAGATGCGCCGAGACGTCCCTAAAGGCGCCGGCTATCGCCTTGTCCGATGCTCGGGGGAGGCTCTTAGTCTTCTCGTCGAGAGTTTGGTATTTGACCGCTATCGGGCAAGGGATGCCCGCCTTGCGGAAATCCGCTACGTCCTTGTATTTTTCACGAAATTGATTGGCGCAGTCCGCCGTTACGAGAATCTCCCACGGCCCGGAGGCGCTCTTGGACAAGAAGTCGGGCTCGAGGTCAACGCCCTCTAGCTTGTTGAGATGTGCGACGATGGCCCCGAGGGTCTCTTCGTCCTTGGCTTTGTGGCCCTTTTCGTAGGCCGTGAAAGAGATGATGATCTTCTGGTCAATGGGAAACTCCGCTTCCTCCTCGGGCATGGGCTCGAGGTCTTCGTCGAGGAGGGCCACCTGAGTGGCCGGGGTGGTGAGGGGTGTGGTTAGTCCCATGTGTGGTCTGGTCTCATTAGGGTCCATGAGAATTGTTGGGTCCGAGTCGGTGTCGCCCTTTTTCGAGGATTTTGCGTGTTGGGTGTTTTGTGTTGGCTCTTGTTTGTGCTAGTGTTTGTTGTGTTGGGCCTCTTTCCTCTTTGGCCAATGTTGTGTCCGTCGTATGTGCGTCCGAGACGCGTCTGACCTCTGGCCCGTCGGCTTCGTTGGGGAGCTTCCCCTTCGTTCCATCTCTTGTGTTGCCCTTGGCCCCTATCCTGGGGGTCCACATCTGTTCCATGTTGGGCCCCCTGTTTTGGTACGTCATGTCCCCCTTGGGGTTCTGTGAGTATTGGTGCCGGGCCGGCACCTCGCGCCGGAGCGCGAGGGCGGTACCGCGGCTGTGTAGGGTCCAGGCCCGGAGGCCTTCCCTGATGGAGCGTCCCACAGGGGTGGTGTGTCTGGTGTGGCTGTGGGATGTGGGATGTGGATTGAGTGTGCTGCATGCTGTCAACCAGCATGCAGGTCGTGCTCTCTCTGTTCTCGGTGTTGCGCGGGCGTGGCCCGCTGGCTCCTGTGCCCACCTGGCTGGGGGGGTCGTCCTCGTCCTGGCGCGGTCGCTTCGGCGACAGCGGCGTGCGGCGTGTCCATGAACGCTTCTTCCATCGCGGCGACGGCCGCGGCAGCGAGGGCGGGAGGCGGCGCGCGCTCCATGACCCTATCAGTTTATTGATAGTTGGTCATAGGCCTGAAATCCTGAAATTGAGTAGTAGTATTTTTTGCGAAAATTTTGCCGAGGACCCCGGATTTTTTTTTGCTGATCTCTCATACCAGAACACCAGAACCTATACTTATATAGGGAGCTTAGGTCCTCGCTTGCCCATTGCCGATGGCCGATGACGCCCTCCGCACCCCCCTAGTGAGTGACCGGGCTAGCCGTGAGCGGTCCTCGAAGATTATAACGAATAACTGACTCCGATCCGAGTAGCCTGTAACCTGCGCCACCGGGGTACTCTCACTCTCGTCGCTCGTCGACTTGAGCCACTCCCACTTCGTCTTCCTCTCCCTGCTGTCGCCAGCCGCCCCTCTTCGTCGATTTGCTAACGTAAACGGGGCCCGTTTCTCACCACACTACATACTCCATCGCGGGGGGGTTGCAAATTGCAAATCCCCTCTCTCCCTCGCTCAGCTCTGACCCACTCACCCATCACCCATATCTCTCCCTGCGGATGCGGCGCGCCACGACTCAGGCCTGTTTTTTGGGTTACGCTGCGTCGTGGGGGCTCCCGGGGGGGTCTGGGCCCAAAGGGCATCGAAGACGTGCTAGATGGGTAATTTCTGGGGTTTCTACCGCTTTACTTTGGTGTATTTCCTCCATCCTGACTTTTTCATTTTCACACCCTTAGAAGCTAAAAGAGTGTTTGACCGCCCCACTCGTTTCGAGATTATTGCGCGCGGTAAAAAAAACCTCGAATGGGACATCTCCGACATCTCCACAGCGCGACTTGTGGAGAGGCGCTGTGGGGAGACCTTCTTGTGACCTGGTTGCGGCCGTGCAAAACCGCTCGATTTGCGAGTTGATCCATTCTGAAGGCGAGGCGAGTTTCCCAACCAGTTTTGGCCATCAAGCGCCTACAAAGTGGATCGATAAATATAGAAGTGAGGCCATCGTCGAGCCGCTGTTGTGAGGCGTGCTTCCAAGGTGGAGAGCCTCATCCCCAACCCTTCACCCCTTTCTCGTCGCTTTCCTTTAGGAAAAAGGGTCGTCCCATCTTGCGTGAACGAGCCTTCCTCGAAGCCTCTGCGCCCGAGAGCAGATCTCCCGCGAGATGAAGATCTCGTCGGTCCGTCGTCGAGAGTCTCCTGCGGGCACGTCGCCAACAGAATCCGTAGCTTCCCTGAAACCGCCTCCCTCTCTCCTCTCTCCCCCGCCCCCCTTTCCTTCTCTCTCCTCTCCGCCTGGGTGTGCTTCCTCAACCTTCTGAGGGTCGTCGAGAGGGGGCGCCGGTCTTTCCTCTCTCTCTTCTCTATAAACCTGCCGTTTCTCTCACTTTCTCTCTGTCTCTCCCTCCCTCCCCCTCCTGCGCGGCGCTCCTCACTCGGCTCTCGATTCCCTTCCCCCCCCCCGCCGCCGCCGCCGCCCCCCCTCTCCTCTCTCCCTCTTCTCCAGAGCTCTGCCGGCTCGCGCGATCTCCGCTGCCTTCGATTCTTAAAGGGACAGCCTCTCTCTCTCCCCTCATCTCAGCTCTCTCCTCGCTCTCTCTCTCGCTCCCGCTGCCCCCCCCCCCCCCCCCCCTCGAGCCCCTCTCTGCCAAGCCCCCCCCCCCCCCCCTTCTTCCCCCCCCCGGCGGGGCCTTCACGATGAAGCTGAACCCCCTCGGCACCCCAGCGCTCTCTCCCCCTTCGAGCCCCTCTGCCAAGCAGCTTGAGCTACCGACGGGCGGGGAGGCGCAGCTCTCGGACCCGACTGGGTCGAGCGGCCCGCCGCCGACGTCGCCCTCGTCCAGGCAAGGCAGCATGGGGGTGAGGAGAAGCTCCGCAGTGCATGCGGAGGCGGATGAATCGGGCTACGTCCTTCACAGACGAAGGGTCGGGGTGGCACTCACGCTCTTCGCGCCAGTAGTGATTCTCTCCGCCCAGACCACCCTCGCCTACACCCTCGCCGACCAGCACATGCAGACCATTGGCCAGACGGAGTCGACGGTTGTGCTCGTCTGCTTTGCCATCCAGCTCATGTCGATCGTGCAGCAGCTCACGCGCGGTGTCGTCGATGACATGCGCTGGACATGGTGCATCATACTCTCCGTCAAGTTTGGGTCGGCCTGGACGAACTGGATGCTCTTGACGCGTGCCACGCCGTTCGTGGTGGACCCGATTACAGGCCGTCCAAACTGCATGTTCCGCTGGGCGGAGTGGGCTGTGTTGGCGTTTGTGATGGCTTTCGTCATCGATGGCACTGACTCAGTGAGCTTGCGGAAGCCACTCAGTCTCGGCATATTACAAGGGGTCTCCACCACGCTCGGCGCCTGCCTCCCGCTGGCCACGTCGGGGTGGACGTGGGTGATGATGTTGGCAACCTGCATCCTCCTCTTCTCCTCCATATACGCAAGGCTGTTTGCTCGGTGGCGGGACTTGCGCAAGCTGCAGAACGAACTGAGCGACAACTCGTATCACCTGTGCAAGGTGAGGCTGGCCACGCGTCTCAACGAGCTCACCTGTTTCTTCTGGACACTGCTCGCCGTCTTCTTTGTGGCCGATGTCATAGCTCGCGTATTCTCTGCCTACAATCCGAGTGTGAATTGGGGCTTCATTGCGGGATGCGTGATTGACGTAGTGGCCAAGTTGTACTACGCGGATATTGTTGACACCAACTTGCAATACTTCCCCGTTCGCTTCCGCGTCGCGCAAGGGCGTGTCGCCGCTGAGCGTATGGAAGCAGTGTGGAACGACGCCTCAGACTGCATTATCCTCTCTCACCGGCTTGCCAATGGCCAGATTGCCTCCATTGCTTCACCAAGCCTCGCACAATTTGTCGGTAGCAAGCAGGCAGCAGAGTGGGTGGACAGCCCCATGCTCACAGTTGACCCCAAGAGCGACCCGCAAAAGCCGGCGCTGCCAAGCCGTGGCGACGTTCTGACGCTTGACGAGCTAGTGGGCCGCGCGTGGTGGCATGGCCGCTTCGCCTGCCGGCTGACAACGGGCGAGGATTGCAACGCGAGCTCCGTCACCGAGGTTACTGCGTCCATTTGCGACCAGTCATCCAGCTGCGTGGTCGTACTCCGCGATATGACAAGCCAGGATCGGCTCTTCGAGATGGAACGAGAGGTGAGCGCATTGGTACTGCCCATTCTCTCCATGTGGCGCCATTGCCTCTCACCACTTGAGTATCGTCCAATTGGCTGGTCCATACATATCTCGCGGACGTAATGACAAATCAAACGAGCCCCCCCCCCCCCGGCCATCTCACCACTTGCACCTCGTTCCTATTGCTGCGCAGGCGCTTTCTGCTTCGATCGAGCGCCTGAAAGACGAGGAGGCCAATCGTTTTACACGCCATGAGGTCAAAAACGGCGTGCTCTCCGCTATTTCTCAGGTGAGGCAGAGGCCACCAAGATGACTGCTGGCGCCCACCATGCAATGCACCATACTACCATGCGATGCACCACCGCAGCATCACACTTGCGGGCAGCGTCAGACCTTACGATTTTATCATTCATGATTGAAAGTCATGTCTAAACTTGCCACATTAGGGTTAGTTGACAGTCCCATCTCCAATTCTCTCACTTGATAGGTTGACGCAGTTCAGTCCGAGGTCCGGTCTGGCATAAGCCTGGAGCAGCTGGATCCACTGCTGGGGGCGCTGAAAGTTGGACTTTCGCAGACCCTCGAGAACGTCTTATCGCAAGCGTTGGCGCGGGACGTCGTTCACGGCAACTACATCCCGCGTCGCACCCGCTGCAACATTGCGGAGGTGAGTCAAGCATGTGCATCAAGGCAGTGCCGATTTGTGGCATGACCGCATCTCAATCTCATCGATGCTGTTACGATCTGGACCGACTGCCATTTTTACTACCCCATTCTTTTGCGGCACGCCCTTTCTGTCAGGTGCTCGCGGCAGAGGCAAAGAAGTGCTCCGGTAATGCCCAAGGAGATCGCTTCGTGATCAAAGTCATCCCGGACGAGGGTCTTCCGTCGATCGACGTGGACCGACAGCTGATTGCCCTCGTCTACCGTAATGCTATCTCAAATGCATGCCGGGTGCGTTCGATGGCCGTGAGCCCTTGGCTCTTGCTCACATGTGCTGTGTAATGCAGCGCATTGCTGAACAGCTTTGTGCACCCGAGCACCCTCCATCGATGCCACAGCTAAGATCCCCGTTGCTCGGTGACTTGCACAGTACGGGAAGCTCAACGGCCGCATAGTCACCGAGGTGGAGTTAGGGCGAGACATGCTCGTGATCCGCGTGATCAACGAGCCCGGTTGCGGGCACGAGCATCTGTGCGAGTTGAGCGAAAGCTCAGACGTCTTCAACAAAGGAAGCCGTCTACATCCAGCCCTTGCGCTAAGCAACGAAGAAGATTCCGTAATTGTATCTAAGGGTGACGGCGGCTGGATCATGAAAAGGTGTGAAAGAGCCCACCTCCACAGTCTCGGTTCCGAGATTGCCCCGTCATGTGTGAGGCACACTTGCGCCATTAGCTCCACTGGCCCCACCGTCGTGCCTTGCTTTTTGTTCAATGTAGGTGCATCGACTGCATGGATGGCACGTGCGATATCACTTTCGAGGCAAGCCGTACAGTCTTCGAAATGCGTTGTCCTGCGCCGTTGTCCTTGCAAGAAGTCTCGTTTGATACAATGGACCTGTCCCGAAATGTTTGGGCAGTTGGCGTGGAAGATTCACCGCAGCAGCGGCGCATCTTGAAGATGATATTCAGCCGGCTGGCTATTCCGAACGAACGCGTGACCATTATTGGCGATGAGGAGGAGGAGCTCACCAAATTGGGAGACGTCTTATTAGCCTTTCTAGAGCGGATCCCTCCGGATGCTCAAGTGTTGCTCATCGTCGATGAAAACCTTGATGTGGAGTGGCCCATTGAGCAAACAATATCTGGCTCCGCCTCCGTCAAGGCGCTACGTGACAAGCTCGATGCCAGCCAAGAATCGAGGCTGCTGTCGGTACGCGTACCGCCTCGCGGACTCGGTGCCTAGTAACAGCCGCGCTTCATGCTCATGTAGAGCTGAAGATGTGCCAAACTCATTGACACGTAGCACCACAGCCGGGCGCGCGTAGCACGTCCCGAAAATCGTGCGACAAGAAGGCACATCGAAATACTGACTCTTGACCCAACCCACTCCACCCCGGCCGCAGCTCGTGCGCTCTGCCAACGACTCCAAGAACGAGGTGTCGAAATACCTCGAGCGAACCCATGGCTTCCTCCACAAAGCCCCTATTGAGCCAGACCGTACTAGCATTCTTCGCATGTGGCATAGTCGTTTCGGTTTAAGTCGGGCAGCCTCGTCTGACAGCCTGGGCTGTCTCGGCTAGAGCGGCAGACCAGGAAAATTATTATCTCGGGAATCTGCTCTTGACTCCAAATATTCCCTTAACCTTCAAGCTGGACCGCTTAGAGAAACGAGACAACTTCTGCCATTGGGCGGGGAAAACAGCTACGTGCGTACATCTGTTACGCGCATTCTTTACTATCCTCCCTATTCTTTTTTGATGGACCACCGCAGTCAAGTCGACATGCCGTGACATGCGTAAGTTACGCCCTTGTGGTAGTTTAGCCGGTTTCTCCATCTCCATCTCTTGTCATTGAAGTCATGTGAACAGCTCGTTTGCTTTTGTTTGCACAACTACCGTTAAAACGATAGGGTCATGGTAAGAAAGCCTCTCGAAGATTTCTACCACTGCTACTAGCTACTAGGTCACTTCCACGCTGGGAAGCGGCTCCATCGCCCTTGCCCCTCACCCACTTCCCTTCCTGCTTCCTCACCTCCCGGGTTCCGTCGACCATCGACCACCCCCCGTTTGCCCCTCTGTTGTTTCCATCGATGGTCGATGGTCCCCATCGTCTGTAGTTTGCGGAACCTCAAGGTGCCTCTCGGCTCTCGGAAATGGATGGTACGTGGGGATGGGAAAATCGACTTTTCATAATTATACCCAAAAGGCGATGTGAGATGTGAATGAATGCATGCATGGAGGGGGAGGGGTGTCTCATGCTATCATAAGAGCTTAAAAAAATATTCTTGAAAATGCCTACTCCTATTGCCCCCTACTGCCCTTTCCGCGCGGGTTCTCTCAGACAGCGCCCTTGCCCCACCCCCACTCTCCTTTCCGCTCCCCCCCTCGTTCCTTTTTGTTCGGTTTCGGGGGGTCGACCCATGTACACTACCTTGGGTCTGTCCTCGGGAGAGAGGGGAGGCAGACCTTTTGGTTATATATGGTTTGACGTATTGTGCTGCTTTTCCTTGTGGGGGCCCAGCCGCGAGGCTTTCCCCATGGGTGGGTCGTGCGGGAGATCTTATCTCCCTGGTTCCCGGGCGCTAGCCTTGGTCGCTCTCGCTTTCCTGTTTTTCACTTGCCAGTACGTGTTCGATTCTCATTCGTTGTGTCAGTGTCAGTGTTCTGAGTGAGGGTGAGGGGCTCGGTTCGAGGGTGTCGTCGTCCGTTGCGTCGAAGAGAGGTCGGAATTGGTTTGCATCTATTCTTTTCTTGGGTTGACGGCCCATGTCTGCCTGGGCTCTTCTAGATAGAGGCGTCGGTGGAGTTCCCGTAATGTGCCGCTTTCACCAGCGCGATGAATCTCGTGATCATTCTTCTTATGACTTGATCAACTAAGTTTATACTTAGACGCGATGGAGCGCGTCGACGCGACTCCCCTCTGCTTCGGGCCCCCCACCGAGGGCGCCCCCCCAGTGCCCATGGAAGGTGTCGTTCCGTCAATAGTGGGACATCAGTCGAATTGAGCGATCAAATGTCCACAGTTGTATTGTAGTTGTTTAACATTAGATCTTGTTAAAATTATAAGAGAGAGGCCGTCAAAGCTTCTTCGCTAATCACATCGGTGCATACCGTGCATGGGCACGGCGCGATGTGCATCGGTCCCCCCGCGGATACGCCGTGCGCGCGCATGTCAACCCGTTCCGTGTGTGTAGCCCCTGCGGCCCACAACTACGTAAACTGGCCATATAAGAGATGTTTCGTTACACAGCGCCTGTGATGACTTGCAATCACATGTGCACGCCGTGCGTGGGCAATGTGCACCGGCGCACCCCCCGCGGGGGCGCCGTGCGTGCGCATAGCAACTTCCAGGAAGGTGCACGCCGTGCGTTCACTCTTTTCGCGGGGGAACTCTGGGCGCGGGCGGAACAGAGTGTGATTGCCACTCATCATGCAGCATAACAACTTTTTCTGCACGCCGTTCCTTCTTGGCGAAAAGTGCGGAAGGACCTGCCCTTCCTCCTGCCCCCTTCCTCCTGCCCCCTTCCTCCTGCCCCCTTCCTCCTGCCCCCTTCCTCCTGCCCCCTTCCTCCTGCCCTTCCTCCTGCCCTTCCTCCTGCCCTTCCTCCTGCCCTTCCTCCTGCCCTGCCCTTCCTGCTCTTCCTCCTGCCCTGCCCTTCCTGCCCTTCCTCGTGCCCCTTCCTCACCTATTGCTCGTCCATCGAAATGCTCATGCACACACCGGTCACCACGAGCGCTGCATCGCCAGGCGCTCACTCCAACCAGTTTCAACTCGAAGATCCACCATATCCGCCGCCGTCACCTCCTCCGCCCTCTCCGCCGCCGTCACCTCCTCCGCCCTCTCCGCCGCCGTCATCGCCTCCATTGCCTTCTCCGCCTCCGCCCTCTCCGCCGCCGTCATCGCCTCCATTGCCTTCTCCGCCTCCGCCCTCTCCGCCGCCGTCACCTCCTCCACCATCTCTGCCGCCGTCACTTCCGCCGCCCTCTCCGCCGCCATCAACTCCTCCGCCCTCTCCGCCGCCGTCATCCCCTCCATTGCCTTCTCCGCCTCCGCCCTCTCCGCCGCCGTCATCGCCTCCATTGCCTTCTCCGCCTCCGCCCTCTCCGCCGCCGTCATCGCCTCCATTGCCTTCTCCGCCTCCGCCCTCTCCGCCGCCGTCATCTCCTCCACCATATCCGCCGCCGTCATCGCCTCCACCATATCCGCCGCCGTCACTTCCTCCGCCCTCTCCGCCGCCGTCACGTCCTCCGCCCTCTCCGCCGCCGTCATCCCCTCCATTGCCTTCTCCGCCTCCGCCCTCTCCGCCGCCGTCATCGCCTCCATTGCCTTCTCCGCCTCCGCCCTCTCCGCCGCCGTCATCGCCTCCATTGCCTTCTCCTCCTCCGCCTTCTCCACCTCCGCCTTCTCCGCCGCCGTCACCTCCTCCGCCCTCTCCGCCGCCGTCACTTCCTCCGCCCTCTCCGCCGCCGTCACCTCCTCCGCCCTATTTGCCGCCGTCATCCCCTCCGCCCTCTCTGCCGCCGTCACCGCCTCCATTGCCTTCTCCGCCTCCGCCCTCTCCGCCGCCGTCATCGCCTCCATTGCCTTCTCCTCCTCCACCTTCCCCGCCGCCATCACATCCTCCACCATATCCGCCGCCGTCACCTCCTCCGCCCTCTCCGCCGCCGTCACCTCCTCCGCCCTCTCCGCCGCCGTCACCTCCTCCGCCCTCTCCGCCGCCGTCACTTCCTCCATTGCCTTCTCCGCCTCCGCCCTCTCCGCCGCCGTCATCGCCTCCATTGCCTTCTCCGCCTCCGCCCTCTCCGCCGCCGTCACCTCCTCCACCATCTCTGCCGCCGTCACTTCCGCCGTCACCTCCTCCGCCCTCTCCGCCGCCATCAACTCCTCCGCCCTCTCCGCCGCCGTCATCGCCTCCATTGCCTTCTCCGCCTCCGCCCTCTCCGCCGCCGTCATCTCCTCCACCATATCCGCCGCCGTCACTTCCTCCGCCTTCTCCGCCGCCGTCACCTCCTCCGCCCTCTCCGCCGCCGTCACCTCCTCCGCCGTCTCCGCCGCCGTCACCTCCTCCGCCCTCTCCGCCGCCGTCACCTCCTCCGCCCTCTCCGCCGCCGTCACCTCCTCCGCCCTATTTGCCGCCGTCATCCCCTCCGCCCTCTCTACCGCCGTCACCGCCTCCATTGCCTTCTCCGCCTCCGCCCTCTCCGCCGCCGTCATCGCCTCCACCATATCCGCCGCCGTCACTTCCTCCGCCCTCTCCGCCGCCGTCACCTCCTCCGCCCTCTCCGCCGCCGTCACCTCCTCCGCCCTCTCCGCCGCCGTCACGTCCTCCGCCCTCTCCGCCGCCGTCATCCCCTCCATTGCCTTCTCCGCCTCCGCCCTCTCCGCCGCCGTCATCCCCTCCATTCTCTCCGCCGCCGTCACTTCCTCCGCCCTCTCAACCGCCGTCATCCCCTCCATTGCCTTCTCCGCCTCCGCCCTCTCCGCCGCCGTCACCTCCTCCGCCCTCTCAACCGCCGTCATCCCCTCCATTTCCTTCTCCGCCTCCGCCATCTCCGCCGCCGTCATCGCCTCCATTGCCTAGTCCGCCTCCGCCATCTCCACCGCCGCCATCGCCTCCATTGCCTTCTCCGCCGCCGTCACATCCTCCACCCTCTCCGCCGCCGTCACCTCCTCCGCCCTCTCCGCCGCCGTCACCTCCTCCGCCGTCTCTACCGCCGTCACCTCCTCCGCCCTATTTGCCGCCGTCATCCCCTCCATTGCCTTCTCCGCCTCCGCCCTCTCCACCACCGTCATCGCCTCCATTGCCTTCTCCGCCTCCGCCCTCTCCACCGCCGTCATCGCCTCCATTGCCTTCTCCGCCTCCGCCCTCTCCACCGCCGTCATCGCCTCCGTTGCCTTCTCCGCCTCCGCCCTCTCCGCCGCCGTCGCCTCCTCCACCATCTCCACCGCCGTCACTTCCTCCACCATATCCGCCGCCGTCACTTCCTCCGCCCTCTCCGCCGCCGTCACCTCCTCCGCCGTCTCCGCCGCCGTCACCTCCTCCGCCCTCTCCGCCGCCGTCACCTCCTCCGCCCTCTCCGCCGCCGTCACCTCCTCCGCCCTATTTGCCGCCGTCATCCCCTCCGCCCTCTCTACCGCCGTCACCGCCTCCATTGCCTTCTCCGCCTCCGCCCTCTCCGCCGCCGTCATCGCCTCCACCATATCCGCCGCCGTCACTTCCTCCGCCCTCTCCGCCGCCGTCACCTCCTCCGCCCTCTCCGCCGCCGTCACCTCCTCCGCCGTCTCCGCCGCCGTCACCTCCTCCGCCCTCTCCGCCGCCGTCACCTCCTCCGCCCTCTCCGCCGCCGTCACCTCCTCCGCCCTATTTGCCGCCGTCATCCCCTCCGCCCTCTCTACCGCCGTCACCGCCTCCATTGCCTTCTCCGCCTCCGCCCTCTCCGCCGCCGTCATCGCCTCCACCATATCCGCCGCCGTCACTTCCTCCGCCCTCTCCGCCGCCGTCACCTCCTCCGCCCTCTCCGCCGCCGTCACCTCCTCCGCCCTCTCCGCCGCCGTCACGTCCTCCGCCCTCTCCGCCGCCGTCATCCCCTCCATTGCCTTCTCCGCCTCCGCCCTCTCCGCCGCCGTCATCCCCTCCATTGCCTTCTCCTCCTCCGCCTTCTCCGCCGCCATCACATCCTCCACCATATCCGCCGCCGTCACCTCCTCCGCCCTCTCCGCCGCCGTCACCTCCTCCGCCCTCTCCGCCGCCGTCATCGCCTCCATTGCCTTCTCCGCCTCCGCCCTCTCCGCCGCCGTCATCGCCTCCATTGCCTTCTCCGCCTCCGCCCTCTCCGCCGCCGTCACCTCCTCCACCATCTCTGCCGCCGTCACTTCCGCCGCCCTCTCCGCCGCCATCAACTCCTCCGCCCTCTCCGCCGCCGTCATCCCCTCCATTGCCTTCTCCGCCTCCGCCCTCTCCGCCGCCGTCACCGCCTCCATTGCCTTCTCCGCCTCCGCCCTCTCCGCCGCCGTCATCGCCTCCACCATATCCGCCGCCGTCACTTCCTCCGCCCTCTCCGCCGCCGTCACCTCCTCCGCCCTCTCCGCCGCCGTCACCTCCTCCGCCCTCTCCGCCGCCGTCACTTCCTCCGCCCTCTCAACCGCCGTCATCCCCTCCATTGCCTTCTCCGCCTCCGCCCTCTCCGCCGCCGTCACCTCCTCCGCCCTCTCAACCGCCGTCATCCCCTCCATTTCCTTCTCCGCCTCCGCCATCTCCGCCGCCGTCATCGCCTCCATTGCCTAGTCCGCCTCCGCCATCTCCGCCGCCGCCATCGCCTCCATTGCCTTCTCCGCCGCCGTCACATCCTCCACCCTCTCCGCCGCCGTCACCTCCTCCGCCCTCTCCGCCGCCGTCACCTCCTCCGCCGTCTCTGCCGCCGTCACCTCCTCCGCCCTATTTGCCGCCGTCATCCCCTCCATTGCCTTCTCCGCCTCCGCCCTCTCCACCACCGTCATCGCCTCCATTGCCTTCTCCGCCTCCGCCCTCTCCACCGCCGTCATCGCCTCCATTGCCTTCTCCGCCTCCGCCCTCTCCACCGCCGTCATCGCCTCCGTTGCCTTCTCCGCCTCCGCCCTCTCCGCCGCCGTCGCCTCCTCCACCATCTCCACCGCCGTCACTTCCTCCACCATATCCGCCGCCGTCACTTCCTCCGCCCTCTCCGCCGCCGTCACCTCCTCCGCCGTCTCCGCCGCCGTCACCTCCTCCGCCCTCTCCGCCGCCGTCACCTCCTCCGCCCTCTCCGCCGCCGTCACCTCCTCCGCCCTATTTGCCGCCGTCATCCCCTCCGCCCTCTCTACCGCCGTCACCGCCTCCATTGCCTTCTCCGCCTCCGCCCTCTCCGCCGCCGTCATCGCCTCCACCATATCCGCCGCCGTCACTTCCTCCGCCCTCTCCGCCGCCGTCACCTCCTCCGCCCTCTCCACCGCCGTCACCTCCTCCGCCCTCTCCGCCGCCGTCATCCCCTCCATTGCCTTCTCCGCCTCCGCCCTCTCCGCCGCCGTCATCGCCTTCATTGCCTTCTCCGCCTCCGCCCTCTCCGCCGCCGTCACATCCTCCACCCTCTCCGCCGCCGTCATCCCCTCCATTGCCTTCTCCGCCTCCGCCCTCTCCGCCGCCGTCATCGCCTCCATTGCCTAGTCCGCCTCCGCCATCTCCGCCGCCGTCATCGCCTCCATTGCCTTCTCCGCCTCCGCCCTCTCCGCCGCCGTCACCTCCTCCGCCCTCTCCGCCGCCGTCACTTCCTCCGCCCTCTCCGCCGCCGTCATCGCCTCCATTGCCTTCTCCTCCTCCACCTTCTCCGCCGCCATCACATCCTCCACCATATCCGCCGCCGTCACCTCCTCCGCCCTCTCCGCCGCCGTCACCTCCTCCGCCCTCTCCGCCGCCGTCACCTCCTCCGCCCTCTCCGCCGCCGTCATCCCCTCCATTGCCTTCTCCGCCTCCGCCCTCTCCGCCGCCGTCATCGCCTCCATTGCCTTCTCCGCCTCCGCCCTCTCCGCCGCCGTCACCTCCTCCACCATCTCTGCCGCCGTCACTTCCTCCGCCCTCTCCGCCGCCGTCACCTCCTCCGCCCTCTCCGCCGCCATCAACTCCTCCGCCCTCTCCGCCGCCGTCATCCCCTCCATTGCCTTCTCCGCCTCCGCCCTCTCCGCCGCCGTCACCTCCTCCGCCCTCTCAACCGCCGTCATCCCCTCCATTGCCTTCTCCGCCTCCGCCCTCTCCGCCGCCGTCATCGCCTCCATTGCCTTCTCCGCCTCCGCCCTCTCCGCCGCCGTCATCGCCTCCATTGCCTTCTCCGCCTCCGCCCTCTCCGCCGCCGTCATCGCCTCCATTGCCTTCTCCGCCTCCGCCCTCTCCGCCGCCGTCACCTCCTCCACCATCTCTGCCGCCGTCACTTCCGCCGCCCTCTCCGCCGCCGTCACCTCCTCCGCCCTCTCCGCCGCCGTCACTTCCTCCGCCCTCTCCGCCGCCGTCACCTCCTCCGCCCTCTCCGCCGCCGTCACCTCCTCCGCCCTATTTGCCGCCGTCATCCCCTCCGCCCTCTCTACCGCCGTCACCGCCTCCATTGCCTTCTCCGCCTCCGCCCTCTCCGCCGCCGTCATCGCCTCCACCATATCCGCCGCCGTCACCTCCTCCGCCCTCTCCGCCGCCGTCACCTCCGCCCTCTCCGCCGCCGTCACCTCATCCGCCCTCTCCGCCGCCGTCATCCCCTCCATTGCCTTATCCGCCTCCGCCCTCTCCGCCGCCGTCATCGCCTCCATTGCCTTCTCCGCCTCCGCCCTCTCCGCCGCCGTCACATCCTCCACCCTCTCCGCCGCCGTCACCTCCTCCGCCCTCTCCGCCGCCGTCACCTCCTCCGCCCTCTCTGCCGCCGTCACCTCCTCCGCCCTATTTGCCGCCGTCATCCCCTCCATTGCCTTCTCCGCCTCCGCCCTCTCCACCGCCGTCATCGCCTCCGTTGCCTTCTCCGCCTCCGCCCTCTCCGCCGCCGTCGCCTCCTCCACCATCTCCACCGCCGTCACTTCCTCCACCATATCCGCCGCCGTCACTTCCTCCGCCCTCTCCGCCACCGTCACCTCCTCCGCCCTATTTGCCGCCGTCATCCCCTCCGCCCTCTCTGCCGCCGTCCCTCTTTTGACGGAACGCGACTTGAGCAGCCCCTGATGAAGCGGCCGCGTCCGCACACAAAGGCCGAGCAGGTATGTGCGACTCCGGTCGCGCCGCACGGCCCGTGGCCCCGGCCACACCACTCATGGCAGCCATGCTGGACTCCCCCATGGGGAGCAGCAGGCTGCTGGCAGCTTCTCACAAACGTCAAGCTCCAGCAGCCACCTCTCCATTGGGCATGCGCATGGCATGCCTTATGACAGAGGCAGCACTCGGACACCTGGCTCGTCAGGCGCATGGCGGGATTCCGGGACGGAAAAGTTGTGTCCAATTAGCTGCGTGGGGTTGGCTAGGATATCACATATAACATTAATTATGCTATTCCGCCACTTCCAACATGGGTCCCGAGGAAAGCTCCATGAGCTCCCCGCAAGAACCGCGTTAGCTGCCGGCGCGCCCTCGCAGGTGATCTCCGAAGGTGAGATCAGCCTTGCTCAATCAAGTAGGAGCCCAGAGAGCAGAGAGCAGAGGGCATGAGGCACCTCCCCATGACGAATTAAGTATAAACTTAGTTTTAACCAAGCAAAAACTTGGTTCAGTTCATATTGTAGCTAAGCTGTTGCAGCCATAGCGAGAGCGAGTGCACCTCACACTAGCGATGGGAACGGACTAAACAACTGAATATGATTTTGTCCAAAGTCGTACGGCATCACGACGGCACACATGTTGCGCGACGGGGGCTTCGGCGGTGATAGGAGGACTAATGGCGTGCTAGTCCCACGACGTCTCCTTCTGCATCTCCGCCCTCACCGGCGATGAGTGAGCTCACTTCAAGCGAGGTAGGCTGCTTCGTGAATGTGCATTACGTCTTCGGCCGCAGCGTGGAAATGCGGGGAATCCGAGTCAGCCGAGACGAGCCCGATAGCAACACTGCCACGGCTTTGGCCTCGTATGAGGACGAACCGGATCGTGCGAGTCTCGGCTCTCGTGCCGGTGTCAGCTGCCCGGATGCAGCTGGACTATCTGGCATGGGCATACGTGGACATTCCTCTACGTGCACAAGTAGCGAAGAGAAACGTAGACGAGCTCCGCGGGCATCACGCATAGGAACAGATCGTACACCACTTCGAAGTGCAGCCACAGGAACCGTCTCATAGCACACGAACACGCGCTCGCGACGGGTGAGCGGGCCGCCTGCGCGTTCGTCGGTTACCATGAAGCGGAGTACGGCCAGCTCGGGGTGACTGACAGCGATATGGGCAGTCTGACTCCGACCCCAATCAGGACCAAATCCATTGCGGTGAACGACATTCGATTCCCAACGATCGCCGTGACTTGATACCGCGGCGTCTGAGGATGCTGAGGCGAAGGCGCCTCCAACAACCTCGACCGTGACTCGGGGCGATACGACCGGACCATGAGATGGGCGCATGGCATGGGAGAGAGGGCAATGCGTCTGCAGCCAGCGTTCGGGACCGGCTCGCTCCTCCGCAGGTTTCGGCAAGAGGTATCCACATAGGATCGATATGTGCCACACATGAAGCCAGTGTGGCAATGCCATGGGCGGTGGGATGGAGAGGTTCGAGAGCGCCGACACGTCGCGAAGGGGGGCCGGCTTCAAGACGTAACCGCATGCACCGTTCAGGCGAAAAAATCCCCGTGCACACTGCAGCTCACGGTCATGCGTTTGGTAGTTGAGGGCCACCATCTGCACACCCGCTGCCCACATCGCGAACGCGTCGTAGTTAGAGGAGAGGACACGCGATCCGTTGGGGTAGACGCGTGTCAGCACGCAAGTATTATGCAACTGCAGGAGGCGGAGTCGTTCTCCGGTCATGTCGGGCCCACCAAGAAGCTTCAGTGCTCGCCGCTCCGCCAAAGAGCACATCTCTTCCGGCCGAAGTCGCCGGGCGGCTGGCTGTTCGAAGCGCCCGTCAAACTTGACGCTGGATAGGAAGGTGATGTTGGAGAGTGTGGTTGCTGTCGGCCGCCGCCGTTTCGTCGTCGCCATTCGCCGGGTCCGACTGTCGTCACTCGCTCCGAGGTTATCCTCGCTACTATTCTCTTTCCGTAGCAAAAGAGAAGATATGGCCGCAAGGACGGCACTCCTCTCTGTGCCACGCAATGCGGCCGCCTCGGCCTCAGCCTCGGCTTCCGCCGCGTCCTGAACAGTGTCCAAATCGACATCCAATTCGACGGGCATAGCCCGACGGCTGGATGGTGATTTATTGTCTGTCTGTAGAGGCGCCAGTTTGGCCTCGCTTGCCTTCAAGAGGTCGGTGGGCACTTTCCTCATTGCGGCGAATCGCATACCCCCATCGTTGGTCGGTCTGCCGAAAACGCGCGGGATTTGAACGCGAGCCGTGAGAGCCAGAGGCGACGACACTCGCAAGTCCTGCATGGGCGAAGGCGATGCTCTTTGTAAAGGATTCTCATGGAGTACCGTGGCAGGACTCGTCGAGGACGACGCGCTCCCCGAGTTGCCGGGAGACGATTGCGGCGACACCCCTGCAATGCCGTTGACGGGCACAACGTTATCCTCGTGCTCGCCTTCATCTTCAGCCTCCACATCATCAGAGTGCCGAAGCGTGCGTCCCTTCAGCAAGACCTTGTACCTCAGCTCCTCAGGAGAGCGCAGCTCCAGTCTAGTGCGCTCAGCATCCGTCTCCGGCAGCAACAAAAGATCCCCGAGTATTTGACGGGCGAAGATTGTAATCTTGTCTTGCTGTGGAATCGAGCAATGCATTTCCAGCGAGATGATGAGCGGGTACGGTGAGGTTACGAAAGCGTACCTGAAGGGACGCATAGGGCGCGTGCATGGGCGATTCGAGGGCACGCCCTACTAGGGCTACCCTGCCACTTGGAGCCAGCCCCCCCCCCCCCCCCTTCATGTCAAAAAGCTCTGCGCGTCCACCCTAGATTTCCGCCACACACCTTGCGATGGCGAGTAGCACGTCGCGCACGCGAATCGACGAGGTCAGGGTGTGCCCATGGCGAATCACGGGCTCTGCATCCGGCCCGTCCCAGCAATCGAGTTCGATGCAACGGCAACCCATCAAGAGAACACGCTCATACATCTCCACTGTCGACGACGACGTCAGCTGATCCCCAGTGAGGTACGTGTTGTGTGACGTCTCGATGTAGTAGCTACTTAGAGGCTGCTGCATGTCCATGCAAATCTCGTCGTGTTGCGGATCGAAAACCGAATTTGAAGGTGTCATGAGCAATCGCTGGAGTTGGCCTATAGTTAGCCCCAAGTTGAGACGTGAGAGAGTGGCCTCGTCCTCATGCTCGCGCCGTGGCGATATGCTAGTGGATGCGCCGACACTGCCCGCCACACCGTGTCTCCTGCTCGAATTTCGTCCGCGGGCAGACCGAGCACGCGAGAGAGCGGCCATCTGAAAGCGTAAGCCCGCGGTCAGATGGTTAGGACTCTCTGCTGCGGCGACTCGAACATGGCGCACCGGCCCATGTGAGCAACATTCGAGCTCGTCGCCAATGCTGCGCAAGGAGACGGGTGGGGACAGCATGGACGGCGTGTCGACGCTACAATCGCAAGAGTCGCGGCTGCTTTGACTGGGCCGCCGACTCCCCTTGCCACGCCAGCTCCACCGTGGTGTTGCCGGGCTCCGGCCTGGCGCCGTTGGGCTCCGGCCTGGCGCCGTCGGGCTCCACCGCGGCGTCGACGGGTGCTGTGATGATCGGCTGAGACGCGTGAAGGCCTCTTGGCCATGCGAGCGAGCCGACGCCGGGCCACTCGCGGTTATCACGGGCATGGGCATGGCGATCTGCAGAGCACGCTGCGCGATGGCCTCGGGAAGCTCCTCGCGTTGCACGTACCGCCACCACGCCGCTAGCTGTGCAAGCGGCAGCAGCACAGTATCGTCCCTCCGCGTGGCTGGGCTCGCGGGTGCAAAATTGCCGTTGGGCGGGAACCGCACTTGGTAGGGCGACACTAGCCGCTGCAGCCGCAGGTTTGCGACGCTGGGTGTGAGCAAGGCGAGCACCTCGCGTGCAAGAACGTGGAAATCGACGGCGCCTCGCCCATCGTGCTCGGAGAAGTCCGCCCCCAGCGTGTTGCACGTGCGCTTGGTCTCGCAAGCGACCTTGATGCGACCGCGGGTCATGATGCGGAGGACCGCCCCGGTCGAGCTGGAGGTGCTATTACGGGAGCTGCCCTCGTTGCCGTCATCGCTGGCGCAGCTCAGCTTGCTACCCACCGGCCCGCGCTGGACCTTGCGCAGGGTGGAGATATCGAAGTTCAAGTTGGCCAAAAGGTTGCGCCGAGAGAGGCCGCCCGTCTCCTCCTGCGCGAGCTTGTACACTCCAAGCAGAAAATCGAGCATCTCGCGCTCAAGGCCAGCCTGAGCGGCCTGAGTGGCCGAGGTGAGCCATCGCAGGCCGCGTAGCCACGCCATCGCCTCGTCTGCCCGTGGCGTCGCCTCGGGGGCATCGAATGACAGGAGGAGCAGCTGGAGCTCACCAAATGCGCCATAGAAGATAGCGAGCTGCGAGGGATCGCTCTCACAAGGCAGCGGCACGATGTCGATCACCTCCTCCACCAGAACTTGCGACGAGGAATCCCACCCCCACGACAGAGCGCGCATGGTGCTCGACAGCTGCACGAAGCGGTGGCGTCCGCGCGCCGTGCGCGTGCGGCGCCAATAGGCCGCCGCCATGTCACGCCGCTCGCCATCGGACATGAGCCTCACGCGCATGCCAGCATCAGCAGCGGGCTGGACGTGCTGTGCCCGCTCCATGGCCGCCTTGGCACACCGCGGGGTGGTGGTCGGTGTGGTGGCCCAGGAGCGTTTAGCGGCCGCGAACGCGTGCTTCAACGGGACGTCCGGCGTGGGGAGCGCCACGGGGGCTCCCAGCGTCATCGTGGGAGCGGGCCCCTCTATAGCAGCAGGCTCGCTTTGCTGCGCGCCGTTGTAGGTAGCGGCGATGCGTCCCAGCTTCTCTTCCGCGCTGGCTTGCTGATACCGCTTCTCCGCTTGAGAGCGCACCAAGAGGAGCTCGTCAGCACCCCCTAACCGCACGACGACCATCATGCCACGGATCATCTTGCGCAGTGCGGAGCGAGCCTCGACATCCGGCAGCTCAGAATGCTGCAGGTGCGGCGGCATGGAGCCGGCGATGAGCTCGTACTGCTCGACTCTCCGGAGGCCGCGACCAAAGTCGCGGCAGATGCCGCGAAGCAACATCATCTGCACGGCGAAGAGCACGGCGAGGGCGGCAGAAAGCGCGAATAGGACTGCTGTGGGGCGCGCTGTACCTGAGCTGTACCCCCTGCTCCACCCCCAATACAGTGGGTCCACCGCCCGCCAAAACGCCAGGGGAGCCGGCAGCAGCGCAAGCGGAATGAGGGGGATGAGATGGGCGGCATGTTCGAGGCGGATGAGCCGCGTGGCTAGCGGCATCATGAGCAGGTGGCCAACGCAGGCGATAGGGATCACCGCATACGCCACCATAGGTGACGGTGGCAATAGCTCGTCACCCCACTCCTCCACCTGCGTGCTGTGTGAGGCATAGATGTCCATCACGCCCATCGGCAGCAGGACGGTCAGGACAAGACAGCCGGAGAGGATGCCGAGACAGGCCAGGGCGCGTCGATCGTCGTACAGCCGCTTCATCCAGAACTCTTCGTAGCGTAGCCCGCTATGCAGTGAGGGACTGAGCACCCGCTTGTGACTGTTGCATGCAAAAACGTGAAGCGCGAGGACTGTGATCTCCAATGGCAGCCAGGTTTGCTCATGGAGGAGGGCACCGCAGGCAAAGCTGGCTCCCGAGCGCTCAACGCACTCGACGAGGGCTCGCGCGCTTGTCTCCGCCCATCGCGAGTAGATGGTGAGGGCGAGGAGCGGCCCGTCGAGCAGCATGCTCGCCTGGACCGAGGCGAGGCTGCCGTGTGCGGACGACCAGAGGGAGGTGAGGGCGCATGCGAGTCCGAGCGCTCCAACCGACCCGGCCAGAGTCGCGAACCACCGGCTGAGCGCGAGCTCGCTCTCGCCCGCCGCGATCACGAAGAGGACAATCATATGTGCGGTGGAGGCGGCGAGAAGAAGCAGCGCTGCGCCACTGAGCAGCAGGCCAGGGGGCGGAGCGCGGCATCGCGGAGGGGGAGGCGGCGCGCCGGTGGACGCCTCGCTCACGGGCGAGAAGCCGAGCTGCCGCGTCCCCTGCGAGTAGAGAGGGAGAGGAGGGAGGGAGGTCATCCGCTCATCCGCAGGCGGAGAGCGCCGGCCGCCCCTCTCTCTCTCTCTCTCCGGCCGCCCCCCTCTCTCTCTCCCTCTCTCTCCTCTCTCCTTCCCTCCCTCCCTCCCTCCCTCCCTCTCTCTCTCTCTCCCCCCCCCCCCCCTCTCTCTCTCTCTCCCCCCCCCCCTCTCTCTCTCCCTCTCCCTCCCTCTCTCTCTCCTCTCTCTCTCTCCCTCCCTCCCTCCCTCTCTCTCCCTCTCTCTCTCTCTCTCCCCCCCCCCTCTCTCCCCCGCGTCAGCCTCGCGCGCGTGCAGGCGCCCCGCTTCCCCTCTCCCCTCGTTCCTTTCTCTGTCCCCCTGTTTCTCTCACCTCTCAACCAGTGTTCTGCCGCCCGGAGTTCGTTCCCCCTACACACGCGCCCACTCTTCAGCAGCGGCTGGGATCTCACTTACTCTCGTCCTCTCTCTCTCTCTCCCCCACCGCCTCTCACTTCACACGCACCTCTCCTCTCCTCAAAAAGTATGGACCACTGCTCTCTTCACCGCCGCCGCCTCCCTCTTCGCTCCACTCCGCATTCCCCCCTGGGGCTACATTCACCACTTCGAGGTCTTCTCTTCTGTAGTATCAACCAACCCACCTGGCCCCCACCCCCAGCGCGCGGAGAGGCAGCGCATGCGCCGTCCTCTCATTCTCTTCCAAGAGAACTCCCCCCTGTGCCATGAAAGTGGGAGAGAGCGGAGGGGAGGGGATCGTAACAAAGATAGATCAGAGAGAAGAACTAGCTCCCCCCCCCCTTGCGGCCTGACGGCCTGCCCTCTCCACCCTCGAGCTAGCCAAGTACTAAAAAACGTGTGGAGGCGGGCGCAGAGTGAGAGGCCGCCGCTGGGACGCGGCGCGGCCTCGCGAGAGACCCGAGAGGAAGCCGCCGCCGGCGGGCGCGGGAGGAGGGCGGCGGCCCAAGGCGGGGCCCGCCGTCGCGCAGCCAGCTCTTTGCAGCCTAGATGTGAACTCTTTACTGCCGGCCAGAAGCACCGAAATAGGTGCTTCGACTCAACGCGTTTCTACAAGTAGGTGGTACAAAAAATAGTCGAACGCGAACGCAACTCAAACTTTTTGACCGTTTGAACATAGTCAACTACCTACTACTCCCTTGACCCCCAAAGTGAACACTGTGAAAAACACTGATAATTTTCCTCGCGCCGCGTACACGCGGCGCTCAACACCTCGCGGCTGTGCCGCGAACACACCCAACTCACGGCGCGCGACAATGAACACCCGTCAACTACATACTCACCCCCCCTAAAAAAGTGAACGCGCGTATTATTTTTACCACCTACTTGTACCGCGACCCCGGGTCGAAAGAGCTTCTACGAGAAAAGCTCGACTCGAATCGCGAGAAGAAAGGCAAGTTGATTTTGGGCTGAGGCGTCGCCCCCCCCCCCCCCCCTTCTGCTCCCCCCCCCCTCGGTCCCGGTCCCTCCCAGCGTTGGAGTGCAGCGCGAGCGATGGCGCGACGAGGGGGCGCTGTCGCTGTGGCGTTAGAGGAGTGTTGCGGTCGGGGGGAGAGCCGCCCTTTAGCCTTCCCAAAGAGAGGCCCTCTCTCTTTACTTTCCCGCCTTCGCGTGTTTTGACTTCTCCCTTCGGGTTGCATCCTCTCCGTCCGATCGGGATCCTCCGATCCCGATCTCCCTCTCTCTCCCCCGTGTGTTAGGATAGGGGTGATCGCTCTCGATCCCCCTCCCTTGTTTTCTCATGTGTGCGCCCCCTTTCTTTCCTTGCGCGCGCCCCGTGTGTTTCCCGCGCTTTCTCTTGTCCCAGAGTTCCGAGAGTCGCGCCCATGGCCGCACTCCCTGGGGCTCTGGGCGAGCTCTCTCGACCACCGTCGCCCCAGGCTCGTGTGAGCGGTGTCCCTGCCGGTGCCATGCCTCCCTCCAGCCCCAGTGCTCCCCGTGCTCAGCCCTCCGTGAGCACGGTCGCCCCTGGAGAGCCCCATTCCTTGTCTCAAGAATCTTTAGAGTCCCAATCCACATCCACAGCCACAGCCACTCCACTCCGCCAGTCACATATGGTAGCGGAGGCGTGCCCGCCTCACTGCCCGCCCCAGCCACTGCCTCACCTCCTGTCCTTGCCTCGCCCGCGGCTCCGCCATCTCACCAGCCGCCATCGCCCCACTCCGCACTTCCACCCCTGACCCACCAGTTTCACATTGCCAATCCATGGAACTCACCCACCCCATGGCACTCGCCACCGCCCCACCCTCACTCACCGGCCACCACACCCTACCCAGCCCAGCCATACAGTACCTACCAGCCCCCCCAACCCCCAGCCGGCCTGCCCGCCAACCACGGTGCCGCCGCGTTCACACAGCTGATCCAACAATTCCAGGACATGCTCGCACAATTCCAACACCCCCATCCTGCCCCCCCTTCCGCACCCTTCCTGCCATCTCCAGCCTTCTCACCGGTCACCGGTCATCTCCACCCCCTTGCCGAGCCAGCCTCCCTCAGCCCCAGGGCGAATTTGGCGGTGCAGAGGGCGGTGATGGGTCCATAGAAACAGATTGAATCAATCTCTAGTGGGTGATTTCTAGCGAGAGACCACACACAACTCAGTAGGGGTTCAAGGGTACGAGGGGTCACGGCATGGCTTCGATCGCAGAGCGCTGCGACGGTTGCTGGGTGCGTACGAAGACACGCCACACCACTTTCTAACATAAACAAGGGCAACACGTAATAAACACGGGAGCGAAAGCCACGGTGGGTGAACAGAGAGAGCAAAGAAGGAACCAATTGGCCAGAAGAGAACTCGTCGTCTCGTCGTCCTAGAGAAGGATTGCACACAGAAAAGGCGCGAAAGGGATTCATCCATGCTTAGTGAAGATCCTACAAGATTCATCGGCGAATAGCGTCTCAACGCGAGCACAGCGGCGTGCACTTTACCTATAGCTTTTCGTAGCTTAGCCATGGAGTAGCTGGTAGACTTAAAAAGTCTAGAAGCTTACAGAGGTGTTAGACTTACAGAGTCTAGATGCTTGAGGTTGTTAAGGGTGTACTTTAGCAAGCAATATGCTCGCTACTTCCTTGGTCTTCATCGACACGTGCTTACTACTCCCTTGATCTCCATGCCTGGGTGATCAGTCCACAGCTAGAGCATATTCATATTCCGAGTAGAAAGAAGCCTGTAGAAGCTGCTTGGCCACGTGGATATAATGGTAGACCAACATTGAATGAAGTGTAGTGATTGATAGAAGCGTGGAGACGTCGTAGACGTATAGATAGACATGAGAACGAAGATTGATGATTTACCATCGCGGTTATATTATAACGGTAGAGCGGAAAATAGCGGAATAGCCTGCAGAGGCTCGCGAATGCGACACCCCCCGACTAAGATCGAAACATCCCCTGATGTTGAGCGGTCGGACGGACGGTACGTTCGATTACCTTACTTACCATCAAGAGAAGTGGGGCGTTGCGCGTTGCGGCTCCTCACATTTGTGTGCCGCATGGCGACAAAGCGACAGCGGTGACGGTGGCGGAGAGCAAGCGTCCAATCGGCGGATACACTTAGTTGCCCCTGCTCTAGTGCTAGGTTTAGCATCCTTAGGAAGTCATGCTTCACTAGGTCTGTGAAGCTTTTATAAAACTCCGCCGGTAGCGCGTCCGGTCCCGCGCTTTTGCCGCTCCCTATTTGGGTGATGGCGTCTGTTAGTTCCTCCAGCGTTATCTTCCCTTCTATGGCGCTGCTGTCGTGTTCGCTCATTGGCCCGCCTATCTCTCCTGCTAGCTGCCCACCCCCCACCACCTTGGACTCTTGGCCTCTTCACATGCACCTGCCAACTCGTGCTTTCTGTTTATTTGCGCTGCCCTCCCCTTTGCGCACGCGCCACGCGCTGCACGCTGAACACCCCCCAGTATGTATAAGTATAATAATAGCGATACTAGAAGTTATAATAGGGGTGTAAGCTGATATTAGTACTGATGTAAGTACTGATGTAAGTGTAAGCTCAAAACCACCGTAAGCTTACGGACTGACAGCCCAACTAGGAATTTTTTCCGGCTTGGCCGGGGAAACACAGGAAACTGCGGAGGAGGGGGAAACTGCGGAGGGGGGGGGAAACCAAAAACATTGGAGGCGGCGACTAAGTAGGTAGGCAGGCAGCTCAGCCTTCAGAGTGTTGGCATCCATGCCCCCCTCATCATCAGGCATGCCAAGGGGGGTGAGGCCAGCTAAGGCATCCACGGAAGCCGGCGGCCCGCGGCCGCGCGTGCGGTGAGAATATCTTTTAAATGATTTTGATTTTCCATTTTCCTTTTCCTTCCCCTTCCACAAAGCCTTATGACACATGAAAATGTGAAAATGTGACAAATGAGGATGAGGAGCCATTTTCACATTTTCACAACAAAGGAGCGCCTCCGCCTGGGGGGGGGGGTTGAGAACTGACACTTGCGCTTCCGGATAATAATGGGTCGCGGCGTCGATCGATGGTTTCGCGCAGCATCCCCTCCCATCGGCACCGATGTACGGATGCTTGCCGATGCTGACTAAGTTAGACGAGGTGCCAGCTCAAGCTCGACTCGACACAGCGCCTTGGTCAAAGTCGGCTCCGGGGCCCGAAAGAAAGCTCTGGACCCCTTGAGATCGCAGCCTCCTCGGGACAACCCCCCCCGAGGGACAGACGGAACTGACGGGGGGAAAGGAAGAGATGACGAAGTCTTCCCCTTGGACCTATTTGGAAGAATGAGCGGGCAAGAAGGGTGAGAGGACGACAGAGAGGAGAGCAGGCGAGGAGAGAGAGGGAGCAGACGATAGAGCAGTACTTAGGGATAAGGAGTGGTAGTGAGAGGAGGAGGATTCACGAGAGGGCGAGGAGAGGGGATGGATGCTGGGGGGGGGGATGTTGAGAGGAAGAGTGAGGAGAGAAGGGAAGAGGCAGACAAAAGGGGAGTCACGCAACGCCACGTTTGGTCGGTCGGTCGGATTCCTTCTCTCTTCTCTCTCTTTCTTTTTCTCTCTCTCTCTCTGCTACCTGTCTTTTCTCTCTCGAATCAGTAGAGTACCGTACCATCTCTCTCTCCCTTTCATCTCTCTCCGCTCTCTCTTCTTTTGTGCT